>CM070515.1:47310950-47456767 GCA_036346375.1 Guadua angustifolia
ATAACCAAAATCACTTTACAATGCCAATTTCACCATTCAACCAATTGTTCATCACATGATCTCACACTTTCAAAAGAAAAGTTAAATACATTGTGAAAGTGCATCTAGGCCCTAATTGTGTTTTGATGATTAATGACAAACGATTAGGGACTAATGGCTTAAGTGAGTATATAAGGTGTGTTAGTCCCAAAAGGAACGATCTACGGACGCTGATGACCCTCAAAAGTGAAAAGAAGAACGGCGCCGACTTAGCGAGATTTTTCGCTTAATTGAGTCGATAGGGTTGCCGTAGTATCAAGAGGGATGGGATGTAGGTGCCTTAGAAATGATCTCTGTGCTCAGATGAACATCTCTTACAAAATGAGTTTTGGAAGTCACCAAGCACGACACTCACTTCGTTTTTCATTTTGTGCTGATAATATCGGATAGTCCAATGTGGATATCGGATAGTCCGATAGTATCGGATTCTCTGGTGTGAGTGTACTTACTGTCTTTGGAACTCTCGGGAAACATCGGACTGTCCGATAGTTTATATCGGAATGTCCGATGTTGTCTAGAAATTTTTCTAAGTCCTTGAGCGGGAACTCTCGGGATTTATCAGATAGTCTGATGTCAGGTATCGGATAGTCCGATGTGGACTTAGAAAGATTTTGAAAATTGTTCTCGCTCTGGAACTCTTTGGAATTATCGGAATGTCCGATGTCCGATATCGGACTGTCCGATATACACTTAGAAAATTTTCAAAGTTGCTGAGTTTGTTGAAAACTCTCTGGAATCATCGGAACATCCGATGTGTGAAATCGGATAGTACGATGTGTGCTTTTTCTCAGAAGAATTTGAATTTTCGAGTGGAGTCGATCTAGAGATTTGCACTGATTGGATAGTCCGATGTCTGGCATCGGATAGTCCGATGTGGGGTCTGACACAAGGCAGAACGGCTCTATTTTGTGTCTTGGCAATAAATACCCCACCCACTCCCTCATTTAATGCTACCTACCAGTGTGTTGAGCATTTACTTCACTCTTGCTATTCTCTTGCTCTCTCTTGATCTCTCTCTTGTGTTCATCTTTGTGATATTTGTTGAGAGATTTGAGCAAGTGGTTCTCTAGTGTCTTGATTTCAAACCGAGAAAGTCCATTTGAGCACTAGGGTGAGTTTCAAGAGGGGATCTACACTCTATTCATTACTCTTGGAGATTGAGGTCTCCTAGACGGCTAGGAGTCACCGGTGAGCTCCCGATCTTCGTGTTGGAAGTCAGCTGAGTTTAGAAGGTTCGATTCCACCTCCGCAAGGAAAGGAATCAAGAAGTGAAACCGCGAAGTGCTTTGTGCAACACCGGGAGGAACGTGGTCAAGAGGGACCCGGGCTTTGTGCCTCCTCAACGGAGACGTAGGATCTCCTCAAAGATCCGAACTTCGGGAAAAATCACTGCATCTCTTTGGTTTGTGAGTTTTCTACTTGTCCCCTTTTGTGCTTGGCTTAATCCTTTGGGGATTCAAGTATTTGGTAGCTTTTTGCAGTAGATATTGGTGTGATCTAATATTCTAGAAGTTACCTTAGTTTAGAAATTTCATTTGGTAGCTATCTAGCCCTCCAAATTGCTCAGATCTACTTTTTAGGGTTTTCCTGCGCTCTGATCGGATATTCCAACTACTCATATCGGATAGTCCGATATTAAAGTCGGATAGTCCGGTGTTTCCGCTGCAAATTAGGTTTTAATTTTTATAAATGCCTATTCACCCCCCCTCTAGGCGACTTTATCGATCCTTCAATTGGTATTAGAGCCAAATCTCCTTAGTTTGGCTTAACCGCTTGGAGAATCAATATGTCGCAAACAGGGAAGACTACCGAAGACCTTACCCAAACCACCAAGGTTACGGACTCCAGTATTAGGGCTGCAATTCCATTTGATTATAATTCTCTCGGCGTCTCAAGCTCCTCATCATATGTTTCCGTGCTCTCCGGTCGAGCGCCTCATTTCGATGGCACTCACTATGCCGCGTGGAAACATAAGATGAAGATGCACTTGAGATCACTTCACCCTTCTATTTGGAAGATTGTGCAAACAGGTTTCCAGCCCGTAGATCCAGAAAACCTCACTCCTGAAGAAGACAAAGCTCAACACTTCAACGATTTGGCCGTCAATGCTTTATTCAATGCTTTGAGCGATTCTGAGTTCAACCGAGTAGATGGACTCGAAGAAGCAAAGGCAATCTGGGACAGACTCATGGTCACCCATGAAGGAATATCAAGCGTCCGTGAGTCTAAGATTGAGCTCATTATTGGTGAGCTAAGCCGATTCACCTTGGAAGATGGTGAATCATACACTAAGATGTTTGACCGCCTGATGGTGCTTGTGAATCAAGCGAAAGGTCTTGGGTGCACCGATCTCACTGACAAGGCAGTTGTCAAGATCATTTTGCGTGTGATCACCCCTACCAACCGCAACCTTGTGCAACTAATCCGAGACCGCCAAACTTTGACACCTTGACGCCGCATGATGTAATTGGTCGGCTTGTGATGGACGAGATGATGATTAAGGAAGCGGAAGTTGTAGAAGAGCTCAAGTCCGGCAAGAAAAAGGGCATTGCTTTGAAAGCCGTCAAGGTTGTGCGCCAAGCCGAAGAAAGCACAAGTGAAGATGAGGAGTCTTGTGGTCCATTAACAAATGAGGACATGGCTCTTTTTGTTCGAAGATTCAACAAATTCTTCAAGAAGAAGAATTTCAAACAAGGTGGACAATCAAGGAACTTTAGAAGAAAATCAAAGGGGAGACACTCCACAAGAAGGTGCTATGAATGCGGCGAAACCGGCCATTTCATTGCCGAGTGCCCGCATAAGGAGGACAAGGATGAGAAGTCGCACAAGAAGGACAAGTACCGAGGCAAGGACAAGGAGAAGAGCAAGAAGTACAAGGGCAAGGGTCGTGTTTACATTGGAAAGGAGGAACTCCGACACCGACTCAGCCCGACCACCGAAGTCAAACTCCGACAATGAAGGTGGAATCGCCTCCGTCGCCATCGCCGTACCCTCTACTCCGACAATGTCGAAGGGCCTCTTCGACAACTTGAGCGATGACGATGAAGTTGCTCCAATGTGCCTCATGGCGAAGGGGCACAAGGTATCAACACTTGCCTCTACTCCCTCCATTGCTAATGATTGTCTAGATGAGCACGATAGTGATAGTGATAGTGATAATGATGACATTGATGCCGTGCTTAAGTCTATGAAAAACTTTGACATTCACAAATTAAATTTGCTCTTAAAAGATATTGAGAAATTGGAGGAAGTAGTAGAACAAAAGGAAGCTACTCTCGAGGCTCAAGAGGATTTGCTCATCCTCGAAAAGGAGAAAAATCGTGAGCTAGAGAAGAGCTTATTTTTTGAGAAAGAGAAAAATGAGGAATTGGTTAAGAACTTAAAATTGACCAAATCCGAGGTGACTAGTCTTGAGATCACCAACGCTTCACTTGAAGAGGAACTTGCGAAGGCAAAGGATGCTTGCAAGGCTCTTGAGTTGACGCTTGTTGATCTCAAGAATAGCCCTCCGATTACCTCAACCATTAGCTCCAATTCTTCTTTATCTTCTACGAGCAATGGATGCGCTAGATGCTACGACGTTAATATTGATACTTATGCCACTAACCTTGAGACATTGCAAGTGTTAGCATTTGAGAATGAGAAGCTCAAGGGAATGCTTGAAGATGGACTTCAAAAGTCCTACAAGGCAAGGGACTAGAGGAGTTCCTAGGTAAGCGACAAGGTAACACTATGAAGCATGGGCTTGGATATATTCCACCCAAAGGGAAAAAGAGCAATATTGTGGTTGCTCCTTTAAATAAGCCCATACAATTTATTAAGAGCAATGAAAACTCTAAGTACAAAACTCACTCTACATTCTTTGCATCCTATGTACTTAAGAGGACTAACTTTGGTCGTGTAGTTGCTCATCACATTGGGGGTAAGCCCAAGAATGGTTCTTATGTGCGATCTATTTGGGTACCTAAATCACTTGTTGCTAACATGCGTGGACCTAAACAAGTTTGGGTACCAAAGAGCAAAAACTAAATTTCATTTTGTAGGCCTACATCTCCGGTGGAACAAGTTGGATCTTGGATAGCGGATGTACACATCATATGACCGGAGAGAGGGCAATGTTCGCACATTTGGAAGCCAATGGATCAAATAGTGAGAGCATCATTTTTGGCGATAATGGAAAAGGTGAAGTGGTAGGTTTAGGTAAGATTCTAATCACAAATGATTTCCATATAAACAATGTTTTACTTGTCGAATCACTAAGCTACAATTTGTTGTCCGTTGCTCAATTATGTGAAGCAGGCTACAATTGTGTGTTTAGTGATAAGGGTGTGGATGTCGTTAAGAGGGATGATGGTTCAATAGCCGTTAATGGTCGTTTAAAGGGAAATCTCTATCTCATAGACTTTTCTACGGATAGAATTAACCTTGAGACGTGCTTAATGGCTAAATCAAGTATGGGTTGGCTATGGCATCGCCGGCTTGCCCATGTTGGTATGAGGAACCTTCACAAACTTATTAAGGGCAATCACATCCTTGGACTAACAAATGTTGTCTTTGAGAAAGATAGGATATGTAGCGCGTGTCAAGCCGGGAAGCAAGTTGGAGCCTCTCACCCCGCCAAGAATGTGATGACTACTACAAGACCCCTGGAGATGCTCCATATGGACTTGTTTGGCCCGGTCACCTACATAAGCATCGGAGGAAACAAGTATGGTTTAGTTATTGTTGATGATTTTTCTCGCTTTACTTGGATATTTTTCTTGCATGATAAAAGTGAAGCCCAAGGAAGCTTAAAGAAATTCATGAGAAGAGCTCAAAATGAATTTGAAGTAAAGATCAAGAAAATTCGGAGTGACAACGGCACCGAATTCAAGAATACCGGTGTGGAGGAGTTTCTCGATGAAGAGGGCATCAAGCATGAGTTTTCGGCTCCTTATTCTCCTCAACAGAATGGGGTAGCCGAACGAAAAATCGGACTCTCATCGAGATGGCGCGCACGATGCTAGATGAGTACTAGGTTTCCGACATCTTCTGGGCGGAGGCTATCAACACGGCGTGCCATAGCTCCAACCGCTTGTACCTCCACAAATTGTTGAAGAAGACAGCATACGAGCTCCTCACAGGCAAGAAACCAAATGTATCTTACTTTCGAGTCTTCGGGAGTAAATGCTACATCCTCAACAAGAAAGCTAAGTCATCCAAATTTGCTCCTAAAGTAGATGAAGGCTTCTTGCTTGGTTATGGGTCCAATGCATATGCATACCGAGTCTTCAACAACACCACCGTGTAGTTGAAATCTCGCGTGATGTAACATTTGATGAAACTAACGGCTCTCAAGTAGAGCAAGTTGATCGTGCTGTGATTGACAGGGAAGAACCTCCATGTGAAGCCATCAAGAGGTTGGCAATTGGAGAAGTAAAGCCTCTTGAGCAAGAAGAAGCTCCGTGCACTCCAACTCGAGATGAAACTTGGGATGATGCTCCATCATCTTCAATTCAAGCTCAAGATGGCTCGAACACCGCTCAAGATGATGAGGACTCAATTCAAAAATCAAATGCAACGGTTCCTCATCCAAGAGTTCATCAAAGCGTGCAACGAGATCACCCCGTCGACAACATTCTTGGAGAGATTAACAAGGGAGTATCTACTAGATCTCGCGTTGCTAATTTTTGTGAATTTTACTCTTTTGTTTCATCTCTTGAACCTCTTAAGGTAGAAGAAGCACTCCAAGATCCGGATTGGGTGATGGCAATGCAAGAGGAGTTGAATAACTTCGAGCGAAATCAAGTGTGGAAGCTTGTTGAAAGACCCAAGCAAAACGTGATTGGAACCAAATGGGTGTTTCGGAACAAGCAAGACGAGAATGGAGTCGTGACAAGGAACAAAGCTCGGTTGGTCGCTCAAGGTTACACTCAAATCGAAGGTTTGGATTTTGATGAAACTTATGCTCCAGTAGCTAGGCTTGAATCCATTAGAATATTACTTGTCTTTGCTACTCACCATGATTTTAAGTTGTACCAAATGGATGTGAAAAGCGCCTTCTTGAATGGACCTCTCTCCGAGATGGTCTATGTTGAGCAACCACCCGGCTTTGAAGACCCAAGTCATCCCGACCACGTCTACTTCCTACACAAGGCTCTCTATGGACTCAAGCAAGCACCGAGAGCGTGGTTCGAATGTCTTCGTGACTTTCTTCTTGGTCAAGGTTTTGTAGTCGGGAAGGCCGACCCCACTCTCTTCACCAAAAATATTGATAATGATCTATTCGTTTGTCAAATATATGTTGATGACATTATATTTGGATCTACTAATGAACACTTGTGCAAGGATTTTAGTAGGATCATGACCAAAAGGTTCGAGATGTCCATGATGGGCGAGTTGAAGTTCTTCCTCGGTTTTCAAGTTAAACAACTCAAGGAAGGAACCTTCTTATGCCAAACCAAGTACATCAAGGACATGCTCAAGAAGTTTGGGATGGAGAACGCCAAGCCAATCAAGATGCCAATGCAAGCCAACGGGCATCTAGACCTCGATAAAGAAGGTAAACCGGTCGTCCAAAAGGTATATCGTTCGATGATCGGTTCTTTACTTTATCTTTGTGCATCTAGGCCCGATATCATGCTTAGTGTATGCATGTGTGCAAGATTTCAAGCCGCTCCTAAAGAGTGCCACATGGTGGCCGTAAAAAGAATCTTAAGATATTTAGTGCACACTCCTCATTTCGGGCTTTGGTATCCTAAAGGTTCATCTTTTGAACTAGTTGGCTATTCCGATGCGGATTATGCCGGATGTAAGGTGGATAGGAAGAGTACCTCGGGCACTTGTCAATTCTTGGGTAGATCCCTTATTTCTTGGTCCTCCAAGAAACAAAATTCCATAGCCCTATCCACAGCCGAAGCCGAATATATAGCCGCCGGGAGTTGTTGTGCGAAATTGCTTTGGATGAGGCAAACCTTGAATGATTATGGCCTAACCTATAACCATGTTCCACTTTTGTGTGACAATGAGAGCGCCATAAAAATTGCCAACAACCCCATCCAACATTCCCGTACAAAGCATATCGATATTCGCCATCATTTCCTAAGAGACCATTCCACTAAAGGCGATATCGATATTCAACATGTGAGCACAAATGACCAATTAGCCGATATATTCACCAAGCCTCTCGATGAAAAGAGATTCTGCGAATTGAGAAGTGGGCTAAACATTTTAGATTCTCGGAACTTGGCTTGAAAGATTGCATGCTTCACAATATCTTAGTTGTTTGTTTTAAATCAAAATGGATTTCAAAAGTTATTTATTTCTTTGAAAATATTTTGTTTGGATCCTTTGGTTGAGTCGAGCCACTTGTGATCATAGCTCCTATTGCTTCTGTGTTCGCTGATCTTAAGTGGGGAGACGGCAAAAGTGTTCTCAAGTCATACCATCTCATTCCTCAATTTAAACTCTCCTTGTGCTGGAAAATTACACATATCGGACTTTCCGATTTTTGTATCGGACTATCCGATTTCTGTAAACCTGCACATATCGGACTATCCCATGTTCAATATTGGACTGTCCGATATCTGGGTGATCGCACACATCGGAATATCCGATGTCCTTATCGAACTATCCGATGTGGGGAGATTTAAGTGAAGTCCAAGGGTTCTTCTCTCTCCCCATGGTCACTATTTTCACATCTCTTCGGGTCCTCCTCCTCTCTGGCGATTTTGGATCTCCCAGACCTTTCTTCCTCATCTCAAGGGACTTCCTCCGTGGATTTGCTCCCTTTTGGTGGAGATTCATTCCCCCATTCTTCCTTCTCCTTGGATTCGCACTTGAGGTAACCTCTTCCTTCTCTTTTCTAGGGTTTCTCATCTACCTTGATTATTTGTCAATCTTCTTCGGTAGATGTGTTTCCCTTGACCCCAGGATCATATCCCACGAATTTGTTGCAAAATGCGTGGTCAATCGTCAAGAATCTGCCATTTGTATTTTTCCCGCAAATATCGGATTATCCGATCGTTGGCATCGAACTATCCGACTTCATTATCGGACAGTCCGACCCAAAATATCGGAATATCCGATGTTTCCAGGAAATTACAAACTGTGAAGTTTCTTTCCGTCTCCCTTGGTTATCGTCTCAATTTTCGTTTGTCATCTCGTCTAGATCTTTGGAATGGCCGCTGGGGACGACAAGGGAGAGAAATTGAAGAGGGCTCTTCATACTGATGATCAAGGCCGCTTTAAAAGAAAGACTCCGACCGGCGGGAGGACAAAAGCTGTAGCAAGCCGAGGAAATCCTCCGGATACCTCATCTTCCCTGCCTGAGGTCGACATGCCTGTCGTGGAGACTGCTGTGGCTCCAACTCCTGCCGGTGGAAAATCGAAGAAGCAAGTTGTGGCGCGCCCCAAGCAAAAGGGAATTACGATTTCTGAGCATCGTCAAGGTGATGCCCCTACTGCCCGTCCTCCTCCTACTCCATCTGGCAAGGGCAAAGGGTTCTCTACCAGTGCCCCATCTGCAGCTGATAAGGGAAAGGGTCCTGCTGAAGAAGAAGACGATTACCTTACTTATCCTGTGATGACCAAGCCTTCTCGCCGTCCAGATCTTCAGAGGGCTGTTGTGAACTACAAAGGCAAGTCAGGGATGGTTGCTAAGGCTAGAGCTTCTGATCCCTATATCAGTAGAAAAGCATTCTCCTCTGACAAGCGCTTCTGGACCTTTTTCCAACAAGATTTCTATGAGACAGTCATTCTCCCTCGCAAGAATCCTATTGTCAATATGCAGTGGGTTGATTGGGACTACATGGAGTCTTGTGATGACCCTGTTTTCAATGACGTCATTGAAGCATGTGAAAGACTTGGAATCAAAAGGATTATGGGCATGAAACAAGACTGGAACACCGAAGTCATTGCCCAGTTCTATGCCACTCTGCATGTTGCCAATGACACCATGACATGGATGACAGAAGGTGAACAGTACAGAATGTCTGTGGGGCGCTTTGGCACTCTTCTGGGGTTTAGAGTCAAGATGCAATGAACAAGGATGATCTGCATAACAATCGCTCCTTGGTTGCTGATAATCTTAATTCTCTCTATATTGAAGATTCTGGTTTTGAGCCCGGCAACACCAAATATTTGAAGCCCATGATTGCCGCCGCCAACAGACTCCTTCGGAAGACCATTGCACCCAAAGAAGGTGATGCATCGCACATTCTCTCCTACACTCGTGACATCCTGCGCCGCATGCTACCTGATGGAAGACCCTTCATGGTAGCACTGTATCTGTGGAAAGAAATTCATGCTAACTCCCTCGATCCCAAGCGCAGCTGTGGCTTTGCTCCTTACATCATGAGAGTGATTATGGGTATTTCTAAATTGAAGTTTGAATGTGATGCAAAGCACCTAGGGCTGCAGATCAGGCCAATCAAGGCAGCTGCTCCTCAAGCTCCTCCTGCCTCAGCTCCTTCTGTTTCTACTCGCTCTGGTGCAGCTGCTCCTGCTAGCTCCTCGCAGTCTACTTCCACCACTGATCGTGTTCTCAAATATCTTGTCAAGATGGCGAAGAAGAATGCAAAGAGGCTCAAATCCATTCAGCGTCATCTTAGTCTTCCTTGCTCCAGTGGCAGCGAGGACTCCATTGCGGACCCTTTTGACTCTCCGGCTGCTGCCGCTCCCTCTGCATCTGATGATCCCGCCGCATCCGATGATGAGTCCGAGAGCGAGGATGACGACTGATTGCTTCGCTTGCTGCACTTTTTCAGCCTTTTTGGTGCCTTGATGCCAAAGGGGGAGAGAAAAGTTATCTATTCCTATTCCTCAGTTATGACATGTGAACACTGTTGCTATTGGTTGATGGATGTATTTTGGATGGTTCTTTTGGATGTGTTTTTCTTAAACTCTTGATGGTGGTAGTTGTTAATCTTAACTCTTGCAATGATATATCATATACTTTACCTCTGTTATATTATGTCATGCTTATTGGTGGTGTTGATTCTATTCGTTGTATTCATCTTATTATTGTTGCCACTTACCCGAATGCCAAGATATAGGGGGAGCTCCTCTTGAATTTCTCCTCTAAAAATGTGCATTTGATTCTATCTCAAATCTCTAATGCACACATTTAGGGGGAGCTCAACATATCTTGGCCATTCTCAAAATCATCATTCATTTATTTCAAACAAGCTTTAATCGTGTTGTCATCAATCACCAAAAAGGGGGAGATTGAAAGTGCATCTAGGCCCCTAATTGTGTTTTGGATGATTAATGACAAACGATTAAGGGACTAATGGCTTAAGTGAGTATATAATCAGGTATTAGTCCCAAAAGGAACGCATCTACGGACGTTGATGACCCTCAAAAGTGAAAAGAAGAACAGCGTCGACTTAGCGTAGATTTTTCGTTTAATTGAGTCGATAGGGTTGCCGTACTATCAAGAGGGATGGGATGTAGGTGCCTTAGAAATGATCTCTGTGCTCAGATGAACATCTCTTACAAAATGAGTTTTGGAAGTCACCAAGCACGACACTCACTTCGTTTTTCATTTTGTGCTGATAATATCGGATAGTCCGATGTGGATATCGGATAGTCCGATAGTATCGGATTCTCCGGTGTGAGTGTAGTTGCTGTCTTTGGAACTCTCGGGAAACATCGGACTGTCCGATAGTTTATATCGGAATGTCCGATGTTGTCTGGAAATTTTTCTAAGTCCTTGAGCTGGAACTCTCGGGATTTATCGGATAGTCTGATGTCAGGTATCGGATAGTCCGATGTGGACTTAGAAAGATTTTGAAAATTGTTCTCGCTCTGGAACTCTCTGGAATTATCGAATGTCCGATGTCCGATATCGGACAGTCCGATATACACTTAGAAAATTTTCAAAGTTGCTGAGTTTGTTGAAAACTCTCTGGAATCATCGAACATCCGATGTGTGAAATCGATAGTCCGATGTGTGCTTTTTCTCAGAAGAATTTGAATTTTCGAGTGGAGTCGATTTGGAGATTTGCACTAATCGGATAGTCCGATGTTTGGCATCGGATAGTCCGATGTGGGGTCTGACACATGGCAGAACGGCTCTATTTTGTGTCTTGGCTATAAATACCCCACCCACTCCCTCATTTACTGCTACCTACCAGTGTGTTGAGCATTTACTTCACTCTTGCTATTCTCTTGCTCTCTCTCTTGTGTTCATCTTTGTGATATTTGTTGAGAGATTTGAGCAAGTGGTTCTCTAGTGTCTTGATTTCAAACCGAGAAAGTCCATTTGAGCACTAGGGTGATTTTCAAGAGGGGATCTACACTCTATTCATTACTCTTGGAGATTGAGGTCTCCTAGACGGCTAGGAGTCACCGGTGAGCTCCCGATCTTCGTGGGAAGTCACGGAGTTTAGAAGGTTCGATTCCACCTCCGCAAGGAAAGGAATCAAGAAGTGAAACCGGCGAGTGCTTTGTGCAACACCGGGAGGAACATGGTCGAGAGGGACCCGGGCTTTGTGCCTCCTCAACGGAGACGTAGGATCTCCTCAAAGATCCGAACTTCGGGAAAAATCGCTGCATCTCTTTGGTTCGTGAGTTTTCTACTTGTCCCCTTTTGTGCTTGGCTTAATCCTTTGGGGATTCAAGTATTTGGTAGCTTTTTGCAGTAGATATTGGTGTGATATGATATTCTAGAAGTTACCTTAGTTTAGAAATTTCATTTGGTAGCTATCTAGCCCTCCAAATTGCTCAGATCTACTTTTTAGGGTTTTCCTGCGCTCTGATCGGATATTCCGACTGCTCATATCGGATAGTCCGATATTAAAGTCGGATAGTCCGGTGTTTCCGCTGCAAATTAGGTTTTAATTTTTATAAACGCCTATTCACCCCCCCTCTTGGCGACTTTATCGATCCTTCACATTGAAATAGTAAATTGGTAAAAGTAAGAAAAGAAAAGTAAAACATCAACAAAAATAATATTAAAATTTCAGCTCTCAAAATATCTCCAGAACCAAATCATGACAATTGAGATAATCTGAATAATTAAAATAAAAAGAAACATGTGATAATTATGAAATAAGAAAAGCTGATCTAGACCATGTCTGAATTTTGTAGTAATCTCTAGACCTGTAATCAAGCTGATATTTTTACTATGCCGACATAAGACCCATATATATACCTCTGGTAAAAATATCATAAATAAAAACTAACATTTGAAGCTTTTAGAAATTCTAAAACAGAAAACAATTAAAGCTGAAAATGGTAATGTCAGAATTATTAGAATTTAAATATCAAATATAAAATTCTAAAAATTTTGCAGAAGCATTCTTAGCTCAAATACATTTGAAAAATAAAGTTTCAAAAATAAATAAAATTATTGGGACACTTTAGTAAATCAAAAACATAATTGGAAATTCTGTGTATTGCATTGTCAAGATTTTAATAAAATATCTACAAGGATTTTTTATCTGAAAATTTTACTGAGCCCTTGTCTTCGCCTGGCCAACCTCTGTAAAATGTTTCATAAAATCTTGAGTTGGTTTGTTAGCTCAATCCAGTGAACTTACCTCGGTCTGTCTTGAGAACTCCTCAGGAGCTGTCCGGTTGTTTCACTTACAAGTGGGCCCATTCCCAGCTGGACCCTTTACCGACTTCCTTCACTTGTGCAATCGCCATGTGGCCCCATGGCCCACTCACCACCTTCTTCTCCTCACCCTCACCTCTTTCTCTGTTCTCTCTTGAAGCGCCACCACCGCCCAAGCACCGCCTCTAGTTTGTTCACCACACAGAACTCCACGCCCAAGGCCGACCTCGACCACCTGGTACACGCTGTTTCGATCACAGTTCTGCCGCGGCGCTTGAATTTCCCCTGTGAAATATCGCCGCCACTCAGTCTCTACCAAATTCTTGCCACGGCAAACCTCGACCGCTAAATTGCTGCCACGGCACAAGTCAGCACAAGCTAGTGATTCAACTTGCCGTGCCTCTCCAGCCAAACGTTGCCACGGCAGTAGTTTTCCTCTGAAATTGCTGCCACAGTGACAATTTGGCAGAAGACAATCTCAACGCCGCCCCTCCGTTCCCTTGCACTGCAGACCAGAACCAAATCACCTCGGCTCAACCATAAAACTTAGCTCGACCAATATTCAGAGACCCAACTCGAGCCATTTCCAGTACTCACCCTGAGCCCCTCCTGTGCAATTAATCTCATCTTTTCCCTAAGCCCGACGAGAACAGCAAAAGAGGAGAATCCACCTGTGAAGCCCTACACACCAAATCAGCTCGAATCATCAACATTGAAGCTTCCTCCTGACCTCTAGAGTATACCCCTGGTGCCAATTCAAACTCATCTTCCCCAGTGAGCCACCGTACCGTGCTTCCCCTTTCCGCCTTGAATGCACACGGTGAGAACCCTCTTCCACTTATTCTTCCTTTCGGTTTTAGGCTAAAATGGGACCTAGTAAGCCTACTGATACTAACTCAGCCATCCTTTCGAAGAAATCACCAGAAAAACTGGAGCTCCACCTCACCGGTCATGGCGCCGCCCCCTCCTTCCGATGGCGACCCACCTCCCGATCGTCTCCGACCACCGAAGTACCATCAGTAGATGCGAATCGCCATGATGATCCTCCTGGTGTTCTCAGTTTCATTGAAGCTTCATCGGAGTACCCTCGCCACCGACCCGCCATTAACACCGCCGCCGAAGCTCGGTGACGCACCTCTTCCGGTCATCTCCGATAGCCTTCAAGCCATCCCCCCGTGTGCGCCACGATCTTCTGACCATCACCGTGCAACCGATTCCGCCTCCTGGCCAGTGCTTGTCACCAGACGCGCCTCTGTCGCTCGCTTCTTGGCCTCGCTAGGTGGGTCCTCCTTGTCACCAGACGCCGCCTCGCTCGCTACTATGCAGCCCAACAGTGCCATGTCTCTGATCGCATGGTCCCATCTGTCAACGTCGCCTTCGCTAAGCCTCTGACATCGCGGGCCTACTTGCCAGTGCCTAGCTCCAGCCCAACCCAAAATGGAAAGCGTAATCTCAGTGAGAAAGCATACTTTCCTTATTTGGTAAATTATTTATTTTCCAGTATTTATCAACCCGAAAATATTCAAATGCTTATAACTTTTGAACTAACAGTCAAAATGAAGTGAAATAAATTCCTAAATTCATCTAAATTCATGTATATTCAGAATATGGAAAAATATTTTGATGTTCAACTCTGTTCAGAATTTAAATTTAAATTTAAAGAATGGGATTAAAATATGCTATACATAAAATTTCTACAAACAAAATCCAAATTAAACAAAATAAATTTTGTTAGAAAACTTATGAAATTAGGAGCCTGAATATGCAAAAATATTTAATTCTCATACTTGGTTTTGATTTATTTAAAATAGAAACTTGAATAAATGCTAGTATGGTCTCTTAACAAAATTTATGCAAACAAGCTCAAATTTGAATATAATCAATTTTGCTAGAAACCTTAATTCCTCTGAAACCCAAATATATAAAAAATATTTATATTATAATTTAATTTAAATCATTTTCTAAAATAGATTGTTTTCAATGTGTTGAATATTCAAATATAAATATCATATCTTTTGCAAATAAAATGTAAATCATGTAAAACCAGTTGTATAAGTTCTAAAAATCAATAATGAACTTAGATATGCAAAAACATTTAGGGTTGAGTCTGAATAGAATTAGATTTGGAAATGGTATTAGTAGCCTAAATCAATAGCTTAGCTTTCTATAACTAGAATATTAATTAAATGTTGCTTTGAATCTGAATCCTAATTAAAAATAAGAATTCACCTTAAGCCTGAAATGATCATATCTATTTAATCTTAAACAATTTTTGCATCTTGAATTAGATATTATAAATACAATATATCTAATTTTAGCCTTTTGAATCTGTAAAATAAGGAAAATGAATTCATAAATCAAGAAACAACATCATCGCTGACTATATAAAATTAATTAAGACCCGAATACGTAAAATCATAAGAACCCAACCTTAAATCATGCATGCTTTCTATGATTTATTTATATTCGGATTTCTATTTGATTTCTTTTTGTCCTTATTGAAATCTTGTTATTTGTTATTTGTTATGTTCTTTGTTCACGACATGTAGAACCTGACGTCACTACTACTGTCATCGACTGCGACTTCAACTTCGTTGAAGACATCAATAAGCAAGGCAAGCACCCCCTTTGACCATGTTGATCCCAATTTTATAAATATTTTCATGAAATGTTTTTATTGCATGCGTATATTCATTAAACTCTGCTACTTTGTGGGTATTGGTAGATATACCTCGGTCTTATGAAATTCCTTTAGTGTTGACATGTGAACCTTGATAACCCTAGAATTATGGTTAGAGAATATCTGATGTCAATTTGGGTATATGCAATGATTTATAATCATGCTTAGCCATGCTTTAGACTTGGGATAAGTTAATTGGAAATATTGATCAGATGAAACTTGGAAATATTGAGATATGATGATGATCATTGGTATTTTGGTTAAAAATAAAAATAAAACTATGTTTTTGATGCGGGCAATTATTGGCAATAGCCGGAGGTGCATGGACTTGCACGTAGTGTAGGGGGGAGATTATTGCCCGTGTCGGATTAAGGACCGAACTATGGGTTGTTTTCAGGCCAAGATAACCGTACAACCACAAGTGCTGGTATGGGACAGCCTTAAACCAATTAAGTTATCTAGTTTAACTTTGCACATTGGAAGGCTGGAGTAGTACGAGCTTCTTCAGTGACTGGTTGCTCGGAGGGGTGCCCACACCGAGGTGTTGGGAACAACGTTTGCTGATACAATGGTGTACGCCATACTATGGATATGCTTAATCATTTACTGTACAGTGACTGTACAAATATTTACACCATATTACAGGTTTAACGTCACTAGGCTGGTGCAAAGTTAACCTAGGTAATGTAAAGGTTTTCGTCATGAACATTCTGGCCACACACTAAAAGTGCGTGAAACATGCGGCAAAAAGAAAATATCATGATTTGTTGGTAAAGCTGTACACCTCTGCAGAGTGTAAAACTAATCGATTAGCCGCGCCCGCGGTCATGGGCACTTGGTAAAGTCATCACATAGTTAGCAGTTGTAACATCCCGAAAAATGCAAATAAATAAAAATAAATATTTTGAGTTTGAATGTTATTATTTCTGAGTTTTCTTGGTATTATTGGTTTTATTTGAATTTTCATTGGATTTATGCTATGCAAGAGAAATCAATAAAGAGAATTAATGAATGGATAATAGTAAAATGATAAAAAGGTAAAAGTAAAATTTTGAAAAATTTATATTAAAATTTCTAAACCCTCAGGTAAACTTTTTACCTGGTAAATTTCATTTTTACTCCATGGTAAAAACTATTAGTGATGGAAGAGATCAACTTTGACTAGAAACAGTGCATCACCCGATTTTATGAAAAATATCCAGAGCTCATCTCCAGCTGAAAAATTTACCAAATTACCCTTTATATACTAGTTACCACTGGTAAAAATATCAGAAAGTTATCATATGGGATAAGGCTCCAAATAATTCGAAAACAGAATCAAATAAAAGCTGAAAAATGGAATGTCAGAATTTTTATAAACTCCTGGAGCAATATCTTGAGCTGAAAATTTTACATAATAATAATTATCTAAAATATATTTGAAAAACAAAGTTTAAAAAATATCTAAAAATATTTATATTGTCTGATAAATCAAAATCAGAAAAACAGGAATATGTGCACTGTCAGAATTTTAATAAAATATGTGAACAATATTTTAATTTGAAATTTATAAAGTAGGAAGATAACTGGCAAGTCATCACGCAGTAAATTTTTCATTAAACTTCAGACATGATAGATAACCTATCCATTGAACCTTATCTCGTTCAGCTAGCAGTCAATTCTGAATTTGCTTTGCTTCCACCGTCTCCTTCACTGCCATGTGGGCCTATTTCTTGTTGAGCCCCATCTGGCAGCTTCCCAGTTCTTGTCTCCTTCTTCCTCTGTGCGACAGACCGATCGGAGCTTTTCAGTTCTGCGCACATGCTCAAGCTTATCTCATTGAATTGCCTCACCGATTCAACGCATCACCAGCACCCTCTCCGCATCGCATTAGCCACGTTCGTCCTTGCTCTAGCCACGCCATGCTGCAGCAATGATGCACCGGCCAGCTCGCCCCTCTTCTTTGTCGCGTATGGTGGAGTCTCCATCCAGACCAGAAACAACTCGGCCAAGTTCATCCCTTCCATTGCCTATAAATAGCACCAAGTAATCAACCGAGCTGCGTTTTCTTTTTTCCCTTACCCTTCTCTCTTCTCTCCTCAGCCGAAACACCCCCAGTCTTACTCTTTTCCGCCATTGCCAAGCATTTGGAGCTCGAAAAACCGACAGCAATTCTCGTGAAATAGACTAGCAAATCCAAATTAAACCGAGAAGTAGCATCGCAATACTCCAAGAATCAAAAGCCCCCAAAAATATTCAAGCTCCCTCATGCAGAATTGTGCTGCTGCCGTGCGTCCTTTTCTTCCATGAACGGCCGCCGGTGGGAGCTCAGCTCGGATACTCTCTCAATCGGAGGAACACAAAAATGGATTCACCTCAACGCCTAGATGCTTAATCCTCAACCCATTTAAGTTTCCAGCCACTGCTTTGCCATCACCAGTGCTCGCCATTTTTGCCGCCACTAGAGATCGGCTGCGCGCCAGCACGCTCCGCTTCTGGCCGATTTGACTCCACTCCCGGGTGCGGCTCACCGTGCTCTTCCTCCCCATGTCCTCGTCGTCGCCGGAGACTCACCGGAGCACCGTCGCCATTCACCTCAAGCCGTCCCCTGTTCTTTTGTCTCTGCGCAGTGGGACCGAAGAAGCAGTAGATGCAGAAGGAAGAAGAACAGAAGGGGAAGACGTTTTCTATATTGGTAAAACGTATTTCCAATTTCAAGGCATTTTCAATTCCGAAATAAATTCAATCTTGAATATCATGTGCAATTTTAATCAAAATTCAGTGAGATAAATTTTTATATTCATCTAAAATAAAAAAGAATATAAATATGTAAAAACATTAAATTTTTGAGTTACAGAATAATTATTGATATTAAACTTTAATTATGGTGCTAATATGGTTCTTAATGAGAATTTGTGTATAATAAGTAATGAAATGATGAAATTAATTTTCATGAGATGTTAGGATCAGAATGTATTTAAATATACAAAAATACTTAATTTTTGAGTCACAAAATACTTAGTAAAATTAAATTTAAAGATAAACATTATTATGGATATTGTTGTATTCAAAGAAATGTAATTCCAAAAATCATTAAATAAATTTATTTGTGTCCTGAATCATAATAAACTCAAACATGTAAAAATGCTTAATTGTTGAATTAAGTTTATATTATTTGTTTTGCAATCATTAATAAACCCTAGTATGGTCATTAATGAAAACAATAGTAAAAAGGCTCATAAAATGATAAAGTAATTTATATTAAGTTCCTAAAAACAGTGAGGACATATATACGTAAAAATAATTGGAATAAAGTTTAATTTGAATTTTTTTATCATAAAGATATGTCAAATGTAACAATAATCAAATAGGAAACCTATTGCAGTTTAAGTCAAAACAATGCAAAATCTGTTTTAAAATGTTTCTAGAGTTGTACCCTGCTAATGCTTGAAAAATGAATCAAAGATCATATATAGTGTAGTTAGAAATGAAATTTGAAAGTTGGCCGATTTAGTGTTTTTCATCATGGTCATTTAGACTACTTCAGCAGTAGATAAAATAACTCGTCCAAATACTAAAATCTATGAAACCTGTTTAGTAATGCTCTACAATGTTCATACTACCATATTCTATAGAAATAATCTTATTTCATTAAGGTCTGCATATTAAACCTATTAGCTCAAAAACCTTAAGTGTTAATCTCACATTTCATTTCTTGCCGATTCCGGATAACGTCAATTTTACAATGCCACATAAGCCTTTTCAACAATGAATGCAATGTCACGTCCAAATCCTAAAACTTATGGAATTAGCCCTGTAGCACTCTCCAAAGTATAGACTATCGTATTATGAAAAGATAATATCATTTAACTGTGATTTGTATATTAATCCTGATGGCTTAATAACCCTAAGTATTCACATTACATAAGTGTGTAATATGAATGAATGAACTTTGAGTTTAAATGAGAAATAAGTTATTATAATATTTGTATCACCAGAACCTTCTCAAATATTGTGTAAATAATGTTAGTAGCCTAAATCAATAGATTAGCTTTTTATAACTAGAATATTAATTAAATGTTGTCTTGAATCTGAATCCTAATTAAAGGTAAGAATTCACCTTAAGCCTGAAATGATTATATCTATTTAATCCTAACCGATTTTTGCATCTTGAATTCGTAAAATAAAATTAATAAATTCATAAAAGAGCAATCTCTGTTTCTTATGAAGAATTTTATTCGTTCTTTCTATCAATTTTCTTTTTGCCCTTATTGAAGTTTGTTATTTGCTATATTTCCGTTGATCGACGTGTAGAACCGACGTTGTTGATTCCATCGTCGCCTCCGTCATCTTCGATTCCATCTTCGTCGTAATCAGTGATTAAGCAAGGCAATAACCCCTTTGACCATATTGATCCCAGTATGTAATATACTTTGTTTTACCAAACTATTTTATGCATGCGTTTACTTTATGTAAATTGCTATTTTGTGGATCTGGTAGTTATACCTGTTGTCTCGTTAACCTTCTTTGATAATTATGAACATGTGAACCTTGATAACCATAGATTAAGGTTAGGCATTATTTAATGTCATCATGGGTACGTATATGCGTTCATATTATTCATGCTTAGCCATGCTTTAGAATCAATGATGTAAATGATCGATCAAAATTTGTTTCCTAAAAACATTGAAATGGCATCTTGGTTGCGGGTATTTTGATTAAAACCCAAAATAAAACTATGGTATTGATGCGACGATTATTGGCAATAGCCTAAGTGCAATAAGGGTCTTGCACGTAGTGTAGGGTGAAGTATCGCCTGTGTCGGATTAAGGACCTAACATCGATTGTATGATCCAAGAATATCCGTATAAACCACAAGTGTGAGGATGGGGTAGCCTTAAACCAATTAAGTTACCTGGTTTAACTTTGCATTTATGGAAGGCGGAGCTCGCACAGCATTCCTTTATAGGTCTGCTTGGAGGGTTTCTACTACCGGCAACGGTGTACGCCATGCTATGGGAGAGTTCCAACATTTCTATGCTCGAAGTTCTTTTCCATAGTATGGATTAACGCCCCGGCCGGTGTAAAGTTAACCTGTAATGTAAAGGTTTTCGCCATGATCATTCTGCCATCGCGCTTACTCGGGATGTGAAGCGTGGCAAAAAGAAAAGGTCATGTCTTGTGGGTAAAGCCGCATAACCTCTCGCAGAGTTTAAATCTAATCGATTAGCCGCATTCCATGGTCATGGGTGTCTTGGCGAACCGATGCGAGTTAAATGTTTTATTATTTTCAAAAGGGTTGGTATCATTTGTTTTGCAACTGTGCTTTATGTCAAAGGGCCGACATTGATGGATATCAGGATGTGGATTATTCGTCGCTCACGTCATGGAGGACTGTGAGTGTTACATATGCTTTACTTATTTGTTATCAAGCTGCTCTTATAAATTCCGTTTGCAAATAACTTGATTTATAATTCAATTTTGCTTTATGCAAATTAACTGTAGTAGCCTCCTGTCGACGATTTGGGAACGGGTCCCCCACTGAGCTTACTTGTTGAATGAGGGATCAACTTAAGGCCCCTTTTCCGCGAGGGGTTTAGCGTCTAAGAGTCTGCCGAGCAACGGAACGGGGGGTACAAGACAATCGGAATGCACACGGGGATCACTTTTTGTCTGGCTCGGGCCTCTCACGGTGGAGATAACAGCCCTACGTCCAGTGGATTCACTAAGGAGTATGAATGTGTTACAATGCGCTCGCTCGGGAATCCTCGAACTATCCTAAGGATGCCGGCGAGCAAGCTCTGCGGGTGCGGGAGTGTGTAGTACAAAGAGTCCAACCCTCACTCCGTCGCGGGAGGGGGTATTTATAGAGAATCATGGGAGACAAATCATTTATTACAGGGGGCGCTAACTGTAGAGGACGTGCGTAGCATAGTGGCCGCGCCTCCTGCCGGGTACCGTGCGACGTGGGCACAGGGAGCGCAGACCTGGGCGGCGCGGACCGATGGCAGCGCAAATCCCGGGCGCGGGATATCGTGCGCCGCACGCATTAAATGCCACGTCGTCTTGTCGCGACCCCGAGCTGTCTTGCCCGAGGTCGGAGCACGCGAAGGTCGGGACACACGGGGTCAAGTCTGCGGGCCTTGACCGGTATGGTCGGTCGATTCCGAGCCGATGGTCGTGTTGCACAAAGGCATCCAATCCCCGACACCTCCTTTGACTTGGCTTGCACTTATGCATTTGCAAATACCACCTTAAGTCTTGCGGAGTACGAAAGTACTCACCCTTGCTTAATTTGTGGTTTTTAGGTGTATATGCTAGCGAAGCTTCAAAGGTTTATTTTCGTCGCAGGATGCGGGATCTTCAACGTGGTCTTTCTAGGAATTTATGCCTCGTCAGTTGCTTGCGGGAATGGATGGGCACACTACCGTGCTTTGCTTCTTTTGCTGCCTTATACTGTGGTTGTAAGATTTATGCATTTATTAGTTTCGCTTAATTAATATGTTGTATGGTTGTGATTTCAATTGTTGAAATGTGCGTGCTAGCTATCGATCCAGTGGACTAGTATCAGATGCATGATGAGATTTCCATTTTGCATTTATGTAAAATGGGGTCGTTATAAATGCTTTTGATATTTTCTAAATGGTTTGGATTGGATACATTTGTTGGAAAGTATTTGCCTCAAATTTATGCCTTGTGTCAGTAATGGATTTACTCAATGCTCACGCCGTGGAGGATCGTGAATCATTACTTATACTTTACTTGTTTATTACTTTCAGACGGTCAACTTGCTTTTATAAATTTGTTTTGCAATTACTACTTGTTTTACAATTTAAATTGGCTTTATGCAAATTAACCGTAGAAGCCTTTCCTTTGAAATGACCTGCATATATTATAGGATTTGAAAAAGTCTTACTGAGTACAAAAGTACTTACCCTTGCTTTCGTTGTTTTTTTGGTGAAGAATCAGAATAGCTTGATGAAACTTATTTGACGCAGGATTCGGGAATGTTAACGAAGTTTTTATAGGATTATGCCTTGTCGCTTGCCCGAGGGATTGATGGGCACACTACAAGACTTTGATTCTCTCCACGACATTACTCAATTGTAAGACCTTATTATATAAATTACTATTGTTACTTGTAATAAAGAGTATAGATGTGATATCAATTGTTGTAAATGTGCGTGCTAGCTACTGATCATGGGACTAGCACTGTATGCACATGAGATTTCCATTTTTGCATTTATGTAAAAATGGGGGTCACTACATTGGACCTGGTTTACCAATTTTAATAATTGAAACTTGATTTGTGGAGTAATTAAATTAGAAAATAATTTTGAAATTCATAAACCTTTTTGGCCAAAAGAATGCACTCGCACAAACTATCAGGATCCGACCATTTGATTTTTGCACAGTTATGAAATTCGGGCGCTACTTTTCATTATCTTTCAAATGAGCCAAAGAATGCTCCGATTGGAGTTACGAGTTAAAAGTTATGGCCATTGTAACAAAAGAGCTCGGATTCATATTTTCAAACTAGAATCGGCGCCCAAAAGAATATAATCGGAGAGCTCATCGTGTGATGATTCCGGAAAGCACAAGACCGCTAAAATCAAAGGTATGAGTCAAAAGTTATAGTGTTTTTACAAGTTTTGTTAATAGTAATGGCACATATATTGCAAGCATAATTAATAGTCAAAAGTGGAAAATAAATTTGAAAGTTTTAAATTTTGCTAATTACCTCTATAGTTTGCTAATTTGAAATAATTGGAAATTAGTGTTCGGTACTTTACGGGATTATGGGGAGGAGGACGATTATATATCGATGTTATCATACCACCACTAAAGTATCGGATCTTATAAGAGCTCCGAAGTTAAGCGTGCTTGAAGGAGAGTAGTAATAGTATATGTGACCTCCTAGAAAATGAAGTCCTTGTGTGACATTAAAAATATCTGATGAACAAAACAATTAATATATGTACATATTGTAATACATTAGTTATAATTAAAGTTGTACACACACACATATATTTCAGGGTACTGATAAGGGCCATCCGGGACTCACGAGCTAGTACCACATGTGATCTCCAACCGGTATTGATAATCTATCAGTATCGGGTGAGAACCGAGACTGATATGCCTTTGAGCATCAGTTCTGGATGGCCTGTCCCGGTTCAAAAACCAGTACTAAAGGCCGTTTTTAACCGGTACTGAAGGCCAGTTCGATAGTAGTGAATATAACTGGAGAATCAATCAATTGGGTAGCCATATGAACTACCCTTCTATATATTAACGACACGTAGGTATGAAAACAAGACCTGGTGTGATATATTCACGAATTACCACGTTCACTATATGAACAAACAATTTTCTGAAAAATATAAATCGTATTAGCTTAACTAAAATGTCAAATGACCTAACCTAATATATATTACTTGTTCGTTTTATCTAAAAAGTGTAAATATACAGGAAGCCAAAGCTTTTTTTGCCTCTAACATTTAAAAAAAAAAAATTTGGCCCTTTTCTGAACGCAATTGCAAAAATAGCACCCTCCTTGACCGCGAGAGCATCAGCAGGTGACACGTGTCACCTTCCGCACTTTTGTAACGCAGCAGGAGGTATTGCATAGCAAGAGCTAAGAAGAAGCAACCTGCCAAGCAGTGCTACCTTGGTGATAAATTAATTAAAGTGAATACTTCATATCACATTTCATGCCGAGCAATGCTGCCTCGGTAGAACCTTGTCATGGCTCAGCAACATGGTAGGTGACATGTGTCATTTGTCGCACCTTCTGCAATCACGGAGGAGACTATTATTGCAAAATTGTTCTGAAGGAGCCATATTTATAAAAAATGTTTGTGAAGGATAAAATAGTGAGGGCTTCCGTATACAGTACGTGCATGGCCCATGGCTCCTTCACCATCCCATTCCTGTATTTTGACTTGCATATTGAAGCACGTACTCTACAGTATTGAAGCCCTGTTTGAACATTTCTCAATAATGTGAACTCAAGAAACATTTCTACTCAATCATATAACTCCAAGATATATAGGAAACTGGGAATACAACATGTACATATATATGACTACTAGCATTCAAAGTTAGAGTGGTGTATACACAACACTCTCGTACATTTTAAAGCACATTAATAGTTTAGTAACAGATTACTAGCTAGAGGTTGACATGGCTCTAAGTCATGCTCTTATTTGCTTCAGAAGCTATGCTAGGTACACTCACTGTAGGAAAGCAATGGAGCACTTCCCCGAAAACATATCAAATGCTCGATCGACGCTTTCTTGCCGGGGTTGTACATCCGTGCCTCCCATCAACACAAGCTGCAACAGACTGCACGTACTTAGTATTGTTGGAAACCACACTAATTGCGTTTCTTACCATACTTTGTCTTACCATGTACAGAGCTACTATTCTTGTTATTTCCTTGTATAGCACTGTTACCTTGTACGTGGCTTATTGCCATGCATGTAATTGCCTATATATCAATGGAAATATCGACGCCTGAGGTGTGGCGATTTCCTCACATTTCTTCATGGTATCAGAGCGGGATTGATCCCGTCTCCTCCTTCCTTCTGCCCACCACAATCCGCTGTTTCTTCTCCTCGCCATGAGCACTGACCGCATCAACGCAGCAGCAGATCTTCCCACCCTTGTTGCTCCTGCAGCCACTTCTCCCATCGTCATGACAGACGCCATGCACTCTGTCATCAACGTCGCGAAAGGCCAAAACGAACGCATTCTGTCACCTCGACATCACCGCTCCAACTACTCGCAGGGAGTACTCTTCACGGTGTTTGTCGGCAAGTATGGTCTTCTCGGCTTCATCGACGGGACCACTGACTCCACCGTCGACGACTCGCATCGCCGGCAAGACTTCGCTGTTCGCTCATGGATCTACGGTTCCGTGTGTGAGGAGATCTTCGAGATCATCGTCGAGCCAAACCAGACTGCACGACAGACCTGGGTCGCCATTGAGGAACTTTTTTCGCGACAACAAGGAGAGTCGCGCCGCCTTCCTCGGCCAAGTTCCGAGCATCGCTCAAGGGATATGTCCGTCGCCGACTACTGCCGCAAACTCAAGAAGATGGCTGATGCTTTGCGCGACGTCGGTCATCCGGTCTCGGACAAGGTGCTCGCCCTGAACACTCTCCGCGTTTGAACCCCGCTCTCCTCGACTGCTCAACTAATCCTCTGCTAGATCCTTTTCCCAGCTTTCTACGCACCAGATCCATTCTGGCCATGGCAGAGACGAATGCCACCAATGAAGCTCCTGCTGGATCTAGCACGGCGCTGCTCTCTGTTGGATCCCAGTCGGACTCTCAGTCTGGTGGATCTGGTCGCACTGATCAGGCGGTCAGCAATGGCAATAAAAAGTCGGGCGGCAAACGCTGGAAGCAGAACAAGCAGCGCACCAACAATGGAGGCGGCGGCTTCAACACTGGTGGCGCTGGCTCTTACTCCGCGCGCCCGCCTGCACCAGGTAGTGGGCCATGGTTTTGTTTCAATCCATGGGCTTGCCCATCGCCGTCTTGGGCACCAAGTTGGGGCGCGCCCTGGCGCAGCAGCTCTCCTGGGATTCTTGGTCCACGCCCTGGCGCACCACCACAGGCTTATGCCATGCATCTTGCGCCGACGTTACCTGCACCGCCTGCTAGTTCTTCACCAAGCTGGGATTCCGCCGGCCTCATTGCTGCTATGAATGCCATGTCCGTGCAACCACCAGGCGAGTACAACGGCGACTGGGTAATGGATTCAGGTGCTTCCTCGCATATGTCGTCCAATGCTGGTATACTCGCTTCACCTAAGCCTTTCCATTCTCCACCTTTCGTTACCGTCGGGAACGGTTCTTCATTACCTATTTCTTGTACCGGTCATACCACTCTTTCAACACCTAATCTCACCTTTGCTCTCAATAATGTCCTTATCGTTCCTCATATTGTTAAAAACCTTCTTTCCGTTCGACAATTTACTCGTGATAATTTTTGTTCCATCGAATTTGACCCCTATTGTTTTTCTATCAAGGATCTTCGCACCAAGACCGAGACTTTTCGCTGCAATAGTGGAGGCGATCTCTACACCATCTGGACTCCCAAAAATTCTGTTCAGACCAGCTTCTTAGCATCGCCTTCAACCGATCTTTGGCATCGTCGACTCGGCCACCCTAGTCACACCACCTTATCTTCTATTCCTCAATTTAAGTCCTGTAATAAAACTAAGTCCACTCTTTGTCATGCTTGTCAATTAGGTAAACATGTCCGGTTACCTTTTAGTCATTCCACTTCCAGTACTCAACATCCTTTTGAATTGTTACATTGTGATTTATGGACCTCTCCTGTCTCTAGTTTATCAGGCTTTCTATATTACCTAGTTATTCTAGATGACTACACTCATTTTGTTTGGACTTTTCCTCTCCGTCACAAAAACGATGTCTTTGACATTTTTCGCAATTTTTTTCCTTACGCCCGCACTCAATTCAACCATACCATTCGCGCCATTCAAGCCGATAACGGCGGCGAATTCGTTAATTCCCGCGTTTCCAACCTTCTCAAGTCCTACGGCACTCTTCTACGCCTTTCTTGTCCCCATACTTCACCACAAAATGGGAAAGCCGAAAGGGCCATTCGTACCATCACCAATATAATCCGCACCCTTCTCATACAAGCCAGCATGCCATCGTCTTTTTGGGCCGAAGCTCTCGCCACTGCTACCTACCTACTCAACCGAAGACCCACAACGGCTCTAAATTCATCCACTCCTTACCACTATCTCTACAAAAAGCCTCCCACCTACGCTCACCTTCGTGTTTTCGGGTGTCTTTGCTATCTCAATATTTCGGCCACCGCCCGCCACAAATTAGCACCTCGTTCTGTGGCCTGTATTTTTCTCGGCTACCCTACTTCTCACAAAGGATATCGTTGTTATAACCCTACTACCCGCAAGATTATCCTCTCCCGACATGTTGTTTTCCATGAGACCACTTTTCCCTTTGCGAGTATACCACCATGCATTTACTCATCGCTGCACTTGATTTTTTGCAGGATTTTTCTGCCACGCAACCTCCAGTTCTGCCGGCTCCCGTGGTGCACTCGCCGCCTGTCCCTGTGCGTCATCCGGCAAGTGCGTCACGCGTGCCCTATCTTGACACCCGGCGCACCTTCCTCGACTCGGCATCTCTCGACCCTTCTGGTGGTTTGCTCGATCGGTCAGCCTCCCTTGGCCCTACGACCACACAGGCTCCTCCGCTGGATTCATCGCCGTATGCAGACGCCCTCCAGTGCTCGCCACTGGCCTGCCACCAACCGGTGCGCCAGATTCTCCAACAAGCGCTACCGATTGCGGCCAAGGTCTTCTTCCGTGGCCTCGATCGACTTCCAAAGACACACCGATGATCACTGATGGCGGCAGATCAAGAAACCCATCACCAGATGAACTTATCACCGCCACTTCCATTTCTCCAATTCCCAAGACATACAAATCTGCGCTCCAAGATCCCAACTGGCTGGCTGCCATGCAAGATGAATATACAGCTCTCCTGCAAAATCATACCTGGTCTTTGGTTCCTCGACCACCTGGCGCAAATGTGATTTCTGGTAAATGGGTCTTCAAACACAAGTTTCACGCTGACGGTCATCCGCTCGCCATAAAGCCCGCGGTTGTTCGTGGCTATTCTCAACAAGCCGGTATTAATTTTGATGAGACATTCAGTCCTGTGGTGAAGCCTGCTACTATTCGGACGGTTCTTAGTCTTGCAGTTTCCCGCTCTTGGTCTGTTCGTCAATTGGATGTCAAGAATGCTTTTCTCCATAGGAATCTCACTGAGACAGTTTATTGTGAACAACCTTCCGGTTTTGTTGATCCTTCCCGCCCGGCATGTTTGTCGTCTGCAGCGTTCTCTCTACGGCCTCAAGCAAGCACCCCGTGCCTGGTACCAGCGGTTTGTTCAGTATGTGGGAACCATCGGCTTTACTGCTTCCCGTTCTGACACCTCCCTCTTTGTCTATCACCGTGGTGCTGCTACTGCATATCTACTACTATACGTTGATGATATTATCCTCACCGCCTCCTCGCCAGGTCTTCTTCAGGATATCACCGCGTCTCTCAGTCGTGAGTTTTCCATGACTGACCTCGGTGATCTTCATTTTTTTCTTGGCATTTCAGTCACCCGCACTTCCCAGGGGATGTTTCTGTCTCAGCACAAGTATGCCCGTGAGCTTCTCCATCGTGCCGGAATGGCTGATTGCAAGCCATGTCTCACTCCTGTTGACACTCGTGCCAAGTTGTCAGCTACCGAGGGTGCTCCAGTTGCTGATTCGTCTAAGTTTCGGAGTCTCGCCGGTGCTTTGCAATACCTTACTCTCACACGGCCTGATATCGCTTACGCCGTCCAGCAAATTTGTCTCTACATGCATGATCCCAGAGAACCTCATTTCCAGTACCTCAAGCGTGTTCTTCGGTATATCCAAGGTACTCAAGCTTATGGCCTCCAATTGCACTCCACTCCCTCGTCATCCTTGACTGCTTATTCTGATGCGGATTGGGCTGGTTGCCCGGATAGTCGGCGCTCTACCTCGGGGTTTTGTGTCTTCCTCGGTGACAATTTGATCTCATGGTCCTCCAAGCGCCAGGCTACTGTCTCGCGCTCCAGTGCAGAGGCTGAATATCGTGCTGTTGCCCACGCCGTTGCTGAATGTTGTTGGCTGCGTCAGCTTCTCCAAGAACTTCACTCTCCTCTCTCCTCCACCACCGTTGTCTATTGCGACAATGTTAGCGCTGTTTACATGTCATCTAATCCGGTTCAGCACAAGCGCACTAAGCATATTGAGATTGACATTCATTTTGTTCGGGAGAAGGTCAATCTTGGTGAGGTCCGAGTTCTTCACGTGCCGTCATCACATCAGTTTGCTGATATTATGACCAAGGGTCTCCCTTCCTCCTTGTTTACTGATTTCCGTTCCAGTCTTCATGTTCGCGTGCCGCACCATACGACTGCGGGGGGTGTTGGAACTAATTGCGTTTCTTACCATACTTTGTCTTACCATGTACAGAGCTACTATTCTTGTTATTTCCTTGTATAGCACTGTTACCTTGTACGTGGCTTATTGCCATGCATGTAATTGCCTATATATCAATGGAAATATCGACGCCTGAGGTGTGGCGATTTCCTCACATTTCTTCAAGTATAAGGCCTACCAGAAAACCGAGATTTCGTGAGGGTGCTATATTTTCGTGAGAGTTATAAATAAACCGCCACGAAACAAAAATATTTCATAAAGGTGGTGCATAAACCCTCGTAAAAATACATTTCGTGAAGGTGGTACTAAACTCCTCATGAATTGAAGTTATTTTCGTGAAGGTATTCATAAACTGTCATGAAAGTAGCATCCCGCCACGAAAATTACCTATTTTCATGTGGGTTATAGTTTTCCTGAGTAATAATTGAAAATCAGTGTTTGGGTTCTTCACAGGGTTAAAAGGAGGAGGGACACATTATATCCATGAATCTAGTTCCTGTCCCGTCATCGACCACGTTCGCCCTCGAGCAATACCTGCACATGAACAAACTCGAAAACAAATCCGAGTACAAATCCACGACTTGACTCAAAGTCAATCCATGCAACCACTCACACGAGTGCATTACATCAAGTAAAACCATTATCATGCTATCACAAGCATATCAAATAATCATTTGAAACAGTTCATGCACAAGCACCACACATGCCATAACCACAACCACTTTGCAATGCCAATTTCATCATTAAACCAATTTTTCAGTACATGATTTCACAGGTTTCATACAAGACTAGCTACTGTATGTTGCAACGGATCTCAAATAAAATGGTACGACAAGTTCTGAACTCTAAAACACAAAATAATGTAGATTTACGTATGAGTTAGCCACTCATGCTGTGCAGCAGCAACTCAAATTTTGCAATAAATCAACGTACTAAAGTGACCATTTGTATGCCATCATGCACAAATAATTACTAATTAACAATTAGCACATGTAATACCTGCCGACCTAATTATCATGCACAAATAATCATCCACTTTCAGAAATTACATACAAAATCATATGCACTTTACCAAGAATCATACCACAAGCTAGATGGATACACATATGCGCAAATGATCCAGCCTCCACAGAAGATTCTCCATAGCATATATATACATCCTTAGAAGACCATCGATAGAGTCTCCAATACATAATTATCTATACATGGCTAGTGTAGATTTACGTATGAGTTGGCCACTCATGCTGTGCAGCAGGAACTCGAATTTTGCAATAAATCAACGTACTAAAGTGACCATTTGTATGCCATCAAGCACAAATAATTACTAATTAACAATTAGCAAATGTAATACCTGCCGACCTAATTATCATGCACAAATAATCATCCACTCCAGAAATTACATACAAAATTCGCAAATGACCCAACCTCCACAGAAGATTCTCCATACCATATCCATACATCCTTAGAAGACCATCGATAGAGTCTCCAATACATAATTTTGATCATTACATTTTTTAAAAGATATATTCTGGCTAGCTGAAGGATTGGGCGCCGAGTTCAAATCCAGTTGGGTAGAGTGGTCAACACCACTAATTCCTAACATTTGGTTTCCACCTTTTTTTCTATTTTTTATATTACAAGTTAGACACACCATGCGCACTAGCTCACAAGCTAGTGTGCCCACTAAGCACACACCTAGAATTACAGAGTTAGGGATAAAAACATGACTTCACAAAATTACTACAAAAGAGCACTTGCGTTTGCGTGTGTGTATAAGTGAGCACTGGGATGTGAACACTGATGAGTAGTCGTACACTTACAACTCAACCACCCCACCAAGAAGCAAGAGGTGGTTCCCTCCCACCTTTCTATTTATATGTTAACAAAACTAATTAAAAATGAAATGATGTGGTTTTCATTCAACAATTCTAAATATTCTTGTCCATATTGATGATTGATTTTTTTTTGAAAGATCGGTAAGAGCTTTGTCTTTCATTTAATAGGGAGAGAATAACAAAAGTTTTTACAATAAGCCGTGAAAGGTTCGTGGCAAAAATACATCAACCTGATAGATATATAGGGCTATGGAGCTATGGAAGCCTTAGACCAATTAAAATTTACAGCACCTCTTATTTAAAAGAAGCTTAACAACACAAAGAAAACAGATGCACATCATACTGATATTGATGCTGATATTAAAGCGTCCATGATTCTTGTCAGGCGAGGTGGTGTTGTCTCCTTCGTGATCGATGTGAATGCCAGACTGGGATTTCCTCTTGATATTGGAGCTGTTGTATATATGTTTCCTCTTCCTTATCAATTACATTTTGCTAGAGCTGGTCAATTCGGTAGTCCATATGCCTCTCGCAGCCTGCTTGTCGATTAATGTTGCGTTGATAGTTCCCCTGTTAACTGTGTTCATTCCGGTCATCATTCTGGAATCTCCAAGGATTGGATTGTGGTGTGCGAGCAGCAGCTTGTTGACGTACGCTGTTGCTGCCCTTGCTCCTCCTCGGTTGGTCACAACTGACAGGAAAGACTCACTGAATCGTCGCTGCCGCTGCCTGTTCCTTTGCGATCGATGTTGTCGTCGTAAGAACCTCTGTTCACCGTCATGTTTGTTTGTTTGTTTGCCTGTTGAGTAAAACCGGTTGTGTACAGGCATCCCCAGGGGGCTCCATGTTACCTGATGTGGTCTTGTATCTGTTGTAGCATGTATTCTGGTGTCTCTGCGCCCACCATTCAGCTTAGAGTTTCATCATCAGTTTGTCGATGTATTCATTGAATCCTGAAGAAGAATTAGTTGAGCTGAGTTAGAGAATTTTGAAGGAAAGAAATGTCCTGTTTTGTGTCCCTTCACTGCTTTCGGAGAAAGACTGGCCAATCTGAGGATCGCATGTAATCTCTGTTCTGTTCCCGGACGTTGATGCTATGATTGAAAATTTTGAAAGTTATCTGGACAAGTTCTAAGATGACATGTAAAAGAGAACGAAGGAACGGGAAGAAAATGCAAGCCTATGTTGGGCTGTTATGCCGCGTGACTTAGACGGATACTGTTACGAGTAGTGCTTCTATACTTTTCTTCTCTGTACAAGCTGTACAAACTATGAAGCAAGGGTAGGGGTAATTAATCACCATCTACTCCTTGTTGGTTGTGATCTCGGCTTAACTAACATATCTAAGTTTTTAGGGGCAAGACCAACCTCTCACGCGCTCTGATCAGGGGCATCTCAACAGAATTGGTTTGGTCCCGATAACCAGCGCCACATTTAAAAGGAGAGACCGGTACTCAAGAATTAAGTTTTGATCTTGAGTTTTGGCTCTACCTGCCAAACCCTTCCGATCTGGGGCTTTGGCGCGAGGCTATCAAAGACTCTCACCATCACCGTCAGGACCATGGTGCTCCCATTTTCTTTATCGTGCATTGGTGTTCCTTCCACCCCGACGCTCATGATTTAAGTTTCAGTATCATACCTAATTGTAGGTACTGCGATGACAAATGGCCAATGCACCCTATTTCTTGCAATTTCATTGACTTTTTGATAAGATGTTCAGTTCTTACCAAAACCTGTCTTTTGGGAACCAATACGAAGACCAGGATGGATAAAACATTTGCAGTTGGTGGAATGGCCCATGTCTTTTTGACGTTCCAGACCATATTGAAGTACTTTTACGTGGCCCCAAAAGTCAAGTAAGGTTAAATAGCTATGCTTATTCTTAAACTGTACAAACTCACTCTGTTCAAAAGTATATGACGCTATAGACATGACAGGATCTCCAATATCTAATTTTGATAATCAATTTCCATAGTAATATGTTAGCAAATAATTATATTATGAAACTACTTTTTATGACAAATCTAATAATATTATTTTCACGTTATCGAAAGTTAAGAAAGTTTGACTATATGTTCAATAAAACATCAGATTTTTTGACATCGGGAGTAATAAATAGCTAATGTTGACGTCTTTGCTTCTCTGTTCAGGTTACTGTTTTATTATTATATTAGGCAAGGCCTTTCAAATGAACAATTGACATAATATATTTTCTTATCATAATATTTGGTTTTGTGCACCCATATAGTAGGCTGCTTGCATTGTGGTCTTGATCAGATGCCAGATACAAGCTTATACAGTTTTTTTGTATTAACAAATGGAGGATGCCAATAATTGATAAATATTAAAGATATGGGCACTGTTGTAACGGGGGAAATAGTCAGGGAGCATCAGATTCAGAGAGGGTGATAGTTTGTTGGTTATGAAAAACATGGAGTTTTCATTTCTTTTCTTTTTGGATGCAACACTCCAGGCAGAGATGATCTCCTTGGGAGTCTATTATATTCAATTTTGGTGCAATGTCTCTTGTGCTAACAGTCCAACGTGCAATGTCCCTTTCATTGATTAATTTAAGCATATAGTTTTTGAAGGTTGATCGATAAATGTAGGGCATGCGTAAAAATGTAATGATGCTTTTACCAAGAAAAAGAAACTGCCCCTTTTTGATTGCAAGAAAAAGAAATACCAAGCTGCAGCTACTGCTAAATTTGTTGTTTTTCTTACGAATCCGTTGCAACATATGGGTACGACTCTGGAAACAATGAGGTTAATGTTAGGATAACAAAACACAGTAGAGCTAAAGATTTCAAACAGGCAAGAATAAGGTGTTAATTCCTCGCAAATAAAAGAAAAAGAACAAGGTGTCAAATGAAGCGTGCCTGCAAAATCAGAAGTTCTCGTTTCGTCAGAAACCGGGTGCTTTCATGATTGACACAAACACATGAGGTGGTTGACTATCTTGTCGTTTTATGTTTCTAGGAAGTAATGTCCGGTACTGCAACCATAAAATTAGTACAGGAAAGCGTCCATTTCCATCACGTCGATGACACAAGAAATCAGTGCAACCATCGTATAATACCACACGATGTAATGTTCCAGCCGTTCACCGCCCTGTAATGTTCTGCTCTACAGGATATGTAAAAAGAGATGCAAAACACTAGCAGATTACCACCGACTGTACATACTGTCGGAGTAGCATAGAATAATTAAATTATGTGTGATTAATTTGCGTTGGTGATCTCATTTGAATAATTAAATTGTTTGGGTTGTTTCACTACCACACTTCTTGTTCAGACAATATTTATTCAGGGACACACTTGTTCTGCACAAAACTGCAACTTTCAGCTAGACCTTGCCCAGTTTTGCATTCGAGCTGCTTCCATTCGTCAGAACTTGCAGTCCAAAAAAGGCAAAAACATTATATAGGAGCATCCTTGCAAGGAAGCCACACACACAATCGGCGAAAGAAACAAGCTCAAACCAAAATCAATCTTCTAGACAGCCAAACTTGTTGAATTCAAGATGTAATAATTAGTCCCACAAACCTTCATGGTATCCGGATCTCTATTCAGGACTTCAGTTACGTATGTAGGCTCCCTGACACACAGGAATAGAATATTTCCAAGATTTTGGGTCCCTTAGTTTAGGCCTCAATTTACGCGCTAGAGATAGAAAATGATGTCAGTGGCTCAGAGCATATCTATATAAATTAACTGCATCCAAGTAAAAATTTCAGAACCTTATTAATTAATGAAACTGGGTTACACATAAGAGAATGAACTGTGTACACAAAGGAAGAATATTTTCATGGTATCGACAGTCAGTGAATTATAGAAGAGTATATTAAAAAATATAGATGTGATGGCCCGATATGTAAGGGCAGTCCCAACCCTCCACTTCAGCTGCTGTCCATAGAATTAATTACGCTGCCAACTAAGCAAAAATCTGATGTGGCATAGGAATTAAAGAAGGGAGAGAAGGAAAAACAAAGAAACCGTGTCTCATGCAAGAAACTGGGTCGGCGCGGGTACCAAGATGCAAGAAACGAGCAAAATCGGGGTTAGACGTTTCTGCGCGCTTATCAAGCTGTGTTTGTGGTGCATGCATTGGTTTATTACTCTATCTTTCCTCAAGACATTGCTCATGGAAACCATAGATTGGAAAACTATGCATTAGTTTATTGCGCTCTCTCTTTTCTAGACACTACTCATAGAAACCATAGGTTGGGACTGCCCTAAGTAATCACAGGTACCCTATAGTTCTACGCATACTTGTGCTGAAATATAATAATCACTGAATAGGGATTAGAGCTAGCGCAAATCATGACTAATGTGCAATCCCAATTTGTTGGATCAAATTTAGTGTAGTTACACTAGAGGTAGTAGTAGAAAACGAATCTGACTATTGAATTATCAAGGGCGTAATAGACTTTTTCTTTATAATTATAATTTGTCATGACTCATGAGGGTATTACAGACTTTCTACTGAACCACCTGCTAACCCTTTCCCAATCAATTCCCTAAGCGCGGCGCCGCTACACCTACCCGCCGCCGCCACCAAGGAAGGAGCGTCACCGGACCATCGCGACGTGTGCGGTCCCGTACTTATCCACGACAACGAGTGCGACTCCATCCGCCGCGCAGGGATGCAGATGGCCAAGTCATCTTCGACAAGAGGAGGTTTGATTCAGTGTATCTAATTTGTGATTGCGTACGTGTATCCTATTTAGAGAAGGTTAGGAGGATGCAATGACAGGGACAATAACACCAAACTGGAATTTGCATTAGAGAAACCCATCTTAAGATTTCCAAATCAAACCAATAATATTAGCCATTTGGAGTACTATACTCCCCATGGAAATAAAGGGCATCAAAATAATTTAATACATCCCGTGCGCTCAGATACGACCACAGCATCATGCCATTGCCGCACAAGAAAAATGAAAACACAAGTCCACATGAGCACTAGTTCAAACAAGATTTATCCTGAGCACACATCTAAAGCACAAAATAAATTTCGGCTTGACCTTCACCAATTAGGATATATATGTTGTGAAAGCCTGAGGTTTTCGGGGAGCTTCAATTTATCAGATCTTGGAAACCAAAAAGGCAAAAACTTCATGCTGGAGAATGTCTTTAGGAGGATAAGTAGCAGATTATTCTGGTATGTCTAGGAGCAACCCTACGAGGCAGCCGCACGCGATCAGCAATGGAAAGAAGCACCAACGATACCAGATGTTTTTAACTAAACTACCAAACTAATTAGATTCAATATGTATAATTAATTCGACATACCTTCATGGTGTCTAATTCTCCACTTGGGGCTTCAGTAATGCCCACATCTAGGAATAACATATTTCCAAGATTTTGGATCCCTTAGTTTAGGCCCTAAAGATGGAAAAATGATGTCAGATTTCTCAATGTAAATGAGCTGCATTTAAGTTGAATCTATATCTGTTTTACACCCAGAACTAAGTTCCTAGTTCCTACTGAAAGCAAACCACCCCGCCACCCTGTCTCTCCCTCAGGGGAGCAAAATAATGCACCTTCATCTTGAAAATGACATTGAACAATAAATAATATTGTAGGATCGAAATATACTAATCTAGCAATTAGAGGGGGGTGAATGATTGCGCGGAGGCTAAAATCAAAATTTTGACTTTTGAAACACCCCAAACAAACTCAGATCGCTTGATTTGTATTCAACAATAACCTTATTACACCGGACCAAATTTGCACATGTATGACGGACCAAACTTCGCTTCAGACAGAAAGTTGCACGTGTATGACGGACCAAATTTCTACTGTAGCAAAAGAAGTCAGTTTATGACAGACCAAATGAAAACAGCCTGATAAATATTTACGAAAATAATAATTTCCGAAGATCCAACCGTTGGATTGATGTGAAATTTTAACTGTAGAAACTAGACTCGATTCCGAAGCTAACCCAAAAAGAATCAACTCAATCGGACCTATGAATCTAGAGTTATATCCTTCGCAAGACCGCTGAAACAAATCCTGATCTAATAGTGACGGACCAAATTCAAACTAGTGACGGACCAAACATAAACAACAAGATTACCGAAGATCCAACCGTTAGATTGATATAAAATTTTAACTGTAGAAACTAGATTCAATTATGAATCTAACCCAATAAAAATCAACTCGATCGGATCTACGGATCAAGAGATATTACCTTCTCAAGATAACTGAATCAAGTGATGACGGAAATTGATTTCAAAGGCTATGACGGACCAATCTTCAGAACTTCAATTGCCACGGACCAATCTTCAGACAGTGACCAAACTATGCTGGACCAAACTTCAGTACTTCAATTACGACGGACCAATCAAGAAACTAGCGCTGATCTTCTTGTCTCCAATTTGCATGCATGCAACCAGAACTTGATGAGCCACAAGAAACAAGACCACACGTCCTTGATTCTTTTCTACGTCGCACGACCGTAAAAATTATCTAGTCGCTAGCTGACACGCGCCGCCGGCCAAAACGCTAGAAATTCCAGGCGACGATGAAACGCTAAGAAACAAAGTCGGCTGGAGCAAAATTTCTGGACGCAAGAAATTATCTATTTTTTGATTTGGTTACAGTACTCTAATACCAAAAGAGTACAAAATCTAAAACCCAAAACACTCAAAATAAACAGGAGACACCTCCCCTACTTATATAGAGCAAAAACACAGAGATTGAATACAACTCCACTTCCAACATGGAAAGAGTTCGTATCTATCTCAACTTGGCCCAACATGACCGAAATCAACCCTTTGCACGCATGAACAGCCCACCTGCTGTAAATACGTGACTAACCAGCCTTCATGTGCATGTTCTCTAGCCCGAATGTCCCGCATGACATCCTTGACCACCAAGACCTCAATTCCTCCCTGAACCTAGTCCCGAACCTCAGTTCCTCCATGAACCTAGTTCCGGTCCCATCATCGACCACGTTCACCCTCGAGCAACACCTGCACATGAATGAACAAACAATGCATCCGAGCACAAGTCCACGACTTGACTCAAAGTCAATCCATGCAACCACTCATATGAGTGCATTGCATCAAACAAAATCCATCATGCTATCACGAGCATAATAATCATCTCAATATAGCACATGCACAAGCACCACACATGCTATAACCAAAATCACTTTACAATGCCAATTTCACCATTCAACCAATTTTTTATCACATGATCTCACAAATATGCCATACCAAATTTGTTAACGTGAATAAAATTTCAATGTATAGGCCACGCAAGGTGTAGATTTGTAGCAGGATCGCTTGAACGAGCATGGGATAGGTCCTTGCGTTCAAGGCTGTCCAGTCCTTGTTTCAGGCATTCACAAAACGGCTTCATATTTAATGTTTAGGGTTTTAAGGTTTAGGGTTTAGGTCCTTGCGTTCAAGGCTGTCCAGTCCTTGTGTTCAAGGCTGTCCAGTCCTTGTTTCAGGCATTCACAAGGCTGTCCAGTCCTCCGAAGACCTGCATAACTTGTAAGACCTGCATAACTTGTAAGACCAGCTGGTAAGGATTTTAGCCGTTTGCACCTATGATGAATGAGTTCTCGCAATGATGGCAGGTCACCCAAACACTCCAGTGACTCCAACATATTGCAGCGCACAATAGATATAGACTCGAGTGCGTCTAGCTGCCCTGACACGGAGCGAAGCTTACCACAATAAGAAATCTGTTACCAATTTAGGACAATAAATTATGTATAGACTTTCTAGGCACGATAAATTATGTAGATACGGAAGTGCTACCAATTTAGAACAATAAATTATGTATAGACTTTCTAGGCACGATAGAGAATTATTTCTTGGTGATGGCAATTGCTCTAGCATACCTGCATGCACACTCTCTGACTCCTCAGCTTCCCCCATATGGACACGAGATTAAATCAGTTCATAATATCAATATATCTGAGAGATGCGGCAGGAGCCAATCCCTTGCTCGAGTTGGGTCTCCTTTGACCTGTGTGGGTGTGGGCCCTATTAGCCTACTGCATGCACGAATGATCAGATTCTTCAAGGATACCAAGCATAGGAATTCTTTCTCTGGCCAGTAGATGAGAGCATCGCATGTCGCGATTGCATTTTCGTAGCAAGTGCTTTTGACGAATGGGTGGAGGAGTTTGACTAATTGGGCAAAGAAGTTCAAGAAGCCACCTCTTGTGAACAATGTCAAGAATATATAAGATCATAAAAGAAGTTCAAGAAGCCACACCTCTCGTTTCCCACTTACTATATATAGCTCCGTTTCTTATTTGTAATGAATGTACTAACTTACAGCACGCAGACCGGAAGAAGAGGAAACAATATAGACACATAAACGCACAGAAAAAAATCGTAGTTCAAGATGGAGGCAGCCATATCTGTGATTGCGGGTGACCTAATCAGCCGATTCATCTCCTTTCTGATGAAGAAATACCAAGAGAAGACAGGTTCAGATGACAGGTTGAAAAGGTTGCACGAACTCCTACTGAGAGTCCATGTAGTTGTCGAGGAGGCGGATGTGCGATACGTCACCAACCCTAGGATGCTAATGCAACTCAAGTTGATCGTGGAGACCATGTATCGAGGGTACCATATGCTGGACACCTTCAAGTACAAATCTGTTGAAGATGAGGAGGTGAGAAGCTTATCTGCCATCTCGGATTCTGCATTTCCTTTGAAACGTCCACGTACAACTTTAGATGCCATGAGAGGATCAATTGCTGTAAGTGATGCCATGAGAGGAATTGCTGTAAGTAATGATTTACAAAGCGTTGTAGACAACTTAGAAGCTGTTGTTGCTAACATGAGTGAGTTCGTTGTAATGTTGGGGGGATGCGAACGCATGTTTCGCAGACCCTATGATGCTTACCTTTACACTGACAACTTCATGTTCGGTCGCCATGTCGAGAAACAGCAGATCTTCAACATCTTGCTGCAAACCCCTGCTCATCTTGGTGCTCCCGTGGTGCTTCCAATCATCGGTGGTTGCAGGGTTGGCAAGAAAGCATTGGTAAGCCACGTATGCAAAAATGAGAAGATGCGATCCCAATTCCCTTTGATATTGTACATCAGTGGTGATAGCATATTGCAGATGGACCATGCAAAGTTCAGCAATGAGAGGACTTTACTTGTTGTTGAGTTTGATACCGACGTGGATGATGACGATTGGGTAAAGTTCTATTCTACTCTAACATGCATGGCCAGAGGAAGCAAAGTGATAATCATAAGTAGGATTGAAAATCTTGTAAGGTTTGGAACAGTAAGGGCAGTTCACTTAAATAGTTTGTCCCACGAGGAGTACAGCTGCCTCTTCAAGATGCTAGCGTTCGGAAGCACGGACGAACAAGACTACCCCCAGTTGGCATCAATAGCAAATGACCTAGCAAAAGTCCTGAGTGGGTCACTCATCACTGCAAATGTGGTTGCCGATTTGCTGAGAAGGAACCTTGATGTTCAGTTCTGGCTCCGCATACTGCGACGGTTCAAGGGAATGGTTGAGAACAACCTATCAAAGTATGGACAACACCCAAAACAAATCCTTGAGAAAGAGCAGCCCATAGACATCTCCAGGTTTGCTTCTTCGTATCCTGCTCGTCTCCGCTTGATGCCTCCTCGAGTGGAAGTGGAGAAGGATGATACTACCAGCAGGAAACAAACTAGCATGTCATTTGGGGACCTAATTGCAGGATTTACGGCTATACCCAATGAAGAGTTTGAATTAGTTACATGGCAATCGCGAATACCTCCGTATACTAAGTACGTGCAGTCTGTTGCAGCTTGTGCTATTAAGAGTCACGGATGTACAACCCCTACAAGAAAGCGTCGATCGATCATTTGATTTATTTTATGGGAGTGCTGCATGGCGCGCCTTTCCTACAGAGTGGAGAGCATAATTTACAACCATGTCAACCTCTAGCTAGTAATCTGTAACTAAACTATTAATGTGCTATAAAATGTACGTGAGTGTTGTTTGTATACCTTTTGTTGGAGAATCATGTAGACACCACTACTTTGAATGCTAGTAATCGTATGGATGTGCAGAGTTTCCTATATATCTTGGAGTCATATGATTGAGTTGAAAGAAATGTTTCTTGAGTTCACATTATGGAGAAATGTTCCAAACGGGGCCTCAGTACTGTAGAGTACGTGCTTCCAATATGCAAGTCAAAATACATGTAAATACATATATATTCACAGTTCTGCGCTTCAGCATGGATAGGAATGATAAGGTGAAGGGAGCCAAGGACAGTACGTGCTATACATGTACACTTTCAAGGTAAAACGAACCAGCACTATTACAAAACACCACATCACTGCCGGTTCCAAACTGGCATCACTGCTGGATATTGGAACCGGCAGTGCGTGGTCGGCAGTGATAGTCTGTTCAAAAAATATAGATCTCATCAAGAGCTACAATTTTCATATAAATTTTGTCTCCATACGACTCTGTATGCAAAAGTTATGATTTTTCAAAAAATATTATCACTGCCGGTTCAATTCCGAACCGGCAGTGATAAAAGTTGTCAACGATTATTTGGATGTCTAAATGACTTCAAATAAAAAAGTTGCCAACTACAAAGTTGTAGATCTCATCGAGAGTTACAATTTTCATATAAATTTTGCATTCATCCGACTCTATATGCAAAAGTTATGATTTTTTAAAAAATATTATCACTGCTAGTTCAGAATCGAACCGGCAGTGATAGCCGGTTCGGAATCGACTTCGGCTTGAAAGGCCCTCCGCAAAATGACCTGGGGGAGTGCTTTTGAGGAATGGGTGATTGTGATGCGCATCGGCCCCTTAAGATGAGGTTCAGATGTAATTTCCAATCAGTGAGTGGCGTGAAAGGACCTCTGCATTTTCGTAGCAAATGCATAGTGTAGGAGAAGAATGACCTGGGGGAGTGCTTTTGACGAATGGGTGGAGGAGTTTCACCTGTAATTTCGAGTCCTATTTTATCTTTAGGTATCGGCCTAATCTAGGCAGTTTGTTTTGCATCCGACGGCTGTAGCTCTCGACAGAGGATATCAAGCCCCTCGCTGCTTGCCCCCAGGGTAATATAAGGCTCCATTTTTTCTTCACAGGGAGAGAGACAGAAAAAGCTAAATCAGTAGAAAAGTCTATGCTTTCTTATGTGAACTATTTCGCTGGTCAATCAATTTGTGTAATGCGTGTTTGGGTATCCTTCATACGACTTATGACTGCTTAATATTATGTCTAACTCTGTTTTATTTATTTTTAACTCTGTTTTATTTATTTATTTTTATAAATATGATGAAATGATGTAATATATATGTGCTAACTACTAATTATGAGACTAATATGATAAACATATAGAGTTAGGAAATAAATTTCCGGATGGAACCGAGAGTCCCATCGCTGCACACAGGCATACGCGGCTGTGTGCGTCAGAGAAGAAGGCAGACAACCTCCTTCGACATCAGGCTATAAATTGCTCGGACGCATAGGACATGAATATAGAGGGTGGAGAAAGAGAGAGAGAGAAAAAAAAAGATTAGCATGAGCATTAGCTAGGCTGCCAAACAAATCTACAGGTTCTACCATCACGTTGAATGCTACAAAACGTCGATCGACTGCATTGGCTTTCCAGTAGGATCATTTTCGATTTGGAGTGGACCTAACTGTGCTGTGTTTTTCGCTAGCAAAAGAAAATGAAAATAAAAACTAGGATGTGGTTGTACACACTTCTTTTTTACTATGAGGACTAATTCTTGGTTTAAAAAAAATCTGGACTCTCTATTTCTTGTTTGAAGGCACTGCGCTAATGGACTTGATCTTTCATCGTCCTGAATGTTGAATATGATACAGACTTGGTCTACTGAAAGAAATCAAACAACCTTAAAGCAATTTGTAAACTTCTAAATACACTTGCTTTATGGTATTTCATTTCAAAACATAAAAAAAAGAATAATTGATGATTTGTCACTCTATATAGTATAATTCATAATTTACTACACTGTCTCTCCCCTCCTCCGCCACTGGAACCTCGCTCCTTTCCAGGAAATACTCTATCAAGTGATTCGTCGGATCATGCTGATTGCAACGATCGAGTTCAGGTCTATCAATAAAATGTTGGTACAAATAATCATACGGCGTTGGAAGAAGAAGGCCGTCCATGTCGTGTCACCATCTCGCTAAACGTAGCTCTCGATTCCATAGCTGCAGCGTGTTGAAACTAGAAGCCCAGGCTGAATACTTCTTCTGACAAAACAGACTTGAAGCCAAAATCTTCAGAGAAGCTCAATTCTCTGAAGTCTGAACTTCTCTCTCGTGTACTCTGAACGACTCGACAAAATCAGAATAGAGATTTCAGATCAAGGGAAAAACTGCAGAACGCACAAAAAATTTTGCGATGTGTAATTCCCACATCTTTTCTGGTTTTTCTTTGCTTATATAGACTCAATTTACAAGCGTACAAATCAGACTCGACTGCAAACCAACCCAATCGGAAAGTCTGAACTCAATACGACACAGATACTGTGCTCTGTCCAGCAACTGGACGCTTTCCTGGAAACCGAGTCTGAATACAAATTCTGAGGACAGAAACTGACTCTGAATAAATTTGCTCATGCCAGAACAAAACAAACTACGAAATTACAAGATTAAACTAACAAATCCCTGTGAACTTTGATGAAGCGTTTTTACCTCATACAGAGGCCGCGTACCTTTGTTAATATAGCTGGCAAAACGCAGCTGGGAGTACATGGTAGTTACAAGAGATCAGGGGATGCATTCCTATCTTGAGCCTTCCTAATCCTATCCTTCTATCTTTACGTACATGTCAAATATACCTTATCTAGTTACGAGAGATCAGGGGATGCATTCCTATCTTGAGCCTTCCTAATCCTATCCTTCTATCTTTACGTACATGTCAAATATATCTTATCTAACATCTCCCCTCAATCATAACTTACATAAGTTGAGATTGTACTTAAACATTTCTAGCTTATGACTACACAAAGCTTTAGTGAATCCATCAGCAACTTGATCATTAGTTGAAATGAACCTTACTTCCAATAGTCTTTGTGTCACTCTCTCTCGCACAAAGTAATAGTCAACCTCTATATGTTTTGTTCTAGCATGAAACACCGGATTTGCGGACAGATAGGTTGCTCCAATGTTATCACACCAAATTTGAGCTGCCGGTGGACTAGGAATTTTCATTTCTTGCAACAGTGTTTGAATCCAAATTATGTCTGCCGTTGCATTAGCTAGTGACTTATATTCAGCTTCTGTGCTTGATCTAGATACCGTAGCTTGTTTACGAGCACTCTAGATTGCATCCAAGGAAGATTGCAAACCCACTTGTCGAGCGACGGTCATCAACACTTCCTGCCCAGTCAGCATCAGAAAAAGCACTAACTAGTGTAGAAGACTCTTTCTTAATCTTTAGACTAGTACCAAGAGTATGTTGCAAATATCTGTGGATTCTTTTAACTACTGTCCAGTGAGCTGTTGTAGGTGACTGAAGAAACTGACAAACTTTGTTCACTGGAAAAGAAATATCTGGTCTAGTGAGAGTTAGGTACTAAAGTGCACCTACTACACTTCTATACCGTGTTGTGTCTTCTTGTCCAAGAGCTTCTCCTTGCTGCAATGACAACTTTTCTGATGTGCACAACGGGGTCACTGCCAGTTTACAGTGTAACATGTTTACCTTCTTGAGCAAGTCTGTTGTGTATTTGTTTTGAGACAACATAATGCCATCTTTCGTCTTCGATACTTCGATACCAAGGAAGTAATGCAGGTCACCGAGATCCTTTAGAGCAAAATCTGTTGCAAGATCTTTAAGTAAAGCTGTTACTGCACTTTGTGAGGAACTGGCTACTATAATATCATCCACATACACTAACAAAAATATTGTAACTGATCCCTTGTTATAGAAGAATAGTGAAGTATCAGCTTTAGAGGAGATAAAGCCAAGTTACTGTAATTTGTGACTTAACCTTGCAAACCATGCCCTTGGCGCTTGTTTAAGACCATAGAGAGCCTTGTCTAGCTTAAGCATGTGATGTGGCATCAATTTGTCTTCATATCTTAGGGGTTGCTTCATATAGACTTCCTCCTCAAGAACATCGTGAAGAAACGCATTCTGTACATCTAATTGCCTGAGGCACCATCCCCTGCTAACTGCAATAGACAAAACTACTCGAATAGTTGCAGCTTTAACTATGGGACTAAAAGTGTCCTCGTAGTTGATTCCATACCTTTGCTTGAACCCTTTTGCGACTAGACAGGCCTTGTACCTGTCTAGAGTTCCATCAGCCTTTCTTTTGATCTTGTAAACCCATTTGCAGTCAATTATATTTCTTCCTTCTCTAGCTGGTACAAGATGCCAAGTTTTGTTCTTGATCAACGCACCGTATTCACAGTCCATGGCTTCTTTCCACTTCTCATCTGCTAGTGCCTCATCAACACTTTCTGGTTCGCCTGAAACGGTCAGGAGATTATACCTGATTTGGCCATCAGTATAGACTTTGGGCTTGGTGATCCCACTCTGTGACCGAGTGTGTGGGCGAACCGGTCCAGGGACCACACACGATCCAGCTGATTCAGCTCCCGAGGGAATATGCGCTGCGGTAGGTTGTTGCACCGTGCCATCTGTACCGACCGCGTCTTCCTGATTGGTCGAGGGTGCTGTCGGAGAATCAGGCGCTGAACCTGACGCCTACGCTAGTTTGCCTACTGTTGCGTCTATCATAGCAGGGATATCCTCCTCGTGTCCGCCGCCATCATGTTCCATGATTTCATGTAAGTTCTGCTCAGAATTTTCATCAAAAACTGCCACATTTTCACCAGAAAGATTAGTAACATCAGGGGAGTTAGTATGCACACTAGTTAACTGATCACTTGATGCTACACCCCCTTGATCAGAACTAGGAAGTAAATGTGGAAAAAGAAGAATCTCGAAGCGAAGGAGAGCACCGGCATGGGCATGGAGTTTAGTGAATGGAAAAATAGTTTCATTGAAAATGACATCGCGGGAGATATAGACGCGACCCGTGGAGACATGCAAGCACTTATATCCTTTGTGCATGGGGCTGTAGCCAAGAAAAACACATTGTTGAGAGCGAAACTCTAGTTTTCTACAGTTGTAGGGACGTAGATTAGGCCAACACGCACACCCAAAGACACGGAGCATGGAGTAGTCTGGTTTTTGATTGAACAACCTTTCCAGAGGTGTAGAAAATTGGAGAAGTTTGGTAGGAGTACGATTAATCAGATGGGTGGCCGTGATAAAAGCCTCATCCCAGAACTTGACTGGCATGGCGGCATGGGCGAGAAGGGACAACCCGACTTCCATAATGTGGCGATGTTTTCGTTCAGCAGAACCATTTTGTTGATGGGAGTGGGGACAGGAGACGTGGTGTGTGATGCCTATTTTGGAGAAGTAGGAATGTAATTTCTCATACTCGCCGCCCCAATCACTTTGCATGGCAATGATTTTCCGATCTAGGAGTCGTTCAACAAGAGCTTGGAACTCTTGAAATTTTTGCAAGACATCAGACTTATGTTTAATCAAATATATCCAAGTGAACTTTCTATAATCATCAATAAAACTCATATAGTATTTTTGTTTGCCCACAGAATCGGGAGCAGGACCCCAAACATCGGAAAAAATAAGTTCTAATGGAGCAACAGAGACACTTGATGGCACAGGATAGGGGGGTTGATGACTTTTTGCCTATTGATAGGCATCACACACCGACTCATTATTGGACTCACCGGAATACAAAAGTTTATTCTTATAGATAACTTGCTGAACAATAGTATGGGATGGATGACCTAGCTTATCATGCCACCTAGCCAAGGAAGGTTTTGTGACGCTGAAGACTCGCTTCTCCGTGCTGGATATGGGCAAGGTTGGCAAGGTGTATAGGTCGCCCTCACGCTTGCCTCGAAGCAGAACTCTCCGTGTGACTAGATCCTTAATCAAAAAGAATTTTGGATGAATCTCAAAGAATGCATGATTGTCAGCAGAGAAACGACAAACAGATATTAGATTTTTCCTTGCATCTGGTGAGTAGAGGATATTATTAAGATGGAATTTGCGATGGGGAGTATGTATTTGAGTGTGACCAGTATAACTAATGTGCATACCTGAGCCATTGGCTGTTTGAATCTGATCTCCACCATAATATTTCTCCTGCACGCTTAGTTTGTCAAGTTCACCAGTGACATGATCCATTGCCCCTATGTCGACGTACCAATTCGTATCAATCCCATAGGACTGATGAGCGGAATTGGCTGCCTTCTCTTGCGGGATGAAATCAGGATCAAAGCGGTGCCAGCAGATGTCGATAGTGTGTCCCATCTTGCCGCAGAGTTGGCACGTTGGGCGGTCGCCTCCTCGTCCTCCCGACGGTACTTGTCCACCACCACGGACTTGTCCACGACCACGACCAGGGTTGCCACCAGTATAACCCTGGCCACGCCCGCGACCGCGCTGATTTTCGCCTCTCCCGAAGGAGGCGGAGTTTGCTGAAATTTGGTAAGTTCCTTGCCGAAGATCATGTCTTCCTTCGAATCCTAGCAGCTGCCCATAGAGTTCTACTATTGTGATTGGTTCTGTTCGTGCGGCAAGGGCCGACACCACCGGCTCGAACTCAGCGTCAAGCCTGGCGATCATGTACGCCACGATGTCTTCTTCATCGAGCGGCTTTCCTCCGGTCGCCATCTCATCTCCTAAAGCTTTCATCTTGGTTATGTATTCTTTAACAGACATGTTACCTTTCTTTGTAGTTGATAGCACAATCCGGGTGTTGATGGATCATGCACGGGTTTTCGAGGAGAATATTTCCTCAAGGGTCTTCCATAGCTGTTCCGCCGTTGCGACCGACACCACCTGCGTCAAGATGTCGCGCGTCAGGGTCGTCATCAGATAACCGAGAACCTGTTGGTCCTCTGTTATCCACCGGACATATTCCGGATTCACCCTCTTGACAATCTTGTCGCCCTCCTTTACGTCAATCTCTTTTGCGGGGGCTGCGATGGTGCCGTCGAGGTACCCGAACATCTGGGCCCCCCTGATGGCGGGAAGAACTTGTGCCTTCCATAGCGGATAGTTGTTCTTTCCTAGCTTCTCTGTCACCGGCACGCCAAACAGCTACTCTCCGGCTGAAGCTGAAGAGAAGGATGCGCTCATGGCTTTAACAGATGTATCTATGAGGAAGAGGCTCTGATACCATGTGAACTTTGATGAAGCGTTCTCACCTCATACAGAGGCCGCGTACCTTTGTTAATATAGCTGGCAAAACGCAGATGGGAGTACATGGTAGTTACGAGAGATCAGGGGATGCATTCCTATCTTGAGCCTTCCTAATCCTATCCTTCTATCTTTACGTACATGTCAAATATATCTTATCTAGTTACGAGAAATCAAGGGATGCATTCCTATCTTGAGCCTTCCTAATGCTATCCTTCTATCTTTACGTACATGTCAAATATATCTTATCTAACAATCCCCCCTAATATTATTTTGCTGTCTTTACCTCCACGACGCCAAGTTTTTCCCGCAACTCAGTGAACTTCACCCTTCCAAGTGCTTTGGTTAATATATCAGCAATTTGATCCTATGTGCTAATATGTGTAGGGTCGAGGATGCGCCTAGAGGGGGGGTGAATAGGCGTTTATAAAAATCGATCGCTCACTAAACAATCGCTCTAATTTAACCCCTATCTCAAAACCTAATCAAGAGTAATGCGGAAGCGATAAACGAGGTTTTGACAATTAAAGCCTAAATCAACTAGGCTCACTAGTGCACTAACTAAATTAAGTCTCTACACTAGAATTGCTAAATTGATCAACTAAATAATACTAGCAATTCTAATTCAAGCAATTGATAACTATTCAATAATGTAAGGTGCTTGAATATAAATGAGACAAGAGACAACCGATATTTTTCCGTGGTATTCGGAGACTTGCCGGTCTCCCCTAGTCCACGTTGAGGCTAGCCCGACCACTGACTGCTCCCGCCGAGCACCCGCCTCTTTCCACTAGTCGTGGTTTTCACGCCGCGTGTAGGCTCAACCCGAACCTTCACAAACTTGCCGGGCTTCTCACAACCTTGAGAGCTCCCAGACGACGCCTCACGCTGCCTAGGAGTCGGCAACCTCCAAGAGCAACAAGCCGCTCCTCCGCTTGAACCTCACCGGGCACAACGAATGCGCACTTTGGTGATCACCAAGTGCAACACATGCACAAGGCCTCCTCAAGTGCAACACATGCACAAGAGGTACCCAAACCACTTCCTAATTGCAACGAATGCAATTAGTCTCACTCTTAACTCAAGAATCAAATGAGAGTGTGCAACACATGCAACACCTCTCCCAAATACTCAAACACAGCACCAACCCATGCCCCAAGCCCCCCAAGGGGGTATTTATAGCCTCCCATAAGAAAACTAGCCGTTGGGCTCCAAACGGGCAGAAAACAGGAAAAATCGGTCCGACCGGGCCTCGGCCGGTCCGACCGGTCCTCACAGGCCAACGGTCGGAAAACCGACCGTTACACGGCCGGCGTGCATCGCTTGGCCGGTCGCACCGCCTCGGCGGTCGACCGACCGCCGGCCGGCCGTGCACCGCCAGCAAAACTCAAGACAAACCGAAAATCAAGCGATCTGGAGAAAACACACCGTGGCCACCCCGGTCCGACCGAGGTCCGGTCCGACCGGTCTCCACTGGTCCGACCGCCAGACTAAGCCTGCCGCAGACGCCGCCTTCCGAAAAAGTCGGGCCGCTGGGGCCGGTCCGACCGCTCCCACGCCCGGTCCGACCGGCCTCAGCACGGTCGCACCGCCCCACTGGAAGTTTCACGCCGCACGGGCGGAGGCCCGGTCGAACCGCATGGACCTCCGGTCCAACCGTCCAACAAAACAGCAAACACCCTATGGTTGGTCGCACCACACGACGATTGGTCACACCACAATTAGGGTTGGTTGGACCACACCATGGTTGGTTGGACCGCTCAACCATTGGTCACACCACAATTAGGGTTGGTTGGACCGCTCAACCATTGGTCACACCACCCATTTACACCGAAGCCCTAAGGTTGGTCACACCAATCAAAGGTTGGTCGCACCACCCATTTACACTGAAGCCCTAAGGTTGGTCACACCAATCAAAGGTTGGTCACACCACACAATTCTGGATTTTTTCACAAACTTTTTCTCCGAAGATCCAAATGCAATTCTTTGAGCCTCAAGATGATCAACACATGATCATACACCCGTGCAAAACACATTTGCACCAATTTAGCCCATGCTCAAAGAATTCAACCCAAATTGCAAAAACGCATTTCTCAATTGACTTAAGAACTATTCGCAAATCGTATTAAGCAAATCAAACTCGAGTTTATGAGATTAATCTCCCTAGCCATGTGAAGGTCAACACAAGACCCGGTCAACTTGCCAACTCCGCTGCAAGCCCCACTCACATGCTCTCGAATTCGGACTCATAAACCTCGCTTTATTCGCACAACGAACTTGCAAATAACGCAATAAAACCATTTCATGCTTGAGCACTACTCTTTGCAACACATGCAAAAGTCTAGCTCCAAGCAACATCGAATCAAGATGCATGAACTCTCTAATTGCAACACATGCAATTCTCTAGTTCAATGCAACACCAAATCGAACTAACACCAAAACCAAATCTCAAGTATGAGCTCTTTACTCGCAACACATGCAAGCCTCTAGCTCCATACAAACACACAAGTTTTAGAAAGATTGTTTTGCGAAACCAAAACATGAAGCTTCAACTAATGCAACACATGCAAAAGTGAACTTCACGCAAAAGCCAACGCACTAGCTTATCACTTCTTGCAACACATGCAAATCAAAGCATTATGCGAAAACCAAATGCAGCCAAGCATAAGTTTAACCCATTCGCAACACATGCCAAATGGTTAACCCATATGCAAAAACCAAATCAACATACGATTTGAGCTTTGAGTGAACGCGGATTGAGATCACCAACACATGATGAAGCTCAAGCAAAAAAGGCAACCCCTCTTAATAGTACGGCGATAAAAGAACTAGACTCAAAGACTACAAAAGTCCTTAGCCTATCTAGTTATACCTTCGCCATGCAAGCAATCCCTTTGGGGTCTTTATGATCTTCACTTAAGCTCCCCGGATCATCACTCTTCTTTCTTCGATCCATCCTTGATGCCCATCAACTCATGATGCCATCCAAGTCCCGTTTTCATTCATCTCATTTATCTTTGGACCTAACTCAAACACAACTCATACAAATAGTTAGTCCAAGATGCATGGTTGTCTCAATTATCCCTTGCACTCCATTAACACATAATGGATGCCTTTAGATCAATTGAGCACAACCTAAATCAATTGAAATGATTTAAGTATGTCTTAAGTACAATAATGCAACTCATGCTTTATTATACTTAAGAACTATTCATTTGTCCTTGATTAATCAAGAAACACCATCAACACATGATGAGGTGTTCTCTAATGATTAACACGACAAATGAACTCAATTTAAATTATCATTTAAATTGATTCTTCAAGTTAGAGTGTGAACTCCCCCTAAATATGTGCATCCATGTAATATATGGATTGGGAAACATGATACACATTTTGTGGTTAATATAACGGGAATATTCATACTTTAACTTGACTCCAAAGTATGCAACTAATATTAAGATGAATATGTAAACATACCTTGGGTTTTCCATTTTTCAATGCGATGAGACTAAACAAGGACATTCTAAACAAACATGTTAGTCTCGATATAAGATATGTCATTAAGAACAATATCGCATTAGGGGATGAACTCAATATTAGATTTGTCATTAGATTTGTCATTAACACCAAAACTATAACTAATGAAGGTTGAACTTACAATCTCCCCCTTTTTGGTGATTAATGACAAATCCAAGCTTAATGAGCATATTTAGATTAAAACTAACATGTTGAGAGAATTTAAACGAATTGAACACATATGCATATTAATTCTCCCCCTTAATCATATTAAGCTTACTTTTTAAACCAAATGATATTAAGCTTCCTAATTCTCCCCCTTTTGGCATTAAGCACCAAAAATAGAAAAACCAAAAGACTAACTTGAAATACATTCTTCCCCTTTTTAATTATCTCCTTTTTTAAGCTCCTAATTCTCCCCTATGTAATTATCCCTTTTTAATTTAGGTCATACAAGAATTGAAATGAATACTTATGACCTAGGCAATGAATTAAAAGAGATTATGCCAAATAAGACTTAAGGAAGATCATTCAAGAAACAAAACTTATGCCAAATGAAAAGGGTATACAAGGAGTAAAACAAATTTTCATTTGAAATATGGCCTGATACCAAAAGAAGAAAACTCGAAAAGAGACCATATTCGGGATTTTGGATACCACTTTAAAGGAAGAATAAGCATTTTGCAAATATGGATACCACTTGTAAATACAAATAAGCATAAAAAAGCAATGAAGGGTATCGCACGGTTTATTTGAAACGCATTCAAATAATTAAAGACTAAGGAGTGAATTATTTGAATTTTCCTCATTTTATTAGGCTTTGCAAATTCTCAACATGATTCTTTTGAAGAATCCAACAAATTTGCCTAATCGGGTCAAACGAGGAACCCAAGAAGAAATATATACCACTTGAGACAATAGATACCACTTGTAAAATTAATCTCAAGGGTTTTGCTTGGAGAACCAAAAAAAATGAGCATTTTCAAATTTGATTGAAGAACAATGCTCAACTTGAGATTTTCCTCTTTTATGTATTTCAACACATAAAGAATCTCACACAGAGAATTCTTAAGCGGTTGAACTTACAATTGTAGCTTGAGAGGGGAAATCTTAATCAAGAATGTTGGGTATCGAAGTAATGCTACAAAGAGGTAATGAACATACCACTTGTAGGAAATAATTGAATTTAACGATACCACTTGAAAAGATTTATTTAACCAAGGATATCACTAGAAGGAATGAGCAATGACCTTAATGATACCACTTGTAGAAAATAGGAACTCAATGATACCACTTAAAGAGGAAATCAATTAATCAAGGATATCTTATAAGAAATGAGCAATAAAGTCCAAGATACCACTTATGGAAGAGAATAACTTAATGATACCACTTGTAAGCATATGGATGAAAAAATGCTCAATTGATACCACTTAGGATCAACTCACGAAGAATTGATACCACTAGAGAGAATTATCGATAATACCGATGGGTATCAGAGCAATATAATCAAGGCACTATACTTACGGGTATCGAAAGCTCAAGAAGAATCGATAAAGTCCAAAAGATTTAGTATCAGAGCACAATAAAGACATGATCTCACTTGGAAGCATTAAAGTGCCCAAAACTTGATATAAATAAACTCCCCAAGATGTTCAACGAATGAATCATGGAGTTATTTGCATTTGAATTGCACAAGTTTTGTCTTTTCAAAAGATCAAGTGAATATCACTATCTAAATTAATTAAAGTGCTCATACTGATACCACTTGAAAATGCCTTCAAATAATTTTAGAAATTTTTCAAATTTTGCACTAAACAACTTTGGAATCACAAGAAACTCCTCCAAAAAGAATTTTTGAAAAAGGAGATTCCAATCAAAAGATATCCCAAAGCAAAGCCGAGAAAATTCTGAAATTTCAGAGCTGAATTGATATGGCCGGTCCGACCACTCCATGCCCGGTCCAACCGGCCCTAAGGGCGGTGTGACTGCACCTCGTGCGGTGCAACCGCACCTGTCAGCCTGACAACTCCAGATTTTTGCAAATTTTGGCAAAAAAAGATTCAAATGAAGTCCAAAAAAATATGAAATTTTGCAGAGATGAACTTTGGACTAATTAGAAGGTGTTGCAAAAAGAATTTTCTCAAAATCAATTTTATTTTAAAAGATATGGCAATTTACGCTTTGAGACATAAAAGGAAATTGATTTTCACAAAAAGTCTCAAAATGCAATTCAATTTAGATTTCATGCAACTTTGATTTTCATGGCTTAGATTGGTGTATCTAGAATGTGTATAGCCAAGATTTGATATGAAATCTAACTTGAATACCAACATTTGAGCTATATGCTTAAATAGGCCTTTTTAGATCAAATCAAATCGTTTTTGAGCCAAATTCGATTTCAACTTAATATTTTCATTTTGAAAGCTTGTAAAACATTTGGAATACTTAATATGATACTTTTACAAAGCTTTTTCACAAGTTGGGTTCTTTTAAATATGATTTTTGACTTTTGACCTAAATAGTCCAAATTGAAGAAGCAAAAGTCAAATCCAATTTGCATAAGAATTCAAATGAAAGCAAGGGTAAGATATAGATTTGAATTTTGTGTATGAGTCTTAGAATATGATTTTGAATCAACTCATGTGTAGAATTTTGATTCAAATGATGAAACTCACTAAGTGCAATAGTATGACCATTTCGGGTCTAGTATAGTTTTTCGGCGAGTTTCAAAATCAAATAACTTTTGCTAGATTGGTCTTTTGAAAAACTTTTGAACACGAAAATTGTTAAGAATGACCAACACTAGGATTTTCATTTTGGAATTACCTTCAAAATCTTTTTACATTTATTTCTATGAAAATTATAAGTTTAAATCCAAAACAAGATACTAGTAACTAGATTTTGGAGTTAAAACTCATTTTCCTTTTAAAATAGATTTTGTGAAGCCAAAACCTTTGAAAGACATTTCAAAATCATTTGTATACATTTTTCAACTAGTTTTTCACAAGACTAGTAATAGTATACAAAATTTTGACTTTTGGCTAAATGGTTGATTTTGAAATTATATATATACACTTATATTAATATGGGCACACGTAGGGATGTGATACACATGAGTATGAATTAACATTCCCCCTAAATGTGCCACTACATAACTTGCTCAAGATTTGCAATAAGAGAATAGATAAGAGGCGAGAGCAAGTGGCCATAACAAGTAGTCTAAATTGATATTCATTAATATTGCATTATAACCTACACAAGGCTATAAGTTTAGATAATAATCAATTTAAATACTTGTTACCCGAGATGGCATTGGCTCATGATGGACTTGATAATCTTCTTGCTTGACACCACTTGTAGACGAATGTAATCCTTCTCCTCTTGATGTGCAAGCGTCCAATCCATCTCTTTATTTCCTAAAATTCTTTTAGGCGGGTTTTGGTACCCAATCCTTGTTGGGTCCGGCAATGTTAGTCACAATGGATTTAGGAACCCAAATGGTCCTAATTTTAGCATTTTTGAATTGACTAACATGACTAGAAATAGAATTGCAATAATTATTCCTCCTAGGCAAATGATTTGCATTTTTATGAAATGGCTTAGGAGGGCAATGATACTTTGTAAAATTATTTCTAGTTTGATCTCTTCTAAGCATATGATAATCATTATAGTAAAAACGCTTAGAGGATCTAGCATTTCTAGCAAATATTTTGCTATAATTATTTTTCCTAAGCATATGATTATCATGAATTTTCTTATTCTTAGGAAATCTATTATTTTGAGCAATTACATTTCTAGAAATACTCTTCCTATGCAAATGAATATCATTTTTAGCGGGCATAGGGGACTTGACAAGTTTGGCTAACACATTGCCATTCTTGTCCTTCCTAAGCAAATAATTATCATTTATGAGAATGGGCTTAGGGTAGTACCTTTGGGACAATCCTTACCGAAAATGTCCTTTTCCTAAGCAATTGAAGCATGTCACACTATTTGGCCCTCTCTTGACCGATTTGACTTGCTCCTTGCCGGTTTGCCTCATTGTTGAAGTTGTGGCCTTGTTATCCACTTGATTAGGGCACACGGAGGCGAGGTGGCCCTTCTTGTTGCAAGCGAAGCACTTGATGGTCTTCGAGTGTCTTGCGTTGTGTCTCGTCTTACTATTTTCCCTCTTGGAGTGGTAGCCGAGTCCTCGCTTGTCTTGAGGCGCCCTTGGCTTGCTCAAGATTTCGTCGAGGATGGCTTTTCCTTTGACGCACCTCTTCAAGTCATTTTCCAATCTAATGAATTGAGCCTTGAGCTCATTGTTTTCCTCTACAATATTAGCATCTAAACACATAGAGGAACTAGCAATTGAATTAGAGCAACAAGGTATATCAATTAAATCATAGCAAGAGGTAGACATGTCAATTTTTGATGAAATATTAGAATTGACATTTAAGCATGGCATTTCATCAATTAAATCACATGATATACCTACATCCACCTTAGACTTATAAACTTCTTTGAGAAGGAGGGTTTCATGATTTTCTTTAAGCATATTATAATCACTTTGAAGTGATTCATGTTCAAGCTTTAGAATCTTATATTTTGTTTTCTCCTTCCCAAGATAATTATTGAGCTCCTCTAACATATCCATTAAATCGTTATAAGAGGGCTCATCATCATTTTCATCATCACTTACCTCATTTTTACCTTTTGCCATGAAGCAACGAATTTTTGATATAAGTGAAGATTCGTCGTCGCTTGAGGCGGAGGTTGAGGTTGATGGTAATGCCGGTTCTTCACTTGATGAAGAGGTTGAAGAATCGTCAACCGACATTTCCTCCTCAATGCAATCCTCATTTGATGTGGACACTTCATATAATTCTTGAATTTTGGTCCACATTGCATGAGCGCTCGAGAGGTTGCATATGAGATTGAAAATCTCTACGCTCACAACGCTAAATAAAACATTAGTAGCTTGAGCGTCGAGATGTAGACATTTCTCCTCTCCTTTAGTTGGAGCAATATCATTTATCGGAGAAGAAATGCCGACATCTACGATCCACCATATTTGTGGGCTCATGGATTTAAAATGATTAATCATAAATATTTTCCATGAAGCATAATTTGAGCCATTAAGCATTTGTGGATCGTGAGAGTGCACTAGACCACTATGCGCCATCCTTTTTACTCTCTAGACGGTTAAGCCTAAAATGAGAGTGACCGTGGCTCTGATACCACTTGTAGGGTCGAGGATGCGCCTAGAGGGGGGGTGAATAGGCGTTTATAAAAATCGATCGCTCACTAAACAATCGCTCTAATTTAACCCCTATCTCAAAACCTAATCAAGAGTAATGCGGAAGCGATAAACGAGGTTTTGACAATTAAAGCCTAAATCAACTAGGCTCACTAGTGCACTAACTAAATTAAGTCTCTACACTAGAATTGCTAAATTGATCAACTAAATAATACTAGCAATTCTAATTCAAGCAATTGATAACTATTCAATAATGTAAGGTGCTTGAATATAAATGAGACAAGAGACAACCGATATTTTTCCGTGGTATTCGGAGACTTGCCGGTCTCCCCTAGTCCACGTTGAGGCTAGCCCGACCACTCGGACCGGCTCCCGCTCGAGCACCCGCCTCTTTCCACTAGTCGTGGTTTTTCACGCTCGCGCGTAGGCTCAACCCGAACCTTCACAAACTTGCCGGGGCTTCTCACAACCTTGAGAGCTCCCGCGTACGACGCCTACGCTGTCTAGGAGTCGGCAACCTCCAAGAGCAACAAGCCGCTCCTCCGCTTGAACCTCACCGGGCACAACGAATGCGCACTTTGGTGATCACCAAGTGCAACACATGCACAAGGCCTCCTCAAGTGCAACACATGCACAAGAGGTACCCAAACCACTTCCTAATTGCAACGAATGCAATTAGTCTCACTCTTAACTCAAGAATCAAATGAGAGTGTGCAACACATGCAACACCTCTCCCAAATACTCAAACACAAGACCAACCCATGCCCCAAGCCCCCAAGGGGTATTTATAGCCTCCCATAAGAAAACTAGCCGCTGGGCTCCAAACGGCGTAAAACAGAAAAATCGATCCGACTGGCCTCGGCCGGTCCGACCGTCCTCACAGTTAACGGTCGGAAAACCGACTGCTACACGGCCGGTCGATCGCCGCTAGGCTTGGTCGCACCGCACGGCCGGCCGCACCGCCAGCAAAACTCAGACAAACCGAAAATCAAGCGATCTGGAGAAACACACGCGCCACCCCGGTCCGACCGAGGTCCGGCCCGACCGCCTCCACCCGTCCCGACTGCCAGCACTAAGCCGCTGCAGACGCCATGCTTCTGGAAAAGTCGGGCGCTGGGCCGGTCCGACCGCCCACGCCCGGTCCGACTGCCTCAAGACGGCCGCACCGCCCCACCGGAAGTTTCACGCCGCACGGGAGGAGGCCCGGTCCAACCGCATGGACCTCCGGTCCAACCGTCCAACAAAACAGCAAACACCCTATGGTTGGTCGCACCACACGACGATTGGTCACACCACAATTAGGGTTGGTTGGACCACACCATGGTTGGTTGGACCGCCAACCATTGGTCACACCACAATTAGGGTTGGTTGGACCGCCAACCATTGGTCACACCACCCATTTACACCGAAGCCCTAAGGTTGGTCACACCAATCAAAGGTTGGTCGCACCACCCATTTACACCGAAGCCCTAAGGTTGGTCACACCAATCAAAGGTTGGTCACACCACACAATTCGGATTTTTTCACAAACTTTTTCTCCGAAGATCCAAATGCAATTCTTTGAGCCTCAAGATGATCAACACATGATCATACACCCGCAAAACACATTTGCACCAATTTAGCCCATGCTCAAAGAATTCAACCCAAATTGCAAAAACGCATTTCTCAATTGACTTAAGAACTATTCGCAAATCGTATAAGCAAATCAAACTCGAGTTTATGAGATTAATCTCCTAGCCATGTGAAGGTCAACACAAGACCCGGTCAACTTGCCAACTCCCGCTGCAAGCCCCACTCACATGCTCGAATTCGGACTCATAAACCTCGGTTTATTCGCACAACTAACTTGCAAATAACGCAATAAAACCATTTCATGCTTGAGCACTACTCTTTGCAACACATGCAAAAGTCTAGCTCCAAGCAACATCGATCAAGATGCATGAACTCTCTAATTGCAACACATGCAATTCTCTAGTTCAATGCAACACCAAATCGAACTAACACCAAAACTAAATCTCAAGTATGAGCTCTTACTCGCAACACATGCAAGCCTCTAGCTCCATACAAACACACAAGTTTTAGAAAGATTGTTTTATGAAACCAAAACATGAAGCTTCAACTAATGCAACACATGCAAAAGTGAACTTCACGCAAAAGCCAACGACTAGCTTATCACTTCTTGCAACACATGCAAATCAAAGCATTATGCTGAAAACCAATGCAGCCTAAGCATAAGTTTAACCCATTCGCAACACATGCCAAATGGTTAACCCATATGCAAAAACCAAATCAACATACGATTTGAGCTTTGAGTGAACGCGGATTGAGATCACCAACACATGATGAAGCTCAAGCAAAAAAGGCAACCCCTCTTAATAGTACGGCGATAAAAGAACTAGACTCAAAGACTACAAAAGTCCTTAGCCTATCTAGTTATACCTTCGCCGCCGCGCAAGCAATCCCCTTTGGGGTCTTTATGATCTTCACTTAAGCTCCCCCGGGATCATCACTCTTCTTTTCTTCGGGATCCATCCTTGACGCCCATCAACTCATGATGCCATCCAAGTCCCGTTTTCATTCATCTCATTTATCTTTGGACCTAACTCAAACACAACTCATACAAATAGTTAGTCCAAGATGCATGGTTGTCTCAATTATCCCTTGCACTCCATTAACACATAATGGATGCCTTTAGATCAATTGAGCACAACCTAAATCAATTGAAATGATTTATATGTCTTAAGTACAATAATGCAACTCATGCTTTATTATACTTAAGAACTATTCATTTGTCCTTGATTAATCAAGAAACACCATCAACACATGATGAGGTGTTCTCTAATGATTAACACGATTAAATGAACTCAATTTAAATTATCATTTAAATTGATTCTTCAAGTTAGAGTGTGAACTCCCCTAAATATGTGCATCCATGTAATATATGGATTGGGAAACATGATACACATTTTGTGGTTAATATAACGGGAATATTCATACTTTAACTTGACTCCAAAGTATGCAACTAATATTAAGATGAATATGCAAACATACCTTGGGTTTTCCATTTTTCAATGCGATGAGACTAAACAAGGACATTCTAAACAAACATGTTAGTCTCGATATAAGATATGTCATTAAGAACAATATCGCATTAGGGGATGAACTCAATATTAGATTTGTCATTAGATTTGTCATTAACACCAAAACTATAACTAATGAAGGTTGAACTTACAATATGTTCAACATCAACCTCACCTTTTTCAACACACTGCCATATATAATGATACCTTGTGTCATTGTGTTTGCTTTGGTCATGATGAATAGGATTCTGGCACAAAGCAATTGCTGATTTATCGTCTACTTTGAGTACGACTTTTTCCACCTCTTGGTTCATCAAATTTCCCAACAACCTGCAGGCACCCGGAAGTATGAATCAATCCTCACACGTGTGTTGGACTCAGAGGTGACACCCATACTCCACTTAAGTGTGTTCTCACAGTCACCCAAAAGTTCCGTGCAAAGAATATTAACTAGATGACCCTCAATCAAACAAATATGAGCCACCTAGTTGCACCGTACACACTTATGCGTCCATGAGAGTTTCGATTCCATTCCAAACAACCATACCGGGATTGAGACCAACTCATCCAAGCATAGCACTCGCCGTCCATCTTAGAACCTTGGTATCACCCACACTCATCAAGGGGAGTGCGAGCAATAGCCAAAGAACGTCGTCCGCTCGAGTTTATGTATTCGATGGTTGATAACAATTATTCCAGGTACCCAGATATGTGTCTACTACTAGTTCCCAAGATCAACGTCCAGCACCCACATATCATGCATTCGAGATGTATCGCAACTCATACACACAAATCTAAGTAGTTTGGTAAAGTATGAACATAAACTAGAACTATTACAACTACTTATTATTACAAGTAGCACCCATCCGGCCAAATATTACATACCAAAAGTTAAGTTGCAGCGAAATTTAAACTTATGACAAAAGTAGGACAGCAGTATGCCCATCCATAAAACCCAAAGGCAACCGACTTGGAAAAGCCCAAGTTCATCCGTCAACATAATCGTTGGACCTCGAGGTACAGTACGTGTCGTCGGGGCATTCCTCCATACCATCGTCTATATTGTTTAGATTAAGCAACCATGAGTACACGTATGTACTCACAAGAATTTAGTGTATGGAAATAAAGTAAATGCAAGGCTAGATCAAGGTTAGCAAGTTTCTACACTAGTCTCATTTTCAGTATAAAGCAGATTTTGTTTCACAAGTGAATGTTGCATAAAACGATAACGAAATTGTAAAGAGCATTTATTAAGAAACTAAATAATAGTAAGTAAAATTCATAAGCATAACAAAGACTATACTTGATAGTATTTTCCCAAGCTACTCATGACCGTGATCATGGATAATTAATTAGATTTTTAATCTCTGCAGAGAGTGTACACTTTACCCACATGACACATTCTAGAAATCATGTCAACCATGCCGCGCGATAGGCACCGTATCCGATTTGCTAGATTGTGACGAAACCGTCCAACTAGCTAAAGCGTAGCCTTGCACCAGCCCCCATGATGTTAAACCCTTGCCACAGTCCAAAGATCTTGAAACATGATGACGCCCCATCGGGAACTCTTCCCATGGCAAGGCATGCACCGTTCTATTGGAATGCTTTGGCCCCAACACTTCGGTGAAGGGAGCACCTACGAGCGACATCGTATCCCGATATGCCCTTACTACTCTGGCCTGGCCTACCAAAATACAAAGTTAAACTTTAACTAATCTAGTGAGTTTAGACTATCCCATACTAGCACATGTGGTTGCACCAAATCACTTTGGTGATAGCATCAAGTTCAATCCTTAACTGACCCAGGCGAGAATCTTCCCCTAACTACGTGTGAGGTCCTTTTCATGCTCCAAGTTTAAGTAATATCTCTCCCATGTCTAAAACATAGGTTTTGAGTTGGATTTTTACCAAACTACGCAAAAACCATACCCCGGTTCTATACATTTAAACAAGGTTGCACAACTAGTTTGAAATGTGTCCTACCACTTAAAAGTTGTTCTAATGAGCATGTCTAAGCAAGTGCGTAAGGTATTCGCAAGTATTACCCAAATGACACTAAGTAATGTCTACACCAATACTAGGCCACAATGGCAGGTAATCAAATGACAAGTAAAGGAAATGCATACAATTAGAATTAACTACCGTTACCCACAACATAACAAGGTTAAAACATACACGCATGCATATATCAAACAATATAGCTTTGCAAATATGGGATCAACATGTTCAAAGGAGGTGCTTGCCTAGTTGCTCATCATCAAGGTTGTAGTCAGGTTTGTTATCAACCGACTCGAAAACATCACCGTCTACGTGTCAAAAATAAGAATCGCGACAAAAGCAAATATCGATGTATCAAATAGGGCAAAAAGAAGTCAGATGTAAATATGAATTAAAATCTTACCAAGAAAAACATGGTGATTTTGAGTTCTCAAGTTATTACTTGTATAACAACTTCTTTAGTACTTATTGTATGTGTGGCCCTTTGCATGAACATGTTCATTCTACTCGTTGACTACATGTAGCTATTATTATGAGTATACATAAGGTTGTTTACAATTTTGAGAGGCTTAAATTGTGTATTCAAGTATTTTAATTTTTGAATCCAAAAGGAAAATGTTATTTAGATTAATAGAATTAAGATATTAGTTAAGGTGTTATGTGTGAATAGTACTTAGCCTTAATCATATTTACCACAAATAATAATTTATACATGTTAGGGCCTGTAACGTCATCCTACTAGCTGTTCCTACCTATTTGTATGATGGTTCTTGCCGCACAATTACTCCACCTAAAAGTTTCTTAAGCTTTACTATTCATGTAATAGTGTTTTGCGGCTAAATCACTTAAGGGTTTTGCATTAATATGATTCTAATGCAAAGCAAGTTGTAAATACAATATTTTTCTAGAATATGGTAGTCCATATACCAAATAGTGTTTATAAGCTGACCCTACCAAAATTTTTGTTTAGACGAGTTATTCTATGGATGGCCGAAAAAGCTTAAGTAGTTTAGTTTCCTACGCAACCAATTACACTTAAGGTGTTTGCATTAGCGTGAATTAGGTGCAAAGCATGTTCTAACTAGGATGTTTTTCTAGATTATGGTAGTATATATACTAAAGAGTGTTTCTGGGCCATTCCTTCAAATTTTTACATCTAGCCTAGATATTTTATAGGCTGCTGAAAAGGCTTAAGTGGTTCTAAATTCTAAGCATTTTATGTTCAGTTTTCGTTTCTAGGTTGCGACTGCAACTTACAAGATAATTTAACTATTTTTTAGACATTAGTTGGGGTGACACAAAGAGTGTTTTAAGGTCATTTTTGTGATATTTCACTTTTATCCGTGTTGCTTTTCATATAAATGAATATTAGTGCCTTATATGGAATTACCTTAGCATAAATATGAGGTATTTTTTACACAACCAGGGAGTATATCATTTTCTAAATTCCTAGGATTTGGTTTCACAAAATTTGAAGTTCGTTTGCACAAATTATGATCATTTGAAATTTGCATGTATTGGAAGTTTGCCTTTTTGACATATGGTGCAAACTATTTTAGATTCTAAATATTTTTATATATTTGTTACCTTTTTAACCTCAGGAACATGATAAAATTAGTTTCATCATTTTTAGGCCTAGTTTGTGAATATTTTGTATTGTGCATATTATAGGCCTAAAGAATATATTTGAGCTCAATAAATATACAATGATCAAAACTGAAATATTTTTGCATAATCAGATTCAACATGATTTTACACGTACTTAGAAATTTGTTTCATTAAATTTGGAGGTTCCTAGCAGAAGTTACAAGTGTTTGAAATTGCTAAGGTTAAACAAATACTGAATTTGAAAAAACTTTCCAAATGAGAAAAGTTTGTTTTCCTTAACCAAATACGTCTTTCCTTTTTCAGTAAGCGTTCAAATCTAATGCTTTACCAGCTGACATGCGGGCCCTTTTTGCAGTGACTGCGTGAGACGAGAGAGGCGATCGACTGACAGCTCGATCCCACAAATCAGTGAGAGAGAGCAGAGGGGTTCGGTACGGGGCTCGCTGGTGGCGAAGTACGGCCGGAGCCAGTGAATGAGTAGTGGCATGAGAAAGAGGAGGTTAGGGCGCACCTAGGGGACCAGTTAGTTGGGGCTGATCGGCGGCGATGTGAGCTAGCAGCGGAGAGGGGCGGAGCTCGGTGCGGGCGGTCGTCGGAGAGGGAGAAGAAGGTGGCACTGGCCCGGCTATGTGACAAGGAAGCTTCAGTGGGTGGAGATGCCGATAGGCCACTGCAGAGCGGCGGAGCACGGTCGGAGCGGGCTACCACCGTATACGGAGGTGGAAAGAAGGAGATCGCTATGGGCGGTTCACAAGAATCACCTGAAATCAATGTAACTCAAAGCAGCATCGAGTTCGATCATTGAGCTCACCCGACGGTGGATTTCGGAGATTTGGGCCTGCCGGCCGCCTGTTCAGCGATCTCGCTGAAACGGCTAAGCTCGGCCGGCAGGATGCGGGGGATGCCAGAGGGCTTAAATATGGCTAGTAGCAGAGAGCTCAGCGCAGAAATGCACGGCTTGGGCAATCGCAAAGAACTCGAACGAGGCACTGTGGTGAAGAAGTCTGCATGGCAGCAGGCAGGACGTGAGAGACGCCGCCATGGCAACGCTTAGACAGGCCGAGAGAGAGGAGGAGGAGGTGAGGTGGCCAAGGCCCAAAGCCAGCAGGTACATCGCCAAGGCAGCCTGTGGTGCTTCATCGAAGAGATCGCCATTTGTCAGAGCTAGAAAAATAAGGCGCTTCGGGATGGTTTTGGGTAGGCTCAACAGTGGTGCTATGCTATTCCAAAAATCTTGAAAATTTTTGTACTAGTAATCCAATGATCATAATTTCCATTTTCTTTAGTTTACTTAATTTGCTACCGTGGTTTGCATGTTAAAATTCTTCAAACTTGACTGTTTTTAGTCTATTTTTGAATTTTGAGGGAACTTCAATTCTGAGCAAAAATTTTGGAAAAAATATATTATTTTTATCATGAATCCTATAATTTTATAAAATTGTTTGACATGGTATATTACTTTGGGTTTTTGAGAGCTCCTTTCATGTATTGGGTTAGGTATTCCAAAAGATTTTAATTCAATATTGGAATTTGGAAGCAAAAGGGAAATTCCAGAAATAATCAAATAAAAAGAACTCAAGTATGCAGTAAAGTCATAACATGCCACTTTATTTGTTTTGCTCATTTTCTAGGGTGTTACACAACCTACTAATCCAAATCACTTGACAAACTCCAGTTGTTGCTGCAATATACTCAGCTTCACATAATGAAAGGGCTGCAATTTCAGATCGGGTGGTCCGGATGAAGCCACGTCGCACGCTTTTCGGTGAACGTTGATTCATTGCCAAGTGGACGGAAGAGATTGTGCCACGTCGCCTGTCGACAGTTTCCAGAAACACCGCCGCCGCGCGTTACGGCCGGGGAATCCGCGCGCCATTATCGCCGGTGTGCTCCCTCCTCGTCTTCATTAGCTAGCGCATCGGTTAGAGCATTTCCTTCCGCACGTTTTGCGCCATTTCACGCCTCCCGAGACCCCTCGTAGTTGCTGCTTGAGCTCGCCGTAGTTCCGAAACATTCCGCCACTCTTTGCGCCGCCGCCGTTCAAGCTCCGCCGTCGTCAAGGTCACCGGATTATTCCTTGCGTCGAGCCGCGCCCGTGGAGCCACTTCTTGTCGCCGGAGAAGCCCCGCATCGCCGACGCCACCATCGTCTTCTTCCTCTCCGGCAAGTCCTGCGCCACCGCAACATCACCGTCGAGCCGAGCTTTGTCCGCCGTCGGATCTTCAATCACCGGCTCAAATCTTGCCACGTCGTCGCCCCACAGTTAGTTCCATCTTCACCCCCTAGCCGTTGGATTAGATTGAACGGTTCAGATCATTCGATGTAGTTTTGCTTTGATGCAATCTCAGTCGTTAGATCTTTGGTGTGCGGCTTAGATCAAGCCATGTTGATTAGGTCAACAGTGCATCGCTCGGGTAAAATATCACCGTTGGATTTAGATCTACTGATTCTAGTGAAGCCACGTAGCAGTAACCCATCGCGTCGGATTGAATCCATCTGGATCGTATGATATTAATCGTGTGGTGTAGATGCATCCATGCGTCGAGCACCGGGGTAGCCACGTAGCGGATCACGATGCGTAAGATAGATTCAATCTGGGCTGTTGGAGTTTGAATTGATGGTTCTGATTTCGCCGCGCGCCGGGTCAGTCCCGTGTCGACGTGTGTTGTGTAGAAATCGAGGAGTCCAGCCGCCAGTCATTGTCGACGTCGCCCGATTAATCGTAGCCGTCCGATTGGGATCCAATGGTCTCGATGAAGCCACGTGTCGCTCGCTGAGACCTCGAAATAAGCGTTGATTAAATCCAGCCGTTCATTTTAAATCGGATGGGCGAGATTGATTTGAGTTTCGGTTGATCTGGTTGCGACGCGTGTCGTGTAGGGATTGGTTGGGCCGTACCGGGTGACGTCAGTGCTTGCGTCATCTGGTGCACGGACACAGTACCGCCAGTCCACCGTAGACCCACACTGTTCCGTGGACCTAGTGCATGCGCCGTCGCCACGTGTCGAGCTGAGAAGCTGCCACGTGTTATGCTGACGTCATAAATATTTTTTAATATAAAAATATTTCGGCCAAAATTCATCTCGGTGCTGACGTCATCATTAGGTCATGCTGACATCATAAATCCTAATTTTCCGCATAAAAATAATTAGAATAAATCGGAATTTCTGATTTTTAGGATTTTTCTATTTATTTAAAATTTTGAAAGGCTATAACTTTTGCGTTTTAACTCCGATTGAAGTGATTCCAATTTCTAAAAATTTGTAAAATCAAGATCTATTTATTACTGAATTTTGTGGAATTTTTATAGTTTATTTTTCTCTCTGTAAATTATATTTATTGTATATTTATTTATTTCAAGTACACGTTGATTTGCCGGAAAGCTTCAAGGGAGAATTTCTAGTACAAGACCAAGCTCCAGATCAGGATCAATAGCTATTTGAAGGCAAGTTGTGCTTTGATCATTGCTAAATTAATTAAAAATGGATTTAATTAATTTGGGTGAATTAGTTAAACAACCTATCTGTTATTGCCACCTTGACTTTAATATTTGTATGCCATGATTCATTTGTTGCCCTAAGTGATAATAATAGTTGTGTCGACGATCGGGATCGCCAACCGCAAGAAATATGGTAGGGGTCTTGTGTGATATGGGACCCGAGCTGCGCTTTGCTCAAACGAAGGAACGGAACCGGTGTGTCGATGGTCGGAGCAAGACGTCAACGAGCGTGAGATAGAGGTTTATACTGGTTCGAGCCCCTGTGAAGGTAATAGCTCTACTCCAGTTGCCTTGCGGTGGTGATTTTTGCTATATCGGTGTACAGGGACGTGTTTACAGCTCAAGTCAACAATGACGATTCCTAGCTCGAGCTATGGCGTGTATTGTCGTGTCTTTCTGTGCTGTACATATCTAGCCTTTATACCTTCCCCTCCACGTAACCGACAGGAGTGATCTTCGGGTAGTGGCTTTCATGCGCATTGAGGGCCGCTCAGAATCGTTCCGGCTTGTCGCAAGACTCTCAAGATTACTCCACGACGCCACGTCTTGGTAACCGCCCAGTAAATGCGCGTACCGAGATCCAAGAAAACAGTGCCCCGAGCAATAGCTAGCCCAAACCCGAGGTCGTGCGGGACTTGAGCTCGAGGCCGCACGCTCTCGAGGGCACAGGGGGCCCAGCCGAACAAGGTCGCGGCCGGGGGCCCCCGAGCTAGGGGCACGTTGACCGTGCGCTGACCGGCCAAAGGGTTGCCTAGTCCCCGACAGCTAGCCCCCGAGGCTCAAGGTCGTAGAGGAGCACCTGGGACGACCTCGAGACTCATCTAGAAGTCGTTGGGGAAAACCTCCGTAGGTCTTGAAATCTTGGTCAAGGCTCAAGGAGATCGCAGCAGATCCTCACCACACCGGCGACTCCATGAACTCCTTGTTGGGGTACGGACGCGAACGGCGGCGACACCGTGGCGCCGAGTCCGCAGCCCAAGCATTAATTGCGCCATTCAATCACAAAGAAAGTAACGATTTTGAGACGCCGCAGGCGGTTTAAGCGCAGCCAGAAGCGCAGAAAACGCCGAGCCCACAACCGATCGTTGAGAAAGGAACCCCGATCTTCGCGCCCGCCTCAGAGCTTTTTGGCGCCGAGCAACACCTTCCTCCTCTCGACTAAGCACACCAGACCGCCATGGCTAAGCTTGAAGGAGCACCTTGTCGTCCGCGAGGATGAAGGAGCTCGAGACCGGGCGAGTGGACCCGTGGACGTGGCGTTGTCGGTGGCGAGACCGAACCACGCCCAGTGACGATGAGATCGCTCGCATCGAGCACTACGCCTCCTTGGTCTCAAGGACCCGGAGAGCGAATTCGTGGTGGACGCCCTTTCCAACTCGGAAATAGAGCTCATCAACCTGGTACCGAATTCCATCCTCACGCTCGCCATCTTTTCCCATCTGTGCGAGGGGTTCTTGGGAATCCTTCCCACCCCCTCGCTGTTCTTTCGCTACTCTCTTCCGCTCCGGGAAGGACCCCGTGGTCGGGTGCCTTTACTTCCGACTTCGGGCCGGACTCAAGTGGTCCTTCCCCAAGTGCGCCGCTCGGGACTCTCTTGGTCCCTGGTCCGAGCGGTGGTTCTACCTGAAGAAAGGGGAGAACGGGGCGCTGACATATGAGGGGGCCCCCGTCACCGAGAAGAAGGAGACCCCCGAGCCTGAAGATCTCGAGGTCGATGAGGAGGTCATCGCTGCCATACACATCTACGCCACGCGCGGCCTCACCGGGCAAGTGATCGCTGCTGACTTCTCATGAACCGTGTCCCTCCGCGAGGAGGGTACACCTGCTCTTCGAGACCACGGGCGTGACGACCCCACTCGCGAGGGTTCGCTGTAAGACCTTCGCCTTAAAGTTCTTGCTTGAACCCATCCCACGGCCTCCTCGACGCCCGCTCTTGAAGGCCAAGGAGTCCTGGGTCTCCGCCAGGATGTTCGAGATGTTCGGGAAGCTGGCGCATGGATACACCCTCGACGATCCGGTCCCGAAGAATGTACTTCACCGGAAGACCGAGGTGAGCCGTCCCGACCTTGCCCTCGATTTGGACTTTTGTGGAGTCTCCTCTGACCCTCGCAAGATCACAGGACCACCAGGAGCTGTTCGAGACAGCCAGGATGCTGCTCCCGCTGCCCGGTGGGGGCAAGGGCAAGAAGGGAAGAAAAGACTCTCCCACCAAGAAACCGACAGAGGCGAAGAAGTCCCACGTCGAGTGGGGCAACCGTGCCATGGTATGGACCGACGCTCGAGCCCCCGAGCTTGCGCTTGTGCTCTTCTTATCGCATGACACGTCTTCCCCTCTTGCAAGAAATGAAGGCCATGTCAGCCGCCAGTTCTTCTAGCCCCACTGCCCAGTATGCCCAATCTCGACCCCAGGCAGCCACGACGGGAGGCGCGACCAACATGGCTCCAAGGCCCTGTGCCTGGGAACGCGAAGGAGAGCCCTCCGAGCTCTGGGCAAGAAGATCTCACGCTGCCAAGGGCGTGAGGCCGACGACCTGTAAGCCTTTGCTTCGGACTCGCTCGCCTATTCCTGCTTTTCCAACTTAGCTTGTTCTCGCCACAAAGTTTTGAGCGCCCGAGCTCAAACTTGCCCAATTTGACGATGGATGTTGTCCAGGGCGAGTCCGAGTTCGAGGAGGAGGAGGACGCTTATGTGCTGGCCCCGTGCCGACCCTCAGGTCAAAGGCGCACGTCTACCGGGGTCGCGAGCTGGGCCCCTATCGGCCAGACGATCAGGGGCTCGACGACCCGGTCGATGAAGACCTCCACCATGATCAATGAGGATTACGCAGACGGCATGGTTAGCACCGCTGTTGCTGCCGATCCTTCGGGTTGGCGGAGGAAGGCATCCAGGCACCTTGGTCACGACAATGATTCGCCTGCACTTCGACCTCGACCGCCCCCTGACGCCGTGACCACGGCGGCACTGCCAATCAAGATGGCCACGCTGTCGAGCACCTCAAACCGGCCAGCCTGAGGCCGCGTCCGGTGTTGAGGTCGTGGCGCCCAGCCGCGGAACAGACAACACAGGAAGACCGCGCGGCAGATCCGGCTGGCACTCCCCCGGCGCCGGAGGTGGGCGGAGCCCCGACCATGGAGGTTGGGCTCGATGTCGCTGACGCAGCAACTCCTACCGAAAGCGACGGGCCCCGGCCACGAGGCCGGGCCCGGTGCCCGCCGCCGCCCCACCGAGAGTCGCCCCACCGACCGAGGCGGCAGACTCAAGCCGCCACGCAAGACGACGATCGGGGTTTGGCCACGACGCCGCCGGGTGAGGTCGAGGTCGACCCCACCTTTGAGCGCCGGCGAAGAGCTCGAGATCGACCGCGCTCATATCGATGAGCTGAACGAAGAGTTCACCCGTGCACGCATCGAGAATTGTCTCCACGAGGTAAGGGATCCCCTCGCATGCCCTGCAACACGCTAGGTCGAGTTTTCTCATCAACTTCTTACCTGGGCCACTTTTCCTGTCCTCTAAGGTGATCGGCAACGTCACACGAGGGCTGCAAGGTCTCCACGAGCATGCCGACGTGCTCAGGGGGATCTTGAACGTAGTGGAAACGCGGGAGGTCAAGCGCGCCAAGCTCTGTACGACCATCGAGGTCGACCAGGCAGAGCTCGAGCGGGCGAACAAGGAGCTCGACGACCTTCGCCAGACGATGGCGGCGCAGGAGGTGGCCCACGCGGCTGAGCTCGAGCAAACCAGGTCTTCCGAGCGTGAGCACGACTTCAAGGCCGTAGAGCAAGAACGGACTCGGACGACCAGGGCGCTCAAGGCGCTTGAGACCGAGCGCGCCAAGGTAAAGTCACTGGAGAAGGCCGCCGCAGAGCGAGCCGCCTCCTCGGCCCAAGCGCTCGCCGATGAACGCACCAAGGTCGAGGCATTGGAGAAGGCTGCTACTGAGCAAACGTCATCCTCGGCCAAGGCGTCCCCCGAGCTGGAGGCCAAAATCGCGGAGTTGGAGGAAAGCTTAGCGCCAAAAGAAGGCGGCGAAAAACGCCTTGGCTCAACTCCAAGATGAGCGTCGTCGAGCCGTGGACACCGCCAATGAGCTCTCGACCTTGCGGGCTAAGGATGCCGAGCTCGAGCAAGAGAAGCTCGTTCGCGAGATGGCAGACTTGTAACTTTACCTCCCGCCGCCTCAGAAAAACACTTGGAAATATTATGATAGTGCTACATTACTTTTGGGTGACGAAGGTCCCGTCCCGCTTTGAAGTTCAGAGTCGAGGATGTTTGAATTCGCTTTTCGCTTTTGCTCGCCCCCGTAGGTCGCTGTCGGTAGTATGCCATCGCCCAGCCTCTGGGTCCAAGGGCGAGCAACGCCGCCTTTGGGCACAAGACTTAGACGCGAGCAAATGACCATGACTCATGGAGTTGAGAAAAGGGTCCACGGAGAAAAACATGACAAGCTTAACTTTAAAGCGAAGTTAGTCGAATCCGCCTAACGCTCAAACCCCGATCAGGACCACGAAGCGCCGCTTAATGATCGAGCGCGGGTTTTAGATCGAGCCCGGCCAGTGGGTGAGCCGGATTGCAAGAGATTCGCTTACGCTAGCTCGACCACCGGGGTGATCATAGAGCTCGCGACGCTGCACTCAAAGGCGAGTGCACTGTGGTAATGGAAGGTCGTAAAGTAGAAAAGGTTACGACAATGATAACTTTGCAATCACAAAGTAAGAAAAGACAAGAATGGCGAGAATCAAGAATAGCTTTATTGAAATTTAAAGGTATAGAGGTTACACATAAAACTTCCGGTTGATCTATATTCCACGAGCTAGAGAGCTCTCTACCATCGGGCGTCCGCTAGCCAGAAGCCCCGTATGCGATCTGCTGAAATGACTCTATAGGGCCCTCCCATCATGGGATAACTTGTTGGTGCTGGACGAGCTCGATTCGCCTTAGAGCCAGATCCCCAACAAGGAGCTTCCTAGGTCGCATCGACCGAGACGCATGTCCGCGAAGAGCTTGCGTAATGCGCTGATCGTGCAAAGGCACGGCATCTTACTTCTTCCGCGAGGGTAAGGTCGAGAGACCGTTTGCTCAAGTCGACATGGTCGACTGTCGACTCGGGCGGAGCCCGGCCACCTCGGGGCGGTGACGGCTTTGGTACCAAACACAAGCCGAAGGGTGTGGACCCCGCTGTTTCTACCGATCGTGGGTACAAATGGACCATAAGACGGGAAGCTCGCCCACCTGTGTCTTGTCAGAAGCGCTCGAGCTCATCTGCGGACTCGCTTGACGCCTCGATGATCTCGTCCGCTGGCGCTTCGCCGCCCGCTGTTCGAGGGTGAGCCACCGAGGCAAAGTACACTTTGGTGCCAAGGTCTTCGCTGCACTCGAATAGTTCGCCGTAAACCGGGTACCATTGTCGCAATAATTTTGCATGGAACCTCGCACTGTGACCACAAACAAGCGGAAAACGAATAGCCGCCGAGCAAAGGATGGTCGAGACCGGTTCACCGATCCACTTGGTGAAGGTGTCGATGGCCACTTAACAGAACTTCCTTCCCGACCGCCGAGGAAAAGGGCCGAGGATATCCAGCCCCAAGTCGAGAAAGGCCAAAGTAGTGGGATGGTCTCAAGGGCGAGATTGGCCGGTGCGATTTCGGCGTGGAATCGCATGCTCGGCAAAAGTGACGATATCACGAGCATCCTCGGCACCGCTGGCTAGTAGTACCCCATACGGAAGGCTTTGCCGACCATCGCCCCAGATGAAGAGTGTGCTCCACAAAGGCCCGAGTGAATGTCGCTTAATAGGTACTTACCTCCTCCGCAAATCCACCGAGTCGTAATGCCGGAAACATTCCGCCTATAGAGTTTGCCGCCCACGAAGGCAGCAAGCTTGCTCGCCGCTGATCCCGCTTCCTCTCGCAGGTCGGGCGGTAGATCGCCTTGCCAAAAATCGTGGATGGGCTCGCCCAGAGGGAATACCTTCCACCGCAAGCGAGCATGACCTCCTGGTGGAGATCGACGGGCCACCAAATGTTTCTAGGATGACGCCGAGGATCTCGCCGCTCGAGGAGCCAAGCTTGGAGAGGGAGTCGCCACTGAGTTGTCCTTCCCGATGTGCTTGAGTTCCAAGTTCGAACCATTTCTCCATCTTATGCACTCGCAAGGTACTTTTGCCATCGAAGTCTCCCCGAGCACCGTAGTCCTTGTTGAACCGGTTGATGATGAGCCGAGTCACCTTCACGATCACCAAGACGCCAAGGCCTTGCACGCCAGAAGCCCGCTAGAGAGCTTCATACTCGCCACATTGTTGGTCGCAGGAACCCAAAACGAACTACGATTTCAACCGTCGCCGCTGGGTAAGAATAAGAATCCCACTCGAGCGCTGAAGGACCGTGAGCCGTCGAAAACATAATCCAGGCTTTCTCCTCCTCCCCGAAGTTCGAGCTGGTTATGACGCTTGTTCGACCAATGAAGTAGGCGAAAGCACTTAGACTTGATGGCCGCTCGAGCCACGACCGACGCCGAACGCCGCCACCCATAGCCCACTTGGCTATCCAAGAAATGTCCCCGAGCAGAAGTTGCTCGACGCACCACTGAGTGTGCCCGGAAGTAGTGCCGGAGCTTGCGTGAAGCCATGAGGAGGGCATACAGCAGCTTCTGTACTTGTGGGTAGCGCCTTTGGGGCTGTAAAACCTCACTAACGTAGTAGATCGGTGTCGCCAGGATTTCGCCACCACCGTGACAAAGACCGACGGCTTGGGTGGTGGTCAGGTAGAGCAAAGAACCTTCGCCAAAGTTGCGGAGTCGTAAGTAGGGGCGGGATGACAGTATACCTTCAGCTCGCCGGGACCATCGCGCCCGAGTCCATTCGAAGCCCCGTGCTTGGCGCAGGTTCGAAGAATGGGAGCCCACGCCACGAGCCCGAAATGAACTCGCCGAGGGCGGCTATGCGCCGGTGAGGCTCGCACCGCTTGATCGAGGTCGGGCGCCATCTTCGACGCCGATCTTCTCCGGTTTGACCAACCCCGAGCCCCGATCATGTAGCCGAAAGCACCTTCCCGACGCCGCTACCAACACGCACTTCTCGTTGAGCTTGATCTTGTGCCTGCTCAGTTGGCGGGTTTCTCGAGGTCGCGAACGTGGTCGCCCTCGAGGGGCTCTTGACGATGATGTCGCCCACGAGACCTCAAGGTTCCGCCCGACCGGGCTCAAACGCCCCGGTCATCAAACATCGAACGTGGCCCCAGATTGCGCAGCACTAAACGATATGGTCGTAGCAATAGGTGCCAAATGGCGTGATGAAGGCTGTTTGTTCTCATCGCCAACCGCCAGCTTTGATCTGTGGTATCCCGAGTAAGCGCCCAAAAAGCTCAAGATTTTGGCGCTTATGGAGTCGACGATCCGGTCGATGCGCTGAAGAGGGAAGTTGTCCTTCGGCAGCCGAGTTCAACCCCGTATGGTCGACGACATTCTCCACTTTCCGCTTTTCTTCCGAACGATGGCCGGGTTGGCTACCACTCGAGTAGTCGATTCATGATGAAGCCGCCTTCAAGAGCTTATCGAGGTTCTCCTTGATGACCGCAACCTTCTCGGGGGAGAAGCGACGCAGCTTCGGGCGCATGTGTCGAGAGTCGGATCTCACCGCAACTTGTGCTCGATCACCTCGACACCGCATGTCCGCTGGCTCCTGCGAAAAATACCTCGCTGGCACGAAGGAAGGTGACGAGCTCGAGTTCCTATTTGGAACCCACTCGCCGAGACGTGGATGCACTTGGTCGGGTCGCCTCCTCGAGTGGCACGGCCTTCGCCGCCTCAATGGCCGGATTGCCGCCCTCACGGGCGTTTTTCTCCGTCACCTCCGGACTGCTGGGCAAGATGCAAAGAAGAGCCAAGGCCTTGGTCTGCAGCCCATGTGCCGCCTCGCAAGTCGCCGCACGGTGATGACACCGCTAGCTAAGCACTTCATGCATCGATGGCTATAATGGTTGGCCGCCATGAACTTGACCAAGGCAGCCGCCCGAGGATGGCGCAGGACAGAGGTCACCTCGACCACCTCAAGGTGATCGGCCGGCGGGAAGTTCCGAGCCGCCGGTAACAGTAAGACCACCGCCCTAAGGGGTGGCCGAGCCCCGGACGATCCCAAGAAGGGTATGGTGATGCTCTTGACCTTCGACCAGTGAATCAGATCCGGCCGAGCGCCTCCGCCAGAAAGTTAAGAGAGCTACCGCGCGACCATGACGCGCCCGACCAAGGTATTGCCGATGGTCGGGTCACGACTGTAGGCGGTCTTCGTGTCTCGGCCATACCTTGGAGAGCGCCTTCGGGAGAAGGTGATGGTGGCCCTAGCCCATTTGCGTTGTTGCTCGATGGGCTTCCCAATGGGCGACTGTAGATGGTCCGCGACGGCGCCTTGACCTCGCTTGATCGATAAGTCGACGAATCACCGAAGATGACATCAATCCGGGCGCCGCTTTGCCGAACTCCAGATCGAGGTCGCCAGGTTCGAGCTAGCGCTCACCCCTGGGTTGGTCGTCACGGAGCTCTGCATCTCGCCGCCCATCATAGAAAGCTTCAGCTTGCCTCGCCAAGCCCTCGCAGTTCGCAGGTCGTGGCCGTCACGCCTGCGGAAACAGTGAACCGCCACAAATCCCGGACGCCTCGCCCTCGCGGCCGAAGGCCACCGGGGCCTGCATCACCGCCTTCCTTCCGGGCTGGCCTCGCTGACGAGATCGAGGCCGACCTTGATGAGGTCGGTCCCATCCCGAGCTTGATCTCAACCTCGAGGACTCGCAGGCTGCCGTCAAAACGGTCACCATGCAGCACTCTCCGCCGGCCTCGCGATCGGCTCCGCTTCTTGGTGGCGCGCTTTTGAATTGGACGGACTTGCTCCAGAGGATCTGCACTCAAACTTGCCTTGGTCGTAGTCGTGTTTCCAATGGACGGCGCCGTCTCAAGATCCGCAGCACTGCTCCGCCATGCGAACAGCTTGTTGACGCCGAGCCTCGACGTGATCTCCGCCTCTAGAAGGCGCGGTCGCGACACTAAACTTGAAGGCTTTGACGACAAATTTCATCGGAGATGCTCGATCGTTCCTTGTGCGGATAAACCGCCGCACGAAATCACGGCGGTTCGCTTTTGCCTCGATGACGCAATCCAGTCCTTCTCCCCGGCCGCCAGAATAACTCTCGAGGTTGGAGCGGAGGGCGCTCTGGATTTGGCGCCATGACCTGAAGGAACTAGGCTTCTGGTTGAAGAGCCAGGTCTGTGCGGCGCCGTCCAAGATGGTCGGGAGGTAATTGGCCATGACGAGCTCGTCGCCCCCGGCCGCCAGGATCGGGTCGAGTAGATGGACAGGAACTCGTCGGGGTTTTTGGTCCCGTCAAAGCGCTCGATCAACGCGGGCTTGAAACGAGCTGGCCAGTGCACGCGACGGAGATCGTGGGAGTACGCCACGAGCCAGAGGTCGACGGTGCGCTACGAGTGGTCGCCGCCGACAAGGTCTTCATCGCCAGACGACCAGTCGGCGCCCCTTTGGCCCGATCTTCGGCGATCGCCATGGCGCCAGCACGGAGTCGCCTGGGAGATAGCGCAGGCGGTCCTGCACGTGGCGACGCCTAGGCGAAACGTCGGGGGAGAGACCCCTAGACCTGCAGCCGGTCGACGCAGAGCTTGTGTAGCTCGGCTCGCCCCTGACCATGCTCGGGTTGGTGCCCGTGGGACGGCGTCGTGGCGACGTTAGAGTCACATCCCGAGAGCGCTGCTGAGGCGAAGGTGCCTCGTGCCTAGGAGACGACCGACGGGTGCGGCCGGGCGATGACGCTGACGAAGTTGCCACCGCTTCCTCGTGGAAGGGGTCCCCGAGCGGTGGCTTCGCCGCAGAGGAATGACCTTGTCATGCAGACGGCCGAAGTTCTTCGCCGTGGCTCGCCAAAGAGTTCGACTTTGCCCTATCAGATCAGCCATGATCCGGCGATAGCGCCGAAATTGTTCTCCCAAAGGGGAAGTCTAGGATGCCCAGATGACGACCGCCTTCTCCCGGTCCTCCCGCCCGAGGGCGTTATGGCTCGATTGATCGCGACGCACCATCCAAAAGGCGCCCTCGAGTCTGTGGGTCACGACCATTCGCCGCCGCCACGCGCGCTTAAGGTCGCCGCCATCAAGACGCCGCCGCGCGGGCGGTGGAGAGGGCGAAACAGGACGCGAGTCGAGTCCGCGCTCAAACCATGCTTGAAGAATGTCCATGAGTGAAGTGCGCCATGCTCCCGAGATCTTGAAGATTTTCCTGTGAGTGAGCGAAGCAAACGGGCCTCACAGTGGGCGCCAGCTGTCGACGATCGGGATCGCCAACCTCAAGAAATGTGGTAGGGGTCTTGTGTGATATGGGACCGAGCTGCGCTTTGCTCAAACGAAGGAATGGAACCGGTGTGTCAATGGTCGGAGCAAGACGTCAACGAGCGTGAGATGAGGTTTATACCGTTCGAGCCCTCGTGAAGCTAATAGCTCTACTCCAGCTTGCCTTTGCGGTGGTGATTTTTGCTATATCGTGCATGTGGACGGTTTACGTTTCAAGTCAACAATGACGCATTCCTAGCTCGAGCTATGGCGTATTGTCGTGGTCTTTTCGCGGCTGCATCTCTAGCCTTTATACCTTCCCTCCACGAACCGGCTGTGAGTGATCTTCTGTAGTGGCTTATGCGCATTGAGGGCCGCTCAGAATCGTCCCGGCTTGTCGCAAGACTCAAGATTACTCCACGACGCCACGCCTTGGTAACCACCAAAGAATGCGCCAGCATCGATCTAAGAAAACAAAGGTTCTCGAGCAAAGCTAGCCCGAGCCCGAGGTCGTGCGGACTTGAGCTCGAGGTCAAGACGCTTGAGGGCACAGGGCCCAAATTAACAAGGTCGCAATGGGGCCCCGAGCTAGGGGCGCGTTGTGATCGTGGCACGACCGGCCAAAGGGTTGCCCAGTCCCTGACAAGTTGGATGTAATGATATGCCAACACGGAGGCTAGACCGTGAATAGTTGCTTAGTCTTGCATATACCGTGAATAATCTTTTAAAATACAAAAGTAACATTGACTGAAGGAATAGTGAATGCATTTTGGTAAATGGTGGGATGTTGTTGGTAATGATGATGAAATGTGGAGACCTGTGTGGTTCTACATGAAGGTTGATTTACTGGCATGTGTTGCACCATAAGATAACTTGGTGTGAGAAATGATTTAGACTAAGGCAAGTGGACCAAGGCTTTGTGCTAAAAGGGGGGCTTGTGTGGTAAATGAGATGGCTATGTGCCAAACTTTTGAGAAAAGGAAGTCTTGCCTTGGTCAGTTAAGGATTTTACCTTGCAAGCCTTTGAACTGAGTTATTCGTACAACCACATGTCTGGTATGAGACAGACCTAGTTTAGTAAGGTTCTAACATCTTTCCTTTGATTCTCAGTATGCAGCTTATACAAAGGTATAATCGTAGGGGAGCGCACTGCAGTATACGACTAGGTACCCATCCAATGTTGTTCACCGCTTCTAAACTTTGGCTCAGTGAGGGAAGTGTTAGGGAAGGCAATATCGAGAGGTTCATAGGTTTAGATGTCGCTTTTGAAAGACTTTGTTACAATTAATCACCGTGTGGTGAGCGACTGTATCTTGTGGGTAAAATGTACAACCTCTCGCAGAGTATGTCAAAACTATTCGAATAACCGTGGTTCACGGTATTGACAAAGCTCGGGATTACAAATAAGGGGTAGATCTTTGAAAATAAAACGGAAATGAGTGGCTGTGTGCCAGGAATCATTGTGAAACTTGATTCAGGAATGTGTGTCAAAAATATGTCGAAAAACAATTTGAGAAATTATTATAATTATATGGTTTTGCTGCTTTCCATCTAAATAAATTATAATTTAAAATATTGACGCAATGCAAAATAACCAATGGAACCATTCCTTCGTAATAAGCTATGAATGTAGTAATAGAACTGCATTTTGTGTATGACTTGTTGAGTACGATGTGTACTCACCCTTGCAAATAATAATTTACCAGAAGAGGAGACTACGCCTGCTTGGGAAGAGGAATTTGTCGAGGAGCCAGAGAACTAGGGAGCAAGCCCCGTCAGTTGCCTGTGGCAAAGTGATGGGTCACTGCGAAGTTTATTTTTCGCTGTTATTTTCTTGATACTCTGGATAATGTAAGCCCTGCGTGGCGAACTATTGTAAGATAACCATAAGGTCATGCAACCAGTTTATATACATGTTTGAAGTACTTTATTATTATTCCGTTGTGTATGATTGTGGTACTTTAACCCTGTTTAGCATGTGTGCACTAGCGTGATCCTGGACTAGTGCAGAATACACAGAGGGTTCGGATTTGCATATTCGGGTCCCGATAGATCACTATCTGTGTACTCAACTAAATCAAGATTGCTTTCAATCCTTTTGGAGTACACACAACCAAAATTTAGTGTCCCTTTTAGATATCTCAAAATATCTTTCACTGCACCCATATGTTATGTTGTTGGCATCTCCATATGACAACTGACTATGCCGACAGCATATATAATATCCAGTCTTGTATGTACCAAATATCTGAGACTAACTACTATGATCCTATACATAGTTGAATCAATAGGAGGGTTTGCATTGACCTTGCTCAACTTCAATCTTGCCTCCATGGGAGTTGTGGTCGAATTGTAGTCATTCATCCCACACTTCTCAAGTATCCTTTCAAAATAAGAGGATTGACACAAAGTAATACCTTTTGAATATTGATTTGCCTCAATACCAAGGTAGTAGCACACAATCCCAAATCACTCATTTTGAAAGTGCTCTTCATTTGCTCCTTGAACTCAACAATATCTGAGATGGTTGGTCCAATTATAATTAAATCATCCACATATACGCCTACAAGCAAGATACTTTCTCCTTGGCTTCTCTTATAGATAGCATGTTCAAGAGGACACCTTCCAAACCCGAGAGAGACAAGGGTGCTATCTAGTTTCGAATTCCATGCACATGGAGCTTGTCTTAGACCATAAAGTGCTTTCATCAACTTGAATACCATGGTTTCCTTTCCTTCTACTTCAAAACCAAGCGGCTGTGACACAAACACTTCTTCGGATATTTAACCATTGAGGAAAGCTAATTTCACATCCATATGATGCACTTCCCATGATTCTTGTGCTACTAGCGCAATCAACAACCTTATTGTCTTAATTCTGGCCACATGAGCAAACACTTCATCAAAATCAACTCTATGTCTTTGTACATACCCTTTAGCTACTAAACAAGCCTTGTGCTTCACTATATTCCCTTGTGGATCTTTCTTTACTTTGTAAATCCACTTCAAACCAATGGATCTCTATCCAATTGGCAGACAGCTCCCATGTTTCATTTTCTTGAATTGAGTCCAGCTCTTCTTGCATTGCTTTTCTCCAACACTCATGTTCAGCGGCTTCTTCATAAGTTGTTGGTTCCTCTGTACTTAGCAAACATAGCCCCAAATCTTTTGCTAACACAACCGATTCAGTCACATCATATATGTCCTGCAATGAGCGCAATTTCTGGGGCAACAAAGGATATACAAATGCTGTGATGTCCTCTATATCACTAGCATTTGTCCCTAAAGGAGTTGTAGCTTCCTGACTCGAAGGTAGAACCGGACTGGACTCATATAGTTCCGCTTTACCACCTCTGTCTAAAAGTTCAGCACCCGAACTTTGAGAGACTTCAATGATAGTGGGATAATGCCAAGTGAATGTTTCATTACTTGCACCCTCAGGTACTTCCCATTGCCACTGTTTATCTTCTTCGAAAATTACATCTCGAGTCACATGAAGTCTCTTACCTTTCAAATCAAATACACGATATGCCTTTGTTCCTTCTGCATAGCTGAAGAACACCACTGGAATGCTCCTATCATCTAGTTTCTTGAGCCCTGGCTTTAATATCTTCACATGTGCCACACAACCGAAAGTCCTCAAGTGGTGAACTTTTGGTTTTCGATCCTGCTAAGACTCATATGGAGTTTTTCCATCTAAACTTCGAGTTGGTGCTCTATTCAGCGCATATGCAGCAGTCTTCACTACCTCACCCCAAAAATTCTAGGGTATTGATTTGCTTTTCATCATACTTCGAGCCATCTCCACCACAATTTCGTTGCAGCGTTCGACTACCCTATTTTGCTATGGTGAATAGGGAGCTGTAGTGTACCTCCTGATTCTAGCCATCTCGCAGTAAGTATTGAACACTATAGAAATGAATTCACCTCCTCTATCATTTCAAACCCTTTTCGTTTTCAACAACATCATGGAATATCTTGAAATACCGAAAAGTTTCTCCTTTGCTTTTAAGCAGTTCAATTCACATGTATCTACTGTAGTCATCTACTAACAGCAAGAAATATTGATTTCCAGCTGGTGTGATGGGTGAGAATGGTCCACACAAGTCTCCATGCTCAAATTCCAACTTATTATCAGCTTTTACGAAGTAGTAGAGGAAAATGGCCGTCTATGCTCTTTTCCCAGCGAACACCCTTCACAAAACTGCTTAACGTGATCAACTATTGACATTCCTTTGACCATTTGCTTTATTCCAAAATTCCTCAATGCTCGGAAGTTGAAATGCCCATATCTATTGTGCCACAACCATGTCGTGTCTCCTACTCTCATCATGAGACACACTGGTTTGGTTACCTTTAAATCAAGAGCATATAACCTATTTTGGGACCTTTTTACTCTAGCCAGGAGCGTCCCTTCCTTATCATAGATGACATGACTCCATCTTCCACAATTATTTTATTCCCATTTTGATTGAGCTGGCTAAGACTAATAATGTTGCTCTTGAGTCGTGGAGTATAATATAGTTCAGTGAGTACTTTGTGTTCCTTATTCCTAAAATTTAAAAGAACTGAACCACACCCATAGATATTCACTACCGATCCATCTCCAAATTTGATATTACCTTTGATTGTTTCATCAAGTTCTGTGAAGGATTCCTTGGATCCAATCATATGGTTGCTCGCACCTATAGCAAGATACCACGTTCCTACAATAGCCCCTACATCATTAACAAGATCAGAGATTACCTTATCTTCATTGAACATAACTGCTTGTTCCTCATTCTGGATAGCTTGTACGACTTCATTTGTTTCTGCCAACTGAAGTGTGTGTTCTGCATCTTCTTTGTTTTCAACAAAGTGTGCCCGTTCCCACTTTGGCCTATGGCATTCTCTTCTGAAATGCCCCATCATGTTGCAATTAAAAAACTTGATCTTTGACTTGTCGAATTTCTTATATCTTCTTTCTTCACCATCTTCTCCTTGGTTTGCTTCATGTTCATGGCCGTGGCCTCGCCCACGGCCACGACCTCGTCCATGTCCATGACTATTTGTCGCGCTTGCGCCATAGCCTAACCTCTCTCCATATTTCTTTTCTTTAGCGGTGAGGCCTTCCCATTGGGCACGAGTGAGCAGGAGCTGCTCCCTCTCTTTTCTGTCATGGTCACGACGTCTCCCTTTGGTGCTCTCCTCGAAAGCCCTTAGGCGTCCAATGGCTTCTTGCAGCGACATGTGCTCAATATCTCTGAGTTGTTCAATTGTGTCGATGATTTGTGTAAATCGATCTGGCACAGCACTAAATAGTTTTTCAACTATGGTGATGTCCTTCAATTCGGTGCCAAGTGAACATATCTCCCCTACTGTGGCAATGAGCTTTTAAGAGAATTCTGCGATGCTTTTAGCATCGCCCATGATCAAACGATCGAACTGATGCTTCAGTACCTACACCCTTGCTTTCTTGACGCGATCTTCCATGACACGCATATCTCTTATCGCTTCCCATGCCTCTTTTGCCATTTCCTTGCTAGCAATAGACATCATGACGTGATCAGGGATGGACTGAGAAACTGCAGCTAGGTCTCTCTGATCTCTCTCTTCGTCGATCAGTGCTTCGCCCTCGATTGCTCGCCATACACCAAGGGATCGAAGGATTATCTTCATCTTCACATCCCATAGGCCATAGTTCGTGTCGTCAAGCATCGAATACTGAATAGAAACTCCTCTTGCCACTGCTTTAACACCGGACATTGACAGATTAGTTAATACCGCCCTTGCTAAAGATGGTGAAGTATTCCCCATTGTCAAGCTTTGAGCAAGGCTCTGATACCACTTGTTGAAACTAGAAGCCTAGGCTCAATACTTCTTCCAACAAAACAAACTTCAAGCCAAAATCTTTAGAGAAGCTCAATTCTTGGAACGACTCGACCAAATCAAAACAGAGCTTTCAGATTAGGGGAAAAACTACATGACGCACAAAGATTTTTGCGATGTGTAATTCCCACATCTTTTCTGGTTATTCTTTTCTTATATAGAATCAATTTACAAGCGTACAAATCAGACTCAACTGCAAACAACCACAGTCGGAAAGTCTAAACTCAATACGACACGGACATTGTGGTATGTCCGGCAACTTGACACTTTCATGGAAACCGAGTCTGAATACAATTCTGAAGACAGAAACTGACTCTTAACAAACTTGCTCATACCAGAACAAAACAAACTATGAAATCACAAGATTAAACTAACACAGTGGTAGCCATGGTAGCTGCCAGTGCCGCCTGGCCCTCACGTATTTCTCCTTCCAACAGATCCTACTCAAGACTCCACCACCGAGCCTACTCAGATCACGGCTCGCAGATCGTCCGGAGGGACACGGCGCGGCGGAAGCCACATGTCGTTCTTGCGGCGACGCCCACAAATGACACTCGATAGCCCACCGCGAAGCGCTTCCAGAGACGCACGCCAGTATGCCGCTGGCCGAGTATCGCCGTGGCATCCAGTGCCGCAGATGAGCGGCGAGGAAGAGCGCCGGTGCATGCCCAATGCGTGGCCGCCGGTGTCCGCCGCCGGCGCGGTAGCCGAGAGTATGACAAGATTCCTGTGTTCGCAGGGGCTTAGGACGGTGGTCTCAAAGTTCCCCACCGCACAAGCTCCGAGATTGTGTACCGAAGCACGAGAGTTGACGCCGCCGCACCAATCTTGTTCGAAGCCGGGCGCCGGCGGCATGGCGCAGGGACAAAGCCCATGTCGAGGAAGGCGGCGGCCGATGATGATGAGGTGCCCCACTCGCGCGCGATTTATGACTTTGTGCAGTGTAGGGCGTTGGAGCATCGTGACGTACATTCCAAATGCCCATTGACAATGTTATGGCCTAACTGAAATGGAGATTTTTTTCCCATTCTTTCGCGTTTACTTTTGACTTTTCGTGAGTAGATTGGCAAGGAAGCTCTGTTTGTTGAACAAGGAGAATTTCCTTGACATTTAACTTAGTGCTAGTTGTTGTACTATTTAGCTGACTCCACTTGGGCGTTTGGTACCAGAAGATTCCTCAATTTGGTTTCTTTCACATTATGCATATGTACCATGTAGGGAGTGTCCAAGAGAACTTAAGTGTTTTTTTTTGGTAAATAGAACTCAAATTTTGAGGTTTTAGATCTCAATCTAATAGATGAAATCAATTTGTCTTGTCCCCTCCCATTCCAATATTATTTTATCAAGGAATTCTCAACTTTTTAGGCATTGGATGAGGAACATTATTATTTCTGGATGGCCTTCTCACATCAATTATATACTAGTTTTACATAAATTAAACTAGTTCAATGCTCGTGCATTGCTACAAAAAATAAATGTGATAACTAAATATAAAGCTGAAACAACAAAAATTACAATCCGCGATCAACAAACTTGTTCTCGAGAGCTAGTAATTTGATTTAATGAAAATAAAAGGTAGCCTAGAAAAAGACAAGACATACCTTTGCAAGATTCCCGAGGTAAATCATTGTGTAGTTTCCAGTTGGGAAGAAAACTTCTATCGATCAAGAAGAACCAGCTTGGGGCTAGGAGATAGCTCCATCAAACCAATCTTTAAAAAGGTAAAATCCATTAGACCATTAACACGGAATGGAAAAAAAGGATCAAAAGACCATTACCAAGTGTCCTGGAATTGTAGAAACAACACAAAAAGGGAATCAAGAACCCAATGGAGAGGGAGACGATGATCAAGAAAGGGCACACACACATCAAAAAGACTTACCTATATAGAGAGTGATTCCAACCTTCTTCCGAATGTGGCTTCCAATGTAATAAAAAAATATGATAAGTCAAGAGTAACAAACCGATTATCCGATAAGCGAGTTGAAACAAACTGCGAGTAGTAACAAACCGATATCTAATAAGCAAGTTGAAACTGTAGGATCGAAATATACTAATGTAGCAATCAGAGGGGGGTGAATGATTGCGCGGAAGGTAAAATCAAATTTTTGATGATTTTTGAAACACCCCAATTTAAACTCAAATTGCTTGGAGACTAGTTCACGCAATTGGGAGACCAGTAGAGCAGTCTAGGCGATCAAGAGAGCAACAAAGCGACCAAGAGAGCATCTGGCGACTCAAGAGAGTAGTCTGGTGACCAAGAGAGCAATGGACGACCAAGAGAGCAACATGCATCAAGAGACCGCTTGGATGACCAGTAGACCAATTGGGCGACCAGTAGACTAGTTTGGGTGACCAATAAACCAGTTGGGCGACCAGGTGACCAGTTTGGGTGACAAGGTGAGCAGTCGGGTGACCAGGCGAGCAGTCTGTCGACCAGTTCACAAAAATAGAAATTTCTTGAGATCCCACTGTTAGATTGATGTGAAATTGTAACTGTAGAAACTAGATTCAATTCTAAAGCTAACACAATAAGAATCAGGTCGATCGAATCTATGGAACTAAAGTTATGTTCTTCGCAAGATGACTAAAATAATTAGCGATCTAACAACGATGGACCAAACTCAATCAAAACTAAGCGAAGATCCCACCGTTAGATGGATGTGAAATTTTAACTGTAGAAACTAGATGCAATTATGAATCTAACACAATAAGAATCAAATTGATCGGATCTATGGATCAAAAGATATTACCTTTGCAATATGACTGAATCAAATAACGACGGGAATTGAGAAATAACTGCGACGAACCAAAACTTTAGGCAATCGATCAACTATACCAGAGCCAAGAGCAAAACGAAAATTGCCAGCCACTGGAGATGTAAGAAAGATCTTTATTTTTGATCTGGTTACAGTACTCAAACAAAAGAATACAAACCCTAAAACCTGGCTCAAGAATAAACAGGGGACACCTCCCCCTATTTATACAGAGCAATCCTAACGAGATTGAATACAACTCTACTTCCAACATGGAAAGAGTTCGTATACATCTCAACCTGGCCCAAACATGGCCAAATACAACTCTTGCACGCGTGTACAGCCCACATACCATACACACGTGACTAACCAGCCTCCATGTGCATGTTCTCTAGCTCGAACGTCCCGCATGACCTCCTTGACCACCAAGACCTCGATTCCTCCCTGAACCTAGTCCCGAACCTCAGTTCCTCCATGAATCTAGTTCCAGTCCCGTCATCGACCATGTTCGCCCTTGAGCAACACCTGCACATGAATAAACAAGAAACACATCCGAGCACAAATCCATGATTTGACTCAAGGTCAATCCATGCAACCACTCACACGAGCGCATTGCATCAAGCAAAACCAATATCAAAGTCAATCCATGCAACCACTCACACGAGCGCATTGTATCAAGCAAAACCAATATCAAAGTCAATCCATGCAACCACTCACACGAGCGCATTGCATCAAGCAAAACCATTATCATGCTATCACAAGCATATCAAATAATCATCTCAACAGCATATGCACAAGCACCACACATGCCATAACCAAAACCACTTTGCAATGCCAATTTCATTACTCAGCCAATTTTTCAGCACATGATTTCACAATCTCCCCCTTGATGAAAACATTGGCAACACCATTTAGAACTGAACATTGGCATTCACCTCACAAGAAAAGTTTTAAGAAATTTGTTTTAAAAACAAAAAGGCAAAGTAAAAAATCTCCCCCTAAAAAGAAGGAAAAATAAAGAAAGAAAAATGTGTGTGAATGTGCAATATGTGTCCAAAAATCTCCAAAATTCTCCCCCTTTGACAATAGATTCATCAAGAATACAAAAGAGAGAACAAAATCTTTTTGTTTATTTTTAGTTTGTCCTTTTTTTGTACTGAGCATTATAAGTCATGCACAAATATAACAATTTCATCAGCAAGTCATGCTAGCAAAAGTACTTGCACCCTCAAATCTACACAGAAACAATGTAGAGTAAGCATAACTAGAAATCAAGTACTATTAACGATTTTTGTATGGCATGATCTCCCTTTTCAACAATCTTAAAACCTAAAACATTGATTTTTTGTGCACTTTATTTGTGCTTGAAAACTGATTCATTAATTGATTGCAACAAGAATAATTGCAAGGATTTGCATGCACCATCACCCTTTACTTTTCAACCATGCCAAGCATACAAGCTTAATGTTTCATGGTTTCGGCCATACACAACCTCTTCCAAGTTCATATCAAAGTGCAATGATAAGGGCCTCAGAAGAGGAAGTGCGACAAGACATAACCTTGATCTTGCATTTATCAACAATCACTTTTTGAGCTTTAGCACTTAACTTTTCATATTTAGCACTTTTGAGCAGATCAAGATAGCTAAGAAAGTTCAACCATGACAAGATTTAATTCAGGTTGTCATTCCATTTAAATAGTCATGTCATAAACTATACCATATATGTATGAACAAGAAGTTGCAAAGACCTTGTAACATAAACATGGCTTCAAATAACATATGTGTATGAAATACAATGCTCATTACTTTTTCATTGTTTTCTATATTTTTTGTTTTCCATTTAAGAAACACACAAAATAAAAAGTATGTTACAAAATATTACAAAAACTTCAAAAACTCCCCCTAAAAAATAACCTATTGAATGAACCAACCCAAGTTCTCCCCGAATAAAAGCAAAATGAGAAGAAGACAAAGGTTTTATGAAAATGTCTGCCAATTGATGTTCAGTATTCACATGATGAAGTACAATATTTTCCTTTTCTACATGATCTCTAAGAAAGTGAAATATGATCTCAATGTGTTTTGTTCTAGAATGTTGCACAGGGTTCTTAGCAATGCATATCGGACTAGTGTTATCACACAAAAGAGGAACACTATCCAAATTGACCCCATAATATTTAAGTGTAGCTACTATCCAAAGAATTTGAGAACAACAACTAGCCGCAGCCACATATTTAGATTCAGCAGTTGATTGTGCAACAGACGATTGTTTTCTAGATGACCATGCAGTAAGAGAATTACCCAAGAAATGACATGAGCCAGATGTACTTTTCCTATCAATTCTACAACCTCCAAACGCAGCATCAGAGAATGCTCTTAAACTAATGCATGAGGAAGCAGAAAGCCATATGCCAAAATCTTGAGTACCATGGAGATACTTGAAAATTCGCTTGACAGCTTGTCGATGTGAAACACGTGGGGAAGCTTGAAAGCGAGCACACAAACACACAACATATTGAATATCCGGTCTTGATGCAGTGAGATATAAAAGTAAACCTATCATGCTTCTGTATTCCTTTTGATCAACCATCTCACCATCTTCATCCGGATCAAGTGTGCAAGTGCCTCCCATGGGTGTCATGATTGGCTTGTAGTTTTCCATTCCAAATCAGCGAAGCAAATCTTTTGTGTACTTTGATGAACAAAAGTACCTTCCTTCGTTTGTTTGATTTGCAGTCCCAAAAAGTAAGTTAACTCACCCATCATACTCATCTCAAAATCCTTCCTCATGGTTTCTGGATTGGGTGACTCTCTCATTTAAATCTCCAATCATTTGTTCAGATGGATGCCTCCTTTGAATGTGCAAAGGAGCTGCAACTTCAGAAACTTCTCCTTCTCCTTCATTTTCAGCATGTACAGAAGATGTTGTGGCTTGAGGATGCTCAGTGTAGGTGATGTAGTGGTAGGTGTCAAATGTGCTGCAGTTGGTTGTGCAATAAGAATCAACACTTCATCCTCAACATCATCATCATCAACAAAGATACTCTCCCCCTGAACATATGCATCATTTGCCTCCAAAAGATTGAACACGAGAAAATCCAACTGTGTCAAGATGTAGTAGCTTTACTGAACCTTTTGCCACAACAGAAGTGAAAGAAGCATCTCCAAAAGTAACACTTTCAGCACGAGATGCACGAGTGAGGGAGGAGAACCAATTTTTATCACTAGACATGTGGCGTGAGCATCCGGAATCAACTAGCCAAATGTTCTCCTTCCCGCATCTGAAAAACCTACATAGCACTAGAAGATGTCGAGGTCTCGGTACGGGGGTTAGAAATAAAGCATTTAGGAATCCAGTACTGAGACACACGACGAGTAGGCACAACACGAGTATGCTTGTACACAAAATCAGATTTAACATGTCCCGTGTTTCATGCAACAAAAGGTGTTTGCATCACCCTAGGTACAAAATGAGGAATAAAATGTGTCTTCTTGAAATTAGACCTAGCCTAGCCTTTTCTTTCTTTTGCTGTTTGGCTAGCCTAAAGCAAAAATCTACTAAATGTCCATCTCTACCACAATGAGTGCAATTGTACTTAACATGATGTTTAGCTTTAACAGTAGAAGCAACATTTGCATTCAGCACAATAGAGGATAAAACACTAGCAGACTTAAAAACAGTTTTCTTAGGCTCATTGACAATTTCAAAATTTCCACTTTCAAGTGCCTTCACAATAGTGGGAGCATGTGATTTATGATGAGCATAAGAATCAAAACCTAAACCTTTGTTATGAGTGCTGACTTTTGATTGATCCAAAATTATTTTTAGGTTTTTCTTTCCTGTAGTGAAACATTCTAAAGATTTTTCCAAGTAATCAACCTTTCGAGACAGAGTTAAACAATTATTACAGGGAACGTCCACTTTTCCTATTTGCTTACGACAGCTTCAACATGAAAGAACCTCATGAGTGAGCAGAGCATCTGTCATTTGAGAAACTCTAGCATTTGCATCATGCAATTTCAATTCTAGTGTGGAGTATTTAGAACAGTGAGTTGTATCATGCAAATCAACAGTTGAACGGCTAGCATTTTTTACATGTTTCTCATTTTTCTTCTTTTCAGCATTGACTTGCTCTAACAAGGTAACATGTTCTTTCCTAAGCAAAGTAAGCTCATTGTAAATCAAGTCACATGATTTGCAAGCATCAACATCAGGAATCAAAGATTTAAGTCTAGCATTTCAGCATTCAAATATTCCACAAGAACATCATGTTTCTTAATTTTCTTGTCGCGTTTATCAAGCAATTTGCCAAGATGAGCAACAGCAATAGCTAATTCATCGTAAGAAGGTTTTACCTCATTGAAGTCGCTGTCATGATCGTCCTCGGTGAAGCTTTCATCACTTCTGGCCATGAGACACAACCCTGTCAATTCATACTTGCTTGGAGTTGTTGTGTCATCTTCACTGCTCTCTAAATCTACATCACTCAAATTTACTTGTTCAAGAGTAGAAAGAACACGGTGGACAACTTTGCGGTTGATGAAGCTCTTCTTCTTTCTATCGCTTGGAGAGAACTTCTTCTTCTCTTTTCTTTTGTCATTGTCCTTCTCCTCCCTTGATGCTTTACCTGCAAGTTTAGGACAATTTGAACGAATGTGGTTGAGATCACCACACTCATAGCATCTTGGAGGGCCACCACCAACTCTCTTTCTCATTCTCACATTCTGCAGAGCTTGATTAAAACGAGAAGAGAGTGATGCCAAGTCTTCTTCCAGAAATTCCTCAATCTGTTCATCGGTTAGTGAAGACAAGAAAGACAAAGCAAAACTTGAAGAAGCATTATTCTGAGACATGCTAGATTGGGAGGTCAATGCAATTGATTTATGATCAGTCTTCCTAGCAAGAACATCCAATTCATGAGTTTTTAGTTTAGAGAAAAGAACATCTACAGTAAGTTCACTCATAACAGTTGATTCTCTAATGGATGTAACTTTCATCTCCCAAATAGACATGTCTAATGCACCAAGCAACTGTCTAGCATTAGTAGCTTCATCAAAGAAAATTCCAACAAAGACGAAATTGCTAAGAATCTTATTGAAACGCAAAGAAATCATCTAGTGACTCACCAAAGCTTCATCTCAAATCGCATGTATTCTTTCTTATATATATCTTGACAAACCTCTTTGATAGTGTTAGATCACTCATGATAATCACAAAGAGATTTCCATACCTCATATGCAGACTTGAGATGGATCACGCGGTCGAAGTCACTTCTTCCCAATCCTTAGATGATCAGATTCCGTGCTTTGCTATTCGCTTCAACATGTGCTCGATTGATGTCATTGACTTCATCAATCTCAGGAACTTGATATGGCTTGTATACCTTCTCCCATATTGCAAAGCCCTGAGCTTGAATGTATGCCTCTATCTTCGCTTTCCAAAACTAAAAATCAACACCATCGAAAACACAAGGTTTTGTCGAACACCTATCCATCGCTACGGTTTCTAATCACCAGTTAAGATTAATTAGAAAAAGAACTAGGCTCTGATACCACTTGTAGGATCGAAATATACTAATGTAGCAATCAGAGGGGGGTGAATGATTGTGCGGAAGCTAAAATCAAATTTTTGATGATTTTTGAAACACCCCAATTTAAACTCAAATTGCTTGGAGACTAGTTCACGCAGTTTGGAGACCAGTAGAGCAGTCTGAGCGACCAGTAGAGCAGTCAGGCGACTAGTAGAGCAATCATGCATCAAGAAGCAATGCCGATGACAAGCAGAGCAACTGGTGACCAAGAGACTAGTTTGGGCAACCAAGAGACTGGGCTTGGCGATCAGTGACCAGCTTTGGGCAACCAGTGACTAAAGCAAGCAACCAAGCGATCAGCGAAAGCGCTTTGTCAACTAGTTCACAAAAATAGAAATTTCTAAAGATCACACCATTGGATTGATGTCAAATTTTAAATATAGAAACTATATTTAATTCGGAACCTAACGCAACAAGAAACAGGTCGATCGGATCTACGGATCTAAAGTTATGTCCTTCGCAAGCTGACCAAAATAATTAGCAATCTAACAACGACGGACCAAACTCAATCGAAACTAACCGAAGATCCCATCGTTGGATGGATGTGAAATTTTAACTGTAGAAACTAGATGCAATTAAGAATCTAACCCAATAAAAATCAAATCGATCGAATCTATGGATCAAAATATACTACCTTCGCAAGATGACAAAATCAAATAACGACGGGAATTGAGAAATAACTGCGACAAACCAAAACTTTAGGCGATTGATCAACTATGCCGGAGCCAAGAGCAAAACGAAAATTGCCAGCCATTGGAGATGCAAGAAATATCTTTATTTTTGATCTAGTTACAATACTCAAACAAAAGAGTACAAACCCTAAAATCTGGCTCAAGAATAAACAGGGGACACCTTCCCCTATTTATACAGAGCAATCCTAACGAGATTGAATACAACTCTACTTCCAACATGGAAAGAGTTCGTATACATCTCAACCTGGCCCAAACATGGCCAAATACAACCATTGCACCCGTGTACAGCCCACATACCATACACACGTGACTAACCAGCCTCTATGTGCATGTTCTCTAACCCGAACGTCCCGCATGACCTCCTTGACCACCAAGACCTCGATTCCTCCTTGAACCTAGTCCCAAACCTCAGTTCCTCCATGAACCTAGTTCCGGTCCCGTCATCGACCACGTTCGCCCTCGAGCAACACCTGCACATGAATAAACAAGAAACACATCCGAACACAAATCCACGACTTAACTCAAGGTCAATCCATGCAACCACTCACACGAGCGCATTGCATCAAGAAAAACCAATATCAAAGTCAATCCATGCAACCACTCACACGAGCGCGTTGCATCAAGAAAAATCATTGTCATGCTATCACAAGCATATCAAATAATCATCTCAACAGCATATGCACAAGCACCACACATGCCATAACCAAATCCACTTTGCAATGCCAATTTCATTACTCAGCCAATTTTTCAGCACATGATTTCACAGAAGCAAACCTCGATAATTACGGAGATTGTATCGGCCACGGTCGGTGGTGAGATTCCGCGCCATGCCGTCCGCTAGATGCCGCGGCAGTAGTGCCTTGCGCTCGCCGCCACCATAAGCATCTCGTGCACGAGCCAACGATGGCCCATAATCACCCCGCAGTTCACATCCCCTGTACATCGCTCGACTCCTGTCCCTCTCCCGGTCTCCCCAATCCACCACCTCCTTCCATTGCCATCGCCTCAGATCGGCGAAGCGAAACATCGAGAGACCGACGGATCGATCAATTCATCCACCGATTCTTACCTCCACCGTCGCAAGAACCACTCCTCGTTGCGCGAGTGCTATCCTGTTCTGCTTCTTGCTCTGGCCCTTCCGCGCGCTGTTGTGAGGAACAAGGAGATCGGGAGGAATGAGGAGCTATCGTAAGGAACGATTGAACGAAGCGAAAAAGAACAAACTGGTTTTTTATGACCGGTTCGGTTTTTTTACGATTTAGAGGTGGGTTGGTGGTGGAGAACGGACGTGTCACCACCAACTCCTAATTAGAAGTAGTAGAGATTATTAAAAAATGATCTGCCACCATAGGTCCGATAGGCACCTTACAACGAACCACCATCATAAATGAAGAAATACCTAGGCTTCCCTTATACGCTCCTGAGTATAACATCGCAGGGTGGAGTAAAAGCTTTAAGTCCTGACCAACATCACTCAAGGGTTAGAGAGATCGGTACAATCGGTAGCGGCAAAGAAAAATGCCTCGGGGAACGAAAGTTGGAATATCGAGTGCCTTCCCTTTCCCTAGCCAACGTACAAGCTAATGAATCCTTGATAGCTACTATCCGCTACTCGGTTGGACATCTAAGCCCCACCGACCAAGGTTAACAAAACCGAAATTCAAAAACTGGTTCGGTTTTCATGATACGGATTTCGCAAAAACTACTCGAAAATTGTCAAAAACCGAAGGGTTAAAAATAAAAAAATTGAAAAAATTAAAAACTGTTTGGTTTTCAACGAAACCGCTTTTCACAAAACCGCCACGCCATTAAAACCGCTCGATTTTCACAAAAAACCAACCCAACCAATTGAATGTTCTTCGAAAACGGTTTTGAGTAGTTTTTCAATAGAAACAGCAGTTTTTTTTACGAAAAACCATAATTTTTCAACGGTTTTCGAACACATAAATTTTTTCAAAATTTTTTAAAATTTTTTTTAATTAGACCGGTTTACCGAGCGGTTTGGATCTCAAACCAGAGCGGTAAGGTCGAAAACCGTGGTTTTCGAATGGTTTTCGCCAGTTTTGTTAACCCTACACCGGACCAACCTTACTAAATGTAGCGCAGTTATGTTGCTTGAGACCCATCGGAGCGCAGCTATCGACTTTTAGCGATAAACCCCATTACAAGTTGATCTCCACCAAGGGAGAAGGTTGGAATCAGTACATCAATGAGAACAAAGGGATTGGGATAGTGTCGAATAAGGAGCACATAGCATTGACTAGTTGTTCAGACAAGATTTATTCAGGGACATACTTGTTCTGCACAAAACCGTAGCTTTCAGCTAGACCTTATCCAGTTTTGCATTCGAGCTACTTCCATTCGGCAGAACTTGCAATCCAAAAAAGGCAAAAACATCACGGACGGTTCTAGCCAAAAATCGTCAATGATGACACTAGCACTTATCATTGATGGTTTTTGGTTAGAACCTCTGTGATGTGATCCTCAGCACTGACCGTTTGTGATATAGACACCTATCACTCACCTTTCATGCATTAACGTTGAGAGAAATATATCCTTTGCACCTGTCATGGTCGTTTCGGGGATCAATGATACTGCTGAGAATCAGATATGTTTAGTTGATGAAGTTAATTCTCATTGTGTTGGATCATCGGTAGTCTCAACTGATGTTGATTTGGTGGATAGATCAAAAGATCTACCTCACGCCAATTCATCTACGGTTGGTGAATTCAATGTTAGACCATTCGGTAATGTCGGAAAAGAAATAGTGGCGGCATATTTGCATTGCGATCGTTTTAGCAAACGATCTCTCACAATTCGTGGTGAGGATTACATATCTAAGGCGGTTTCGACGAAGAGCCAAAATCGTCGCTTTCGTCATCGAAGCTGGAAGGTTCGTCCATGGCGTGGACCATTGCCAAAATCTCAACTTCGCCCGAGCTTGACGCTTCAGGCTTTCTGGCGGATATACTGTCGACGGGTGAGTGTATGTCTCTTCCTAAGTCCGATAGGATAGGACTGGCTGGTTCGCTTGGGGGTGATGATGCATGGCCGCCAGTGGTCACCGTGGATATGCAGCGTCATTCGTCTGCTTCGATTGGGGGTGTGCTGCTTCAAAATTTGAATGTGAATGAGAATTACGGCGAGTTAGTGGATCGGGCGAAAGCTTATGGTAGGTCTCGTAACATATTAAGACGGCCAGTTCAAAGAAGGCCCACTTGCCACCTTTTTCGCTCCAACTCACAGTTTAGGGTCAGTGAGTCTCGCGCCTACGCGAAATTGTCACTCTTCCGCCGCCGCCGCTGAAGATGGATCGTCAACAGCAGGATCGCCATCAGTGGTCTGCGTCTGTCGGTTGGGATCGGCCTCCTTTCAGCATACCAAATCGGGGTAGGATTCAAGGACCGGCGCGGATTAAACCCGTTGGTCGAGGTGTGTTTGAGGGGAATTCAACTCCGTCTGTTGGTCAAGCGGGGGCTGATCATGGCTTGTATGGCGGGAGGGGCTGTGGTGTTCAGGGCGTTGCCCGTGGACACTTCAACGGCGTGAGGGGCGTCTCTCTACGCCGTCAAGACATCAATTTGGGCCGATGTGCCAGTTAGTGGATGGTGGTGCGGCTGGGGAGAATGGTGTAGCGCAGGATAAGTCATTACCGGATGCTCCCAAGGTGAAAAAACCACGTCCTCCTTTTTGCTTCAGATGTAAAGTAGTTGGTCATCTTGAATCGGTTTGTCAAGCGAATTTAGATTGTTTCATTTGCAATAAAATGAATTCGCATATGCCGGTGAAGTGTCCGCTGCTTAAGCTGCCGAAACCAAATGCGTCTATGTTTGGGTGTGCAAAAAATGAGCTATGTTTTTTCAGAATTCCTGAGTTTGACTATAAGCTGGAAACGCCTGATCCGGCTCTGACTGCACTGGTAAGAATTACGGGTGGAACTCTGGATGCAGCCATGGTCCAAACGGACCTTGCAAGGCTTACCCGGATTGATTGGACAAGGGAGGCTTTGCCACATGAAAATGATGCTTTTCTAGTTGCTTTTCCATCTGTAGATGAGTTAAAGCGTATGGTAGACATAGAATATAAATTGAAGGATCATCAAGTTACTCTTACTATTTCTGAGTGGGAGTTTAGTGGTGATGTTGCACCTGCTTATTATCTAGATGAGGTTTGGGTGCATGTTTCGGGTGTGCCACATGCTTCGAGGCATTATCTGGGTTTCTGGGCACTCGGGTTCTTGATTGGGGTTTCCCTGGATGTTGATATGTATACAAATAGAAAAAAGGGTGTTATTTGGATTCTGGTTGGTATGATTGATAGAAGTCAACTTCCACTCAAAACTGATTTGGTTTTCAATAAGGTGGGATATGATCTTGTTTTCACAATTAAAGATAATTTGTTTGAGCCGGCTTTGCCTCCGCCAAGTTCTCATGTTTCTAATCATAAAGAAGATGGTGAGTCAGGAACAGATGGGGCGAGCAAAGGGGGAGCCAATGATCAAAGTGTGAAGAAACAGAAAAGTGTGCTAGATCTTGCTACCTCTAGTTCTGAAATATCATGTAGTGGCCCGGTTCCTATGCAGATGGCTAATGCCTCGCCAGTGAGTTGGTTGTTGAGTGCTGATGATAAGTTGAAGAGCTTTTCATTGTTGAACATTGAGGGTACCTTTTCTAATATCTTGGTTACTAAAATGCCATATATGAGTTCAAAGAATGTTGCAAGTCCTAATTTGGCAAGGTGTGCAGAGGTTCATCAGGAAATTTCCTTGCCAGTAGTTAAGCAGAAGTTGCTTTTGGATGAACAAGTCACTCCTTCTTTGGCAACGCAGAAGTTGCTTTTGGATGAACAAGTCACTCCTTCTATGGTGCCAGGATTGTCGCCTGTGAGGGAGTCGGTTGGCTTGTGTAATGCGGAGATGATAAAGGGGGATGCCTAGATGGAACACTTGATGGATAAGGAAATGAGGGTACCAATAACACCTGAAGGATTTGTTCCTGTTGTTGCTAATGCTTGTAGTATGGGATCGGTTCATTTAACATCTATTGAGGGTCCCTTGCAAAATACCTTGGCATCTAAAAGGCCAGATGTGAGTTTGAAGGTATTTTCTTCCTCTTTAAATAATTATGTCTCACTTGTGAGGGAGACTAATTGTGGTGGTTCAATACAGGATGCTTCAAGTCCTCAATGGGCATCGTGTGCAGAGGTTCATCAGATTACCTCTTTGCAAGCGGCCAAGTCGAAACTGCATTTGGATGAACATGTCTTCTCCCCTTTGGGTCAAGGTTTGGCGTCTGTGGGGGAGTTGCCAGGGTTGGCTGGCCTTGAGTTCCAGGCTGATGCGCAAGGTTTGGACAGGCTGGAATAGCCGGGTCTAATGTCTAAAGAAGTTGTTCCTGTTTCTTCTTCCTTTTGTGGTATGCGATCAGTTCATTTTAATTCTGTGGATGGTCTTCGTCGTAGCTTAAGATGTAATGTTCAAGCTGTTGATGGTACATCTATGACAGATGGTGATGTTCTAAGTAAAGCCATGCGGCAAGTTGCGGTGCGGAATTTGGATGCCGACTCAGGAATCAAGACGGTGATCCCCTCCATTGAGAGACCATATTCGCCTCCGACTCCTTTACCACAAGAGACCGGTATGTCTACATGTGCAAAGCCTATTTCTTTTGTTGCTGTCAGATGAGAATTGTGCAACGAATCTAGTTAACATAGACTTTAGTTTGAAAAAGAGTAGTAGTGGCTCTAATTTATCAATTAAAGCGTTAAAACGGATGGAAGTTGATAGGTTAAAAGTGATCCAATCAGTTAGGCAACAGGGTGTTACTAGAAATTCGTTAGAAAACAGGATGGTTAATCCTTTTGAATCAAGTGATGATGAAGCCGCTAATGTTGATAGCGACTTACTCGCGCATTTGACCAAGGATGTTTCAGAAGTGGAGATCTAGACATGAGAATTTGTGATCTAATGGCCTCTTCTCGTAAGTCTCGTAGGAACCGGAAATCAAAAGAAAAGAATAGGTTACTATGAAGGGTTTTTTCTGGAATAGCAGAGGTCTTTTAGACTTGGCTAAATTTAGGTACATTTCAGAGGCTGTTAAAGATAATAATTTGGAGTTCATTGCTGTATTGGAAACAGGAAGGCAAGATATATCAAAATCGAATCTAGCACGGCTTTCTGGAGGTGCGGATTTCGTTTGGCACTATCTTCCCCCTAAAGGTAGATCAGGTGAGATTCTTTTAGGGATTAACTCGGCGTATTTTGATCTGTTTCTGATTGAGGAAGGTGAATTCTTTATTAAATTCCATCTCAGCAATAAGGTAGACAAATTTAAGTAGATTTTAATGGCAGTCTATGGTCCAGCCCAGGATTACTTTAAAGCAACGTTTCTGGCTGAATTGGTGAGAATTTGCCAACAAAACCATTTACCAACACTTATTGTGGGGGATTTTAATATTATGCGAAAAAGTTCAGAAAAGAATAACAATAGATTTAATTATCGTTGGCCTTTCTTATTCAATGCTGTAATTGACAGCTTTGATCTGAGAGAGATTGATCTCACGGGTCGTCAGTTTACCTGGGCGAATTCTTTACCCAATCCAACTTATGAGAAGCTAGATAGGGTTCTAATGACTACCGAGTGGGAGTTTAAATTCCTACTTGTTTCTATTCAGGCTTTGGATAGGGGTATTTTGGATCATACTCCCCTTCTGTAAGACACTGGAGTTCCAGCTTTCTCTGGGTTAGCTAAACAATTTAGATTCGAGCTTAGTTGGTTTAACCGAGAGGATTTCCATGACAGAGTGGTGGCAATTTGGAATAAGCCGGTAAAAGGGAATAACTCTGTTCAACGATGGAACCGCAAAATGGGGGCTTTACGTAGTTTTCTTCAGGGTTGGGGTCAGCATAACAATGGTGTTTATAAGAAAAAAAAAGAGAACTCCAAGCAAGAATCACTGAGCTGGATATTATCGCCGAGGTTAGGGATTTGTCTGAACTAGAGCACGAGAACCATGCTCTGGCTCGAGATCACTTGGCCAAGCTTCTCAGAGAGGAAGAAATTAAATATTATCAGCAGGCAAAAGTGAACGATGTCCTCTTGGGTGATAATAATACTAGATACTTTCAAATGGTTGCCAATGGCAAACATAGAAAGAAAAGAATCTATTTTCTGGAACATGGGGACAGTAAGATTGAGGGACAGGCTAACCTTAAAAGTTACATAACCAAGTTCTATAAAGAACTATTTGGGAAACTGGAGGATAGTCTGTTAGCACTCGGTGAGGACGACAATCAAGATATTCCGCAAGTCTCTTTCGAGGAAACGCTCTTCTTACTGCTCAGTTCATTAAGAAAGAAGTTAGAGAAGTTGTTTTCCAGATGGAACATAATAAAGCATGTGGCCCAGATGGTTTTCTTGCAGAATTTTATCAGAAATTCTGGGATACTATCAAAGGTGATATTTTGATTATGTTTCAGGAGTTATACTCAGGAGATTTACCTCTTTACAGTTTGAATTTTGGAATAATTTCTCTTATTCCAAAAGTTCAGGAAGCTAATGTAATTCAGCAATATAGACCAATATGTCTCCTTAATGTGAGTTTCAAAATTTTTACCAAGGTAGCTACAAACAGGTTGTCTATGGTTATGACAAGGTTGTTAGTCTTATTACGCATAACTTTCTTAAGGGACTAAATATCTTAGAAGGGTCGCTATTCGCACTAAACAATCCATGAGATGCATAGGAAAAGATTAGTGGGGTTATCTTTAAAATTGATTTCGAGAAAGCTTATGACAAAGTTAAATGGCCCTTTCTGTTCAGACTTTACGAATGAAAGGATTCTCATCCAAGTGGATTTCTTGGATTAAGTCCTTCATTTCGGGAGGTAGTGTGGTGGTTAATGTCAACGATGATGTGGGTTTCTTTTTCCAAACTAGAAAAGGGCTTCGCCAAGGTGATCCTTTATCACCATTATTGTTTAATATTGTCGCCGATATGTTGGCAGTATTGATTAGAAGAGCTAAGGAAATGGGGCTAATCGGTGGAGTGGTACCTCACCTAGTAGATGGTGGGTTATCTATTTTACAATATGCTGATGACACAATCTTATTTATGGAAAATGATCTGGATAAAGCTTGTAACATGAAGTTATTGCTTTGTGCGTTTGAGCAAATATCGGGTCTCAAAATCAATTTTCATAAAAGTGAATTATTCTGCTGGGGTGATGCTCAAGATTCATTAGATCAGTATATGGATTTGTTTGGTTGCAAACAAGGGGAGTTCCCTCTGAAGTATTTAGGAATTCCTATCCATATTAAGAAATTGCGAAATTCAGATTGGAAAAGGGTAGAAGAGCGATTCGAAAAGAGACTCAAAGCTTGGAAGGGGAACACCTTTTCGCTTGGAGGCAGACTAACACTTATAAATTCAGTGTTAAGTAGCCTTCCAATATACATGATGTCATTCTTCAAGATTCCTAAAGGTGTTCTTAATAAAATTGATTACTTCCGATCTCGTTTCTTCTGGCAAGGGGACGAAGGTAAAAGAAAATATCACCTTGCAAAATGGAATATCCTATGTCAGCCTAAAGATCAAGAGGGACTTGGGATTCATGACTTAAATGTTAAGAACATTGCACTTCTGAGTAAGTGGTTGTTCAAACTTTTAACAACGGATGGTACTTGGCAATAGATTCTTAGAAATAAGTACCTTGTGTCTAAATCGTTGGTACAGATCGAGTGGCAACCAGGAGATTCACATTTTTGGTCCAATTTGATGAAGGTAAAACGAGATTTCCTTCGCTTTAGTACTTTCAAAATCAATAGTGGATCACAGGTGCGATTCTGGGAAGATATCTGGCTTGGAAACTGTGCTTTAAAAGATCAATATCCTGGGTTATATAGTATCACAAGGAAAAATACATAACTATTGTTAAAGTTCTCATGTCTTCTTATCCTAACATTTCTTGGCGTCGGTCATTGATTGGATCTAAATTGGTGGAATGGAATGATTTGCTTTCACGTATCGCCAATTTACATCTAACACAGGATGATGACGAATTTCGCTGGAATTTGTGCCAATCTGGACAATTCTCAGTGAAGTCTCATTACTTGGCATTGATTAAATGTGATGTTCCTAATCTAAATAAGCGTTTATGGAAGTTAAAAGCCCCACTAAAAATAAAAGTGTTTTTGTAGTATCTTAGAAGAGGAGTTATTCTGACTAAGGACAATTTGGCCAAACGCAATTGGCAAGGCAGTAAAACATGTTGCTTTTGTCATGAATTGGAGACAATTAGGCATTTGTTCTTTAACTGTCGATTTGCTCATATGGTTTGGGGTTTTCTGTACCTAGCTTTTGGCATTGCTCGACCTGTTAGTGTTTCCAATATGTTTGGAAGTTGGCTAGGTTGTTTTGAGAAGGGTATTACAAATGTCGTGTTACTAGGGGCAGCAACCATTTGTTGGTCTATTTGGTTAAACAGGAATGATATTGTCTTTGAAAAGACATCAAACTCATCTCCTTTGTAGGTTATTTATGCTACTTCCCATTGGTTACGTACTTGGGCTGTGCTGCAGAAGTCGGACTTGCGAACTATTATGGTGGAATCTTCGCACCGGTTGGTATAGGTGGCCAAGGATTTCTTTTCCCAGGCGTATGGGTGGTGGTTTAGTCTTCGAATTAATAGTCACTAGAGTGTGCATGTTTTTTTTTGTATTTGGGCTGTGTGCTTCTTGTTAAGCAGAGGCCGAGAGAAGTTTCGAGGACTTATATCTTCTCGATGTAATGTTCTTGAAATTAATAAATGCTTCCTTCATCAAAATAATCACTCACCTTATACCCAACAAATGTTAATGATGTATCACTGATAGTTTTTTGCTAGAACTGTCTGTGAGAAGATGTTATCTCTGATGGTATTTGGCCAGAACCGTCTGTGATGAGCATTTTCTAGAAATAAGTACAGAGAACCGCGAGGCCCCCAACCCACTTAGGTTTTTCTAAGCTATTTTTGTTGTGGGTGCGAATGTGAGGTGATTTGGTGCAAGGAGAATGTGGATTTGGAAGAGTGATTGTAGATCCTTTGTTGTTAGTGATATAAGGTTAGTAGTTGATTCTAATTGCATGATATTGATCGAAGATCTAGCTTGGTATAAAGAGAGAATATTTGAAGATATTGGTTTAGATCTAGCTAGGTTGATGTAGATCCATTTGTTCTTTGTGTTTTAAAGTAGTAATTGGTTCTAATGGTATTATTATGAAGATGTAGCTAACTGCTAGGTAGGTAAAGAGAGAATTGAAGATCCATTTTGTTCTTTTTTATGTAAGAAGCTAGCTAGCTTGATAAAGAGAGAGAATTTGAAGAATTATGTTAATTTTAGATGAGTTTGTAGCTAGATCCATTTGTTGTCTGTGATCTAAGTCATAGCTACTTTGGTAAAGAGAAAATTGAAGATATATACTTGGTTTAGATTATAGCTAGCTTGGTACAGAGTAATTAAAGATTATTTAGATCTAGCATGATTTATAATTTATGTTAGAGTTTAGCTAGGTAATTTATGCTCCAATACCTTCCAGAGCTCGTCGCTGTGGTCGGCGATGAGGAAAGCGTCCATTACCATCATGTCGATGATACAAGAAATCAGTGCAAACATCGTATAATACCACACGCTGTAATGTTCCAGCGGCTCACCGCCCTGTAATGTTCTGCTCTACAGGATATGTAAAAAGAGACACAAAATACTAGCAGATTACCACCGAAAGAATGTGAAAGAGTTTATGCTACCTAAAAAATTGAAAATATTGCAACTGTAGGTACTTGTATTTATTTTTGTGCTGTCCATAAGACTTCTCTTATTAGTTGTAAGCTCCAGGATGCTTGTCCGAAATTTAATCTTTCGTTAGTTCCAATGCAAGCAATCAATTGACCTGCTACCAAGTACTTGTGAATTGTATCAGTTCTTAAGTGCACATCAAAATATTGAACAGCTTAGAATGTGAATAGTATTAGTTCCCAAGTGAGTGTTTTCAGGTGTTTGTGGATAGTATCAGGTATATGCCACACCCGATACACTCTTAGGTTTATCCGTGTATGTTTTCATGTGCTTGTGACATACTAAGATTATTATTTCAGGTGCTTGTGAGTACTAAGATGGTTTCATGTTGCATAGCCATTCAAAAGTGCTGGCTGCACGAGATAGTGAGCAAAAATGTACATGGCAATACCATTTTCTTGCTTGCAATGGGGCAAGATATTGTAGCATGCAGTGAACTTGTATTTTGCAAGAATGTATTGATGCTTGATGCTCCAACTGATGGTTGTTTTCTTGATTTTTTGAATTATCGATGCTTGAATGTATTGGGAATCAATGAAACGAGAGTGAATTCTGCTTGCACTTGAATAGTATTAGGTCCATGTACTTGCTTGAATGCTGCTGTTACTTACTCAAAATTAGAGACTAGAAAAGATAAAAAAGGGGAAAAACCACTACAAGATAACATGGATTTCCCGGCGCTTATTTTACCCTGCGCTTAATCTAAACGCCCTAATAAGGCTAAAGCCAGCTTTTATCATTCGAGGTATTTAATTTCGGCGCTTATAAACGCCGGTTAGAGTCTACCACGGCGCTTATAAATGCCAGAGAATTTGACTCTATACCGGTGTTTATAAACGCCGGTTAGAGTCTTCCACGGAGCTTATAAACGCCGCTAATTCCATTTATATCAAGATTTATAAACGCCGTTATATTCTTCACGGCGTTTATAAACGCTGGAATTATATCGGCTATACCGTGAAGAGTCTTCCACGGCGCTATAAACGCCAGATAGAGGATTTCTAAGCGCTTAGCTAGACCGCTGGTAGACTCTACTACTGCTTATAAACGAAATACCACACCGGGAATTTGAAAGAATTGAAATTAAATAATATTATATTTGAAATAATTGAAACTAATATTCCATTTGCAATAATTTCTATCCAAATATTTCATTTTCGATGATATTTTGTCTAAAATTTTAAATTTTGTCCGAAAATTCAATTTTCGTTGATATTTTGTTTGAAAATTCAAATTTTTTCGACCATCTGGTTTTGTGACACATATCAATTTCAGATGCTACTTTTCGTTATCTTTCTAATGAGCCAAAGAACGCCCCGATTGGAGGTACGAAGTCAAAAGTTATGTCTATTTTAAGAAATATGCCTTGATTCAGATTTGCAAACTAGAATTGGTGCCCAAAAGAATATAATTAGAGATCTTATCGTATGATGATTTTGCTAATTACCTCAATAGTTTGCTAATTTGAAATAATTGAAAATCGGTGTTCGGTGTTTAACGGGTTAAGGGAGGAGGGACGATTATTTATCGATGTGATCATACCACCACTAAAGTACTAGATCTTATAAAACTCAAGCTAGTTGCTTGGACAAGAGTAGAATAAGATGGGTGACCTCCCCGGAAGTCATTGTGCACCTGTGATTTTAAATGCCATGAATAGAGGGATCCCGGCGCTTGTAAACGCCATAAATAGAGAGAACCCCGGTACTTATAAAGTGCTATGATAGAGAATCCCTACGCTTGTAAACGCCATAAATAGAGAGAACCCCAAGACTTATAAACGCCAAAGTTAGAGTCTTCCACTAGACTTATAAACGCCGTTAGAGTCTTCCACTAGACTTATAAACGCCAGGATAATTGCCGCTAATTACTTTTCCCCGACGCCATTTTTCTTGACGCCATGTAAACGCCCATCTAAAAATCTTTTTAAGGCACTTATAAGGTTTTAAAGGCATTTATAGGTGCCATCGGAAGCCCGACGTGTTGTAGTGTAACAGGCGCTTAATGCTGGCAATGCATGAAGGCATTTCACAGACATCTGTGTTACCAACCTGAAACTAGTCATGTCTTGTCATTCAACAATGACTAACAACTTATAAAGAAGCTTAGGTTGGTACCAGCAGTAGCTACAAGACCTCACAGAATCATGTAGTTGACAACCATCTCGATTTCTCATTGCTCACGTAAATTTTCACGCAGGCATCATTATGTGGAAGTCTTATGAAATTACATAGTATTGGTCGTTTGTGATGAGGGGCTTATCCCAGACGGGTGACGAGAGAGCTCATCCCATTTGGGATGAGCCCCTCATCACAAACGGTTCCAAACTAGAACCATCTGTAATGAGTTTTTTCACTGACGGTTGAAAAATCGTCTGTGATAACCTATTGTCATCATCGACATCTCCGACACGCACGCTTTCTTAAACCGCTCAGGATGTGGTTTAGAACCATCTCGTGATGCAGATTGTGCAAGAGCGCAGCCTTCCTTCATTCCATACGTATCATCTATCTACTAGGGACAATTTGGAAAAGAGAATTTAGGACGAAAATAATAGGAAACCCCATTCCAATTCCAGTGGATTACTATTCAACAGATTGAAGAAAAGAAAAGAAAAACCCAATTTTTTCCTCGCACCTCTTAAAATTTCCTATGATTCAAGTATGTGAGTGAAGTCAGAGTGTGGTAGTCTCCGTGAGCAAAGAGGTATCATCGAGCTAACAATCAGATATGTTCCATCGCCAGAGAAATCGCTTCAACAAGGCGCCACCACCTGGTTTGCCTCTTGTTCCCATTACAACTACTTGTTTACCGATCGCCGCTTGATCTCTCGACGACGGCCGGAACTCCTTGACCTCCGGGCGGCGGTCAACGGATCCCTAAGCTCTGGAAGGCCTCGATCATGACTGGTGCAGATCGGGTGCTCGACTCGAGCGGTGTGCCCGAAGCTCGACCAAGACGCACTCTAGCTCGGCCGGTCTCATCTCAAGCCCCTCGTCCGCCTAAGGATTTCGGATCTAGCATTTGACCGCAGCTCGGAGAGCGGTCGGGGATGACTAAGAGCGCGCAAGTTCGGGGCAAGCTTGTCGCCAGCCCTCAAGGTGCACGAAGGCCCCTTTCAAGGATCGCACTCTACCGCTAAGGGCAGAGGGAGTATAAAGACCAAGGACGATGAGCTCCAAAGAAGACGAACACAAAGACACACAAAGCAATGAGCTAGGAATCACCATTATCGCTCTTTGAGTTGTAAACACCGCTCAGACACCCAGATAATAAGAATCACCGCCGCAAGGCGATCGAGAGAGCTATTACCTTCACAGGGGCTCGAACCAAGATAAACTCTTGTCTCGTGCTCGTGTCACCTTGTTCACCATCACCGCTGATCGATTTTCTTCCTTCGCTCGAGCAAAACGCAGCTCGGGTCCCATGAACTCTCGACTTCTACCTTTTTCGCGTTGACGATCCCGACCGACAACCGCGCCACCGTGGGGCCCGATTGTTTTGTTTCTTTTCGCAGAACGACACCAGATCCTGTGAGCATGGCGCCTTCATCGATGGATTTTCCTCGAGCACGACTCACCAAGGTCCTCGCTTCACGCCGCCGCCGCCGCCGAAAGCAAAGACGCTCGATGGCGACGGTCAAGGCGCCGAGGGAGATGCGATGATCGATCCGCAGACTCGAAGACGCTCACGGATGGTGCAGTTGCCATCAACTGCTTATAACCGCTTCCGGCTGGAGGCCCAGAGAAGGCCAAGACGCTCTCGAGCCACCCAGCCTCCCACGGAGCGCCCGCTATCTCTCGGTCATGGCCGAATTTCGATAGGGCGAGGTCGGAGCTTTTGGCCGAGCCCTCGCCGAAGAGCTCGACGGGCCGCGATCGAGGTCAACCTTCGCAGACCGGTCAACAGTCGGGACCCGCCCCCTGAGAAGTAACGATAACACGCCACGCCATTACCCGTGACGGACACCTCCCCGCGCAGAGTTAGCCTCGAGCAATGTGCTCGAGACGAGGTTTCGACAGACGCTACGGCGTCCCCACGGCACCGCGCCAACCAGACCAGCCCGAGCCGAGCCGCCCGAGTCGATCGCGCAGATTCGGGACCTCTCCGGATCGCCCGCCAGCGCCGCAGGGTCCAGACCGCCGGCATTCAACCAGTGATTCCCTGCAGCTCGCACCATGGTCGCTCCTCGCCGAGGTCGGGCCAGGAGCCTCGACCCGAGTCCGGCAAAGAGTAGGGATCTTGTCGGCGATGACCATGACCGGCAGCACTGTCCCGCCTACGGCCTGATGGCGACCGACGGCCTTCGCCGCAGGTGGCTGGCCGCCCTTGCTCAAGCCCGCTACCGACGAGCTTGTCCGACTAAGAACCCGACGAAGTTCCTCGCTCCATCTATTCGACCGCTATCCCGGGCGCCGAGGGACGAGCTCAGAATGGCAAACTACCTCCGACTATTCTCGGACGGGCCGCTTAGGACCTCGCTTTTTAATCGGCCTGCTCCTTCAAAGTTGTGGCGCCAGATTCAACGCCTTCGCCTCCAACTTCCGTGAGTTGTTACGAGCGGCCGGCAGGAGAAAGACTCGATCGTGGTCATCCAGTGGAAGAACGAGCCATCATACGACTTTTGTGCGGCGATTCATCCGCACAAGGAACCTCGATCCCGAAAGCATTTTCGACGAGGCCGCTATCAAGGCCTTCAAGTTCGGGTCCGTGATCGACATCTCACCGAAGACCTGGAGATCACCGAGACTCGCACCAATAAACTTTTTCCGCGATGGCGAGCTTAAGATGGACGCCGGGACGATGCCGCCCGCCGGAACGCCGACCACGACTCAAGGTAAGCTTGGTCTCAACCAAACAGTAGGCCGCCCGCCCAACCTGTGGGCGCCACCAAGGCGCCACCACCAAGAAGCGAAGCGCTTATCGCAGAGGTGGCGAGGGCTACCGCGAGTGATCGCTCGGCGGATGGCTGCCGCGAGGTCCTCGAGGTCCGAGGCCAAGCTCGGAGGACTTAAGCTCGCCAAGGTCGCACCTCACCACACCAAAGCGAAGAACCATTTCTAGCAGAGGGTTAACGCAGTTGCCCCCCGACGGCCGATGTTCGCCGCAGGGACAAGGACGCACGGATATGATTTAATCCAAGTTCCGCTTATTCCATTGTATGCCGGCCACGACCGCAGACCGGCAGGCTTGGCGTAATAAGTCGGACTCTTTCTATGATGGGCGGGTGAGATGCCCGTTCTCCGGCGATGACGACATCACCGGACGGGTGAATGCCGACGCGAGCACGACGACCTCGATTTGAGTTCCAAAGAAGGCGAAGCGCCGGATCGACGCCATCTTCGGTGGCTCATCGGCCTACTGCATCAGCGAGGTCAAGGTCACAAGACGGACCATCTACTGTGTCGCCGCCGAAGCCCGCCAACAGCCTCGCAAGTGGGTCAGCCACCATCACCTTTCTCCAGAGGACGCCTCCTGTATGGCCCGAGACTCAAGACCGCTTGGTCATGACCCCACCATTAGCAACACCACGGTCGGTCGCGGCATGGTCGATGGCGGCACTTCTTAACTTGCCGCAGTAGAGCGCCGATCGATGCAGATTCCCTGGCCGAAGGTCAAGAGCATCACCATACCATTCTTCGATAGTCCTCGAGCTCGACCACCCCTTTGGGGCAGTCGCCGTTACCCGCCACCTTCGGCGGCTCGACAACTCAGACCGGGTTGATCACCTCGAGGTGGTCGAGGGTGACCTCCCGCATAACGCCATCCTTGGGCGGCCATTTTGGTCAAGTTCATGGCAGCCAACCATTATGGCCATCGGCTCATGAAGTCGCTCGTCCCAACGGTGTCATCACCGTAGCAGGCGACTTCTACAAGCGCACATGGCTGCGAGACCAAAGCTTTGGCTCACCGGGCATGCCGCCAGCCATGTCCGGAGGCGACAACGAAGAACACTACCGCCATATGGCAAGCCCACCAATGGGCAACGGCGCCATGCCGCCGATGAGAGTGACCCGCCAAAAGGCCCATCGCCTCGCCGAGTTGAGTTCCAAATAGAACTCGAGCTCGCCACTTTCTTCGCCAACAAGGTCATATTTGCTTGGGAGCCCGCGACATGCCCGCGGCCCCGAGGGAGGTGATCGAGCACAAGTTGCGGTGTGGATTCGCCCCGACCAGACGCTGAAGCCGCGCCGCTTCTCCCCGAGAAGGTCGCAGCTATCAAGGAGAACCTTGACAAGCTCTTGAAGGCTGGCTTCATTCGTGAGATTAACTCACCGAGTGGCCGCCAACCTGGGTCATCGTGCGTAAGAAGGAGGAAAGTGGAGAATGTGCGCCGACCATACGGGTTGAACTCGCTTGTCTCAAGGACAACTTCGCTTCACAAGATCGACCTGATCGCCGACTCCACCGCTAATGCCAAGATGCCGAGCTTTGGATGCTTACTCGATACCACCGTGATCAAGCTAGCAATGAGGACGAGAGCAAGACTTCCTTCATCACGCCTGCTTGGCACCTATTGCTATATCGCACTCATGTCATTTGGTCTGCTGCAATGGGCCACCTTTCAACGACCGATGACCAAGACTTTCGAGCCGCAGATCGGGCGGAACCTTGAGGTCTACGTGACTACATCATCGCCAAAAGCCTCGCCGAGGGCGCACTCACGTCACGACCTCGAGGAGACCTTCGCCAACCCGAACAGCACAAGATCAAGCTCAACCCCGAGAAGTGCGTGGTTCGGCGCAAGATCCCAGAAGGTGCTGGCCACATGATCGGGGCTGGGGTTGGTCCAAACCCGAGAAGATCGAGGTGATCGTTGCATGGCACCCCGACTTCGATCAAGCAGTGCAAAGCCTCACCGCCGCATGGCCGCCTCAAAAGTTCATCTCGAGACTCTACGAAGCGGGCTCCCATTCTTCCAAACCTTGCGCAAGCATCGGGCTTCGAGTGGACTCAGAGGCCCAACGATCCTTCGACGATCCGGCATGCATTGCTGCCCCCACCCCTCCCATAACGCCGCAACCCGGTGAGAAGTTATCGCTATATCTCGCGTCGCCCCAAGCCGTTAGTGCCGCCCCGGTGGTGGAACGGGGTCTCAAAGAAGACCCCATTTATTATGTCAACGAGGTCTTGCACGGCCCGGCGAGCGCACCCGCAGTACGTGGGCGTTATATGCTCTCCTCATGGCTTCGCAAGAAGCTCCGTGACTATTTCAGCAAGACTGTGGTCGCCCCGAAAGCCTTCCCGCCAGGACATCCCGAGGAACCCGGAGGGTGGCGACGAATCGCCAAGTGGGCTATGGAACTCGGCGACGCTGACGCCCGTGTCGTGGCACGCGACGACCATAAAGTCGCAAGTGCTCGCCGACTTCGCGGGTCGAGCGCAGACGCTGCAGCCCGCCTCCCAGCTCCAGTCAAGAGGAAAAGCCCCGGTCATGCGTCTTCGACGGCCGAGGTCCTGGTTACTCCCGGCCGATCCTTATCCTCACCGCTGCGCATAAATTGAGGTACGTAATTGCTTTGGCTTCCCGCGACCAACAATATGGCGGAATACGAAGTCCTCCCGCCGGCTTATTTAGCTTGTAAGTCTTTGGTGTGCACCGCTTGGTCGTGAAGGGCGACTCCCACTAGGCCATCAACCGGGCTCAACAAGGATTACCAATGCTCGGGAGACTGATGGCTAAGTACTCGAGGTGCGCAAGATGGAGAAATGGTTCCAATCCTGAGCTCAAGCACATCCTCAAAGGGACAACTCCAAATGCAGACTTCTCTCCAAGCTCGGCTCCTCCGACGACGACATCCCACCCGACGCCATCCCGAGACGCCTCGGTCCCCTGGCCGATTTCCGACCAAGGGGCCATGGTCGCCGTGGTCGAGGGTACCTCCTGGCCGAGGCCATCCACAATTTCATTGTTTGGGCGACTCGCACCCGACACCGCCGAGAGGAGCCGGATCGTTGCCGGGCGAGTCTCAGACACGCTGTCGAGGGAGAGCTTTACAGACGCAATGTTTTCTGCAGCATCCCGACACCTGCATCTCCACGGAGGAGGGTAAGCACTGCCCATGACATTCACTCAGCCTCTGTGGGCGACTCTTCAGACAGACAATGGTCGAAGGCTTCCGATGAGGTACTATTGGCCCTGCGCTTCAGATGCTCGTGATATCGCCCGACTCGCCGAGCCTCGCCAATTCCACACCCGAAGTCGATCAACCCGCCCACGCCTTCCTGCACTATCCCGCCGATGGCCCTTCTCGACTGGGGCTAGACATCCTCGTCCTTTTCTCAAGCAACCGGGGAAGAAGTTTCGTCATTGCCGTTTACACCTTCACCAAGTGGATAGAGGCTGAACTCGTCTCAACCATAATCGCCGGGCGGCGCTTCATTTCTTCCGCTTTGTTCGTGGTCACCTGTACGGGTTCCATGCAAAATTATCATCGACAACGGTACTCGCCATCAAATGAAGTTGTTCCAGGAGTTTTGCGAGGAACTCGGCATCAAAATCTGCTTTCGGCTGTGGCTCACCCCAGAGCAACGGAGCAAATGAACGCCTAACGGCAAATCGCCCAGTATGCCAAGAAACGAAGTCGCAGATGAGCTCGACCGACACGGCAAGTCCCGGTGGACGAACTTCCCACCGCCCTATGGTCTATTCAGCACACGATTAAGCCGAGCCACTGTGGTCCACACCCCTTCCAAACTGCTGCATACCGGCCGCCCCTACCTCCCGAGGTCACGCCTGGCTCGCTGGTCAGCTTGGTCGACTGTCGATTTCGAGCACGAACGGTCTCTCGACCTCACCCTCAGGCTAGAAGAAGTAAGATGCCGCACCGCTACGATTAACGCACCACCTCGCAAGCTTTCGCAGACATGCGCCTTGGCAGGCACGACCCAGGCGGCTCCTTGTTGGGGACCTAGCCCGAGGCGGATTCAGAGCTCGCCCAAGACCAATAAGTTATCCCCTCATGGGAGGGCCCCTATAGAGTTGTTTCAACATATCGCGACCGGGCCACGGCTAGCAATGCCCGGCGGCGAGAGCTCTCTAGCTCGTGGAACATAGACCACTTTCTCGTAAATTTTATGTGTAACCTCTATGTTTACATTTCAATAAAAGTCGGTCTTTCATTTTTGCCCGCTTTTATGTCCGCTTCCACTTATGTTGTTGCTATTTTTTTCGACGGTTCCTCGCTTTGTTTTTTTCTTTTAACACGATCTTCGCGCGCAGTTTATTTGCTCCTAGTCTAAGTGACGCAGTTTGACGCTCACCCCTCAATGGACGAGCTAAACGTAAGCCAAACCTCTTTGCAATCTAGCTCTTCCCTGTGCCCAGGCTCGAGCTGAGAACCTCGCCGCTTTAGCTGTCGAGCGATATGCATGGTCGCGAGAGCCGCTCGGCACTAACTCTACTTAACGATGTTCTCGCTTGCCTCTTCTACCTTTAAGTAATTGTTCCTCCACTTTGCGTGTCATGGCCTCTCGCCCATATTTAAGTCTTGTGCCCGAGGCACGCGCCGCTTCTAATTCGGCCCAACGGGGCTGGGTAAGGCTACCCTATCGGGCGCACGACCGAAAGCACGGAACGGCTAACAAGCAAAGCAAGAAAGACTTCATATCTCCAAGCTACGATTTACAACAGTGGACGAGGTTTCTTTTGTACACCAAAAACAAACCACTTCATAGTACATTCCTTGCTTGTTGATGTTTCGTTATGTGTCGGCCATCTCGCGGCAAGCTTTTCTCGCCGAAGCCGGGCCACTTTTGCCTTCGTGGTTGCGATCTCACCTCGAGCCGAGGGCTTGTGGGAAGCATCCACGGCCGACGCCGTTCGCCTTCAAGCCGGGCCAGGCACTTCACGCTACCGACGCTGGCCGAAGCTTCTTCGAGCCCGGGGACCTTAGTCCCGGCCCAAGAGGCGACTTCACTGAAGCCTCTCCAAATACTGACTTTAGCTGCTCGACCTCGAGCGCCTTGGTGGCATCGCTCGAGCTTCCCTCAAGCTCGAGGATTTTAGCCTCGAGCTCGAGATGCCTCGCCGTGGAGTGTGCCTCGCTCCACGCCGTCCTCTCCAGTCCTTGACCTTGGCCTGCTCGGTTTCGAGCTGCCTGGTGACGCCTCCCAAGTTCCTCGAGCTGGAGTATCTTGGCCTCGAGCTCGGAGTCGACGCCCACGTAGCCTTCTCCAGAGCCTCGATCTTGGCCCGCCAGCCTCGGAGCGCGGGCTGAACATGCGCTGCTTCCCGCCCACGGCCTTAAAACAAGTCACGTCGGAGGCCCCGTCTACTTCGAGCTCTTCCAGGCTATGGGCTATCCTGCGCCTCATCGTCCGGGCAGATCGCCGAGCTCTTGGGCCTTCTACTCGAAGCTCCCCTCGCCGACTCAATGGTCTGGACGAGTTTATCGCGCTCAACCAACCTCCCGCACCTCTCATCGCTGCCGAGGAGAGACCTCAAGAAGACAAAGATGCTCTCCTGGAGGCCTTTGTAGCCCTCGAGAGGCATGGTCGATCACCTTCACGACGTAAAAGGGTGGCCCAAAAATGAGATGGGACAAGGAGGTCAAACCACGAGCCACGGTTGGCGGGAAGACCCTTACTCGCGGAGACGCCTCCAGCGCAGGCAAGGAGAAGTCCTCACGGTAGTCAATACGATCGCGAGGATCTCTCCTCCTCGTCAATCGCCATGCCGGGTGCGGATCGACCACGGCCACCGATGAAATGACTTGGGCCGGACTCGAGTCCTCGCCCGGGCGGCTTTGGTTATCCGCCGCCTCCAGCAGCGGGTTAAGGCCACGACGGGGAGGACCTAGCGGCATATAGCCCCGATCTCCACTTGTCGGGTCCCGCTCGCTTCCAGCCAAGGATGGCAAATGATCCGCCGCATTCATGACCTCTACGGCCTGGGTGCCGCGACCTCGCCGCTTCGCCGCGCCGGAGGTCTCAGGGAGCTCACGCCCGATCACCCGGTGACCGGCGGGTCGCTACTCAACGCCCGGGCGATCGTGGCGGTGGGGTCTTGTGGCCACTTCAATCGTGGGCCTCAAGGCCCTAAGTATCCTCCCCTCAGGGGCTTCGGAGGCCCGCCGACAAGATCTCAGGTCACGGGCCTCGCCAGGTGCGGTTCATACGATCAGCGGGGCTCGCTTTTCTGGACGAGCCGCCGAGCCCTTGGTAGAACTCACCCCACCAAGGCCTCGCCCAAGAAGTGCGTGTCCCACGACGATCGCGGGCGCTGACCAGCTCGGCCGCCTCCTCTCTCGACCGGACTCGCCTCGGACAACATGCATCGCCAAACGGGCAAGTTTCGAAGCTCGGTGCTCGAGGTCTGCGATCAAAAGCATACTCTAAGCCGAAGATAATGGCAGGCGGCGCAGACTCAGATGCCGGGCCTACCTGGGTAACTGGCCTCCTCGCCGAGGGTCGTCGAAGGTCTTGTTGCCCCAACGTTGAGGGGGGCGCCGCGCTATGCGTCCTCGCCCGACCCGGGTCGGAGCCGCTCAGATCGCCGCCACGGCGGAGGTTCGCTCATGCGCCTGGGCCGGGAGTGCCCGAAGACCGGCGGCGTAGCCGCGCTCGCTATCAAGTAGGAAGACTCACCGATGGCAAGGCATGAAAAACACAAGCTCCCGGTTTCGGAAGGGCCTCTACTGCGGGCACGGTCCCCCACTCGACGTGGCGCGCTTCCATCCGGCTTGATCCGCCGGTGGAGGTCGCCTTTCCCTTTGTTTCGCCGCCGGGCGGCGGGAGCATCCTCCCCGCCGTGTCCAAAGAACTCCCGGTGGGCTCGCGAGCAAGCGAAGCTCGTGAAGGCTCAGAGGCAAAAGACTCGAGCGCTTGGTCGGGAGACTTACCTCGTCCTTTCGGGCGGAGTACATTCTTCGACTCGGGTTGCCGATGACGACTCAGGCGCCCACCTTCCCAAACATCTCGACCATTCAAGGCGGGCGACCTGTGATTCTTTTTCGCACCGAAGACAAGCGGTTGTCAAGAGAAGGTCGGAGGGTGTACACGAACCGCACCTTGGGACAAGAAGACTTACTAGACGTGCCTCGCTGGTAGCGCCATCGACCCCGGATCTCGAAGAACGGGTGCTCCTCCGCTCGAGAGGACACACGGTTCCTGCAGAAAAATCGCTGGCGATCGCCGCTCGCTGAGTCCGTGCATGGCGCAGATATGGATGAGGGCGATGGCTCTCTCGTCGACCTCGAGGTCATCCGACTCCGAGTCTCCTTCTTGCGGTTGGTGATGGGGTCCTTCAGACACCAAAAGTCTCCTCGCCTCTTCAGTAGAACTGGCCGCTCCATGGGCCGAGGGAATCCTTGGCCGAACTTAGGGAAGGCCCACTTGAGCCCGAACGCAGGCCGAAGTAGAGGCATCCGACCACGGGTCCTTCCTGAGCGAAAAGAGACTGGCACCGAAGAAGAGCGAGGAGCCTGGAGGATCCCTAGGAATCCTCGCATAGATGGGGAAAAGATGGTGAGGAGAAGAACGGAGTTCGCCACCAGTTGATGAGCTCGATGTCGCACGGAGAGGACCTTCGCGACTAACTCGCTTCCCGGGTCCACAAGCCAAAGAGGGCATAGTGTTTTGTGCGCATCGATCTCGTCAGTCCTTGGGGTGCGGCTCGATTTCGCTGTTCTGAGAGCCGCCATGTAAACGGGTCTAGAGGCCCCAGGACTCGAGCTCCTTCATCCTCGAGAAAGACAGGTGCTCCTTCCTAACTTGGCCATGGCGGTTGAGGCCTGGTTTGGTCTCGAGGGGGAAGGAGGACCTTCTCAGCGAGAAGACTTGGAAGGCGCAAGGGTAAGAGCTAAGAGCGATTTAATCAGAAGGCCGGGTTTATAAACCGCAAAGTTCGTCCATGGTGCCTCAAAAGGCGTACAACCGTGATTTGACGCGCGATTAAGGCTTGGGCTACGGAGTCGAGACGCCGCCAGTGCCCAACAACCGCTCACATCCGTATCAACATCGAGAAGTCCGGGTCGCCAGTGTCGAGGCCAAGGGACTTGCCTTGTGGTCTTCCACCCGACTCGACCAAGGAGTCAAGACTCACGGAAGTTTTTTCCGTCCCAAGAATAAGGCTCGAGGTCGCCCCGAGGGTTCCCTCCCACCTAGAGCCTCGGGCCGGCCGACGAGGGTCAGAACTCCTTGACCGGCCGGTGCGGTCAACGGATCCTCAAGCTCTAAGGCCTCGACCACGCACTGGCAAGACTCAGGCTCTGACCTCGAGCTTGTGCTCGAAGCTCGACCAAGACGACCTCTAGCTCAGCAAGGTCTCTCATCCAAGCCCTGGTCCGCCCAAGGATTTCGGATCTAGCATTTGACTGGCAGTTTCCGGAGAGCGGGTCGTGGGGATGACTAAGAGTGCGCGGCAAGTTCGGGGGCAGTTGCTGCCAGCCCTCAAGGTGCACGAAGGCCCCTTTCCAAGGATCGCACCCGGCCGTTGCGGGCAGAGGGAGTATAAAGACCAAGGACGCATGAGCTCCAAAGAAGACGAACACAGCACACACAGCAGCTCGAGCTAGGAATCACCATTACTGTCTTGAGTTGTAAACACTGCTCTGTACACCCAGATAACAAGAATCACCGCCGCAAGGCGACTGGAGTAGAGCTATTACCTTCACAGGGCTCGAACAAGATAAACTCTTGTCCGTGCTCGTTGTCGCCTTGTTCACCATCATCAAGCGACGATTTTCTTCCTTCGCTCGGAGCAAAAACGCACGGGTCCTATGAACTCTCGACCCTACCTTTTTTTCGCATGTTGACGATCCCGATCGTCGACAATCTCTTTTCTTCCATCTCGACTTGTGCAGTCGTCTCACTCCACTCGACTCCTCCAAGGCGATTTTCATATTCCTTTCACAGAGCGTGAGATTAGTTTTGGGCTTCCTAATAAAATGGTGGTTTTGCATTTACACTCGCTATATAGTGTTGTAGTGTTACTTTTGACGATTAATTTTGATTATATATTATATATTAATAAAAAAGTCATGTATAGTTAAAATATATTTCCAATAAATCTACTAATACTCCCTGTAGAAGAGCAAGCATTTTGAATACGTAACTCAACTTTCTAAACTATGATTTATCAATATTTTTCTAAATATTTATATTGAACATGTGAACACGATTGAGAGACCATATAGTGGTTTACTCATGTTTGTGACAAGTAATTAACTGTGTTTGAGCTTGTGGTGCTCATATTTAAGTTTGAAATGAGTTTGATTTTGAGCAATTTGAGTTATGTGGTTAGGCCACCCTAGTGTGGTTGTGCCCTCGATCGACGTGGCCTTAAGTGGTTGGGGCACCCATACTGGGTCGTGGTATTTGATCGGTCTAAGCCTTGAGAGTGGTTGTGGCTTTAAGTGGTCGAGTTTTGACTAGTCTTAGCCTTCAGCTTTTGGCCTTAAGTGGTCAAGGCATCCTAGGGTAATCATTGCCTTTTGTCGCTCATAGTCTCGATCATGGGTTGAGGTGTGTGTATCATTTTGAATCATGTGGTGATTTAATTGCATATGCTATTGGACATTGCTAAGGATATGTTTGCTTGTTTGTGATGGTTGTGGATTTCATAGTTAGGGTCATGGTGAGGTGGAGGAGACTGTGACTAGGCTAAGAGGGCTAAGGTCTAGAGCGGTTAAGGTGACACTAGAAGATAATTGAGTTCGTGGAGTTGTCTAAAGTCGAGATGACAAGTGGATGGAGAAGATGCTAACTTAAGCATACTCAAGGGAAGGAGGATCATTGGATTAAGGGTTCGTGGGTGTAGTAGTGGTTAAGTTAGTGGTGCTTTGAGAAGCATGTAAGTGTGTGTTTATCAAAACCCTTTATGTTGTTGGATTTCGTGTTAACCTATGTATAAGTGAGGAGTGAATATCGTACCTTGATGAGGCTTCTTGAGGGTCAAGTGGTCATCTAAGAGTGAAGGTTACTCCTAATGTGTTATAAGAAGAGGTGTGGAGGGATATCTCCATTAGGGTTTGTGAGAAGGATTTTGGTTTCCTTATACATTCTTGATCTTTGCCTACCTCAGGGTGAAGTTTTGTTTTTGCTCGCTTGGTGCAATCTTCCTTAGATTGAAAATGATCTGGACTTTAACATCAATATTAATGATTAAAAGTTGAATAGATTACCGACTTCCTTAGGAAGGTGCATGTAAAATTTTACTGATTTTGTATGAGGCAATCAAAAGTTAAATCGATTCTTGGTTATGAGATCGTGTTGATTTCATTATTCACTGCGTGACTATTCACAATTTAACACTGCTCATCTCGAGACTATTGTAACATCCCAATTTTTGACTTCTCAATTATTAAATATTATTTTACCGCAATTTATGATTTTTGTGAATTTTCTGGATTTATTGGATTTTCTGATATTTAATTAAATCATTTTGAATTGGTATATATGGCTTTTGTTAAGAAATATATATAAAAAGGGAAATTTAAAATAAAGACTGCCAAAAATATTTTATTGAAGTATGGAAGGTCTTAAAGTATTTTGAGATTTTTTTTTCTTTCTGGGTTTCTTCCGGCATTTTTAAGGAAATCGATCTAGTTTGGTAAATATTTTAAAAGGGGAAAATCTTGATTTGGCCATGGGAACAGTGCTGTGCATATCCAAGCCAGGCGAGTAACGGGCCGTATGGCCAGGGCTCTAAATGGATTGATCCGTTCGCCGTTGGATCACCTAGTAGTAGTGGAGATTGGACCGGATTGGGAATAAGCTGGTATCCAATCGATCTTGAGTACGAATCGGGTTGTGTTCGTGGCATGCGACTCAGCCGCATACACAGGCACGTGGAAAGCTCCTTCCGTTTTTCTCCCGCGCTCGGTTGATCTGGATGCTAGCGACGGCGCTGAAGCCAACGGGATTTTGGAATCCGTCCGAGCAGGAGAAGCAACACGTGTTCGATTCAAACGCCAGCGCAACGCCGTAGTTGTCGGCGACTCGAAGCCGTTTCCGGCGGAGCAACACGTAGCCACTCAAAACATCCAGCGCTGGCACTAGCACCGAAATCGACACGAACTCGGGAGTCTTCCGGCGGGAGTAGTACGGGTGCGAGCCATCGATACGTGTTGGTTCGAGTTTTCGCGCTAGTGCCGAGTCATCAGTACGTGCGATCGAATCGAACTCATGAATTGGCGCCAAATTCGGAAGTACACCCGCGCAGGAAAAAAAATGGCTGGCTCGTTACGTTGCGCGTGGCGCCGGACCGAAGGGGCTCGATTCGAGGAAAGCGCGCGGGTTACCGCCAAGATATTTGGAAAGTATACGCCGTAGCCGTCTCGGATACAAACTCGCCGTCGCTGTCCTTCCTTGAATAGCGTGCCCCACCGGGTATAAATAGAGGCCCCGACCTCTCCCCAAAACTCACCTTGAGCCGCCGCTTCGTTTTCCTCACGCGCCGTCGCCGGAGAGCCACCGTAGAAGCCGCTGTGGAAGCTCGCCGAAGCGGAGGTCATCGCCATTGCTGTTTTCCGAGGAGCATCGACGATTCGCCGCTATTTGTCGGGATCGAGAGTTGTGCCGTCGTCCGAGTTCTTGCGAGGAACAGCGGGAGTCGCCAGGAGATTTCCATGCGCATGCTGTCAAGTTGTCGCCGAGGTCGTCATCTTCGTCTCCAGGGAATTCAAGTCGCCGTCGCCTCATCGCCGATCGGAAATTTCACCACCGTCGGATCGTAATCAAGTCGCGTGGGGTTCGCCCACGCTATCGCTGAATCGTAAACGTCTCCGATTAAATATCAGCCGTTGGATTTAAGTCGGATGATTGATACTAGGCCACGTAGTAGATTTACCCGTAACCGCTAGATTGAGTTCATCAGTCTAGATTTCGCCATGTTTTGTCCGTAAAGCCGGGCGGAAAATTCGGATTTTCTTTATAAAAATAATTCGAAAAGATTTAGAAATTATAATTCCAGAGTTTAGTTTATTTTCAAGACTTCTAAATGTTATAACTTTTGCATATAAACTCCGATTTGGGTGATTCAAATTCCGAAACATTTGTAAAACTGAGATCTTTCCAATGGTGGTTTTTATTTGAATTTTCGAGTTCATTTGCTATTTGTTCTTGGTGTTTATTTGCTATTCTTCTCGATTCGTAGAGCGTTGAGTTGAGCGAGGTTTGAAGAGGAGTTGTCAACTTCAGGAGCAGTCTTGAAGCAATACCGAGCTTAAGTGCTGAAGAAGGAGTACCATGGAGAGACGAATGTTTAGGTGCGAGCCTTGTCGGTTCCGTGGTATCTTGAGGGGTTACCTCGCTCTTCATTTATTGCAGTTCAATTTGTTGTTCAACCTTATGAGGCATTGTTAAGTAAGTTGACCATAAGGTCATACAACTGCTAATATTTAGTATATTATGTCTTTATCTTATTTACGTTGTGTATGATTATGATATTCACTAATGTTGAGCCTGTGTGCACTAGCGTGATCCTGAACTAGTGCAGTATACACAAAGGGTCCGGATTTGCATATTCGGGTCCTGACAACTATTCACTCAAAACACTGTTCATCTCAACCAGTGATGTGTTCATATTGTTCATCGGGGAGCTGTTCATCCGACTAGCGCTACTTTTCACTATTCATCCTACCAGGCGAAGTTTACTGTTCACCCAACAGGGGGCATGTAATTTTCGGATAGCCGTTACTATTTACTGTTCATCCAACCCGCTTGCCAATTTTACTGTTCATCCCACCAATGGGGGGGGGGGAATTAATTTGGCTCCTATTTGCCCCCTCTAGTCATTATTTTCGGTCCCTTAACAATATATGTAGATTTGTCTTGAAAAGTACTTTGATAGTATTATAATATTATTCAGTTTATATTAATGTAAAAATACTGATCAAAGTTGCAATTTGAAGACTTCACTCTCTTGTGACTAGAGATAGTACCAAATTCATGCAATCAATTTAGTACTTTTCTACACATACTACGATGACCTATATATTTAGCAACCGATGGAGCATGTCTTTTCTATCCATCGTTCAAAAGCACGTAAGGTTTTGTTTTTTGGTTTTCAAATCCTGTAAGGATTTGTTTGCAATGTGGGAATTTCATATGAAACAATTCATCCGAAAGGACAAAATGGACCGAAATGTATTAACCTTCTCTTTTTGATTGCCCCAAATAACTTACACACGAATGTACATACATGCATGTCCAAAGTGATATAATGGAAGTGGCTCTCTAATAAGTGGGGAATCCATGTACCACAAAACACTACTCCATCTTTAAGAAAGAGTAGGAAAAAAAAACTCATATGAGATTTTGAATTTACATCAGAATGAAAAAATGGCTAGTTGATGACTAGTTTAGCCCAAATTCACCGTGCAAACTTTGACATGGTATACAGTATCAGCGTGCTCTGCAATGTCACTGACTGATAGGCAAGAGAATCGGATTTGAGAAGTTCAGGAGGATGCAATGACAGGGACAATAACACCAAACTGGAATTTGCATTAGAGAAAACAATCTTAAGATTTCCAAATGAAACCAATAATATTAGCCATTTGGAGTACTATACTCCTGTGGGGAACCGTCCCCGGGACTCCACTGATTCACCCAAATGCGTGGCATATCTCAAGTGAATCAAGGGAACCTTGGGCGTCCCGTGATTATACCCGTGTTGGTCCCAGGATAGTTCGCCAACACGAGCATTCTCATCCAACAGTTGACATCACAACACATACACAATTAGCGGAAGCATAAACGACATTACATAACAAAAGTAGGACTGCTGTCCATAACGACATATTTAGAGTTATTACATCAAGTAGCAGCGGAAATCATAAGATAAACAACAAAAGGGCCAGCATGGCATGCCCCCAAACCCTCAGGCAACCAACTGGGGCAAGAACGGCGACTAAACGTTAGAATTGTCGAAATCTGCCCGGTAAAAGTCCCCGGGCAGCGCCTCATCCTCACCTGCAGCAAGTGGACAATCCGATTGAGTACAAAGAGTGTACTCGCACAATAATATAAGTTGTATGCTGTTTTCTAACTACATGTGGTTGCTACATCGAAGGAAGGCAAAATGGCAATTTTAGCATAAAGCAATATTTGGAATCAATCGTAAACATGTATAGATTGAAAAGAATTGCATTTAGTAAACATTTGCAAAATCTAATACATAATATAACATCATCATAATCACATTCATATCATGCCTTCAAGCATACTCCGAACCATGAGTTCCATCGCTCATGTTCGACTACACACACAAGTACTCCAATACTTGTGTCTCTTTTCCCACTCCCATCCCATTCTTACCAAGTCCTTAATACTCGCCCAGTGACTGACAATTCAAGAGATCGTCCTTAACCATGGACGCGGCTATTCGAATAGTTTAAACTCTGCAGAGGTACGACTTTACCCACACGACACGCCACACTCGTAAGCCAAGCTATTAACACATTTCCTTAGATGTGTCGGCCGAGGTGAAACGTGACAAACCATTTTCCAGTATGCATGGTAGTGTATCTAAACCATCCGGATGACTGTGACCCTCGATCCCGCGTGCCCAGTGCTCGGTGTGTGTGGATCAAGGAGTACACCCGTTGTTGGACATCCCCAACTCAACAAAGTCGAGGGACTCCGAGGATATTCCTTGGCGCTCCACTAAGCCCAAGGAATTCCGGCGGTCATTCCTTGACGCTCCACTAAGCTCAAGGAATTCCGAGTGCACATGGTTTACATACCCTAGTCATACACAAGTACTTGGTTACGCCGGTCCCATTAACGGCGTGTGGTTCGCACGATAGTTACTCAAAAAGACGTCACCAGGATTCAATCCTTAAGGTCCTTAGCCAAACATCTCTAATCATTGAACAACATTTGAAACCATCAACATCATAATAATTCTCAATCGTTGCGACCAATGGACTAAGTCCATCTATCGCGGTTTCTAACGATGTTCTAAGCATGGCTAAGTAAATTATGCGAACCCATATACATAATAATGATAAACCCACATCCTAGGCGACAATTGATGACATGGAAAAAGGGATGAAATGCAGTTCTGGCACTAACTACGAATTCTACCGAACATAATTGTAATTGAAAGTAAGCATGCAATTGATAAAATAGTTCTCGTATAACTTTCAATTAGTAGGAGCAATCATGTTCAAGGATTAAGATAGTGCCTTGCTGCTCGTTCTTGATTTCGAAGGCGTAGTCGTACTCGGGAGCGCCTTCCGAAGCATCAACACCTAACGAGAACATCCAAATCCATAAACACCAAATCAAGAATTCAAATGGTGCACATGATGAAAAGATGCATGAAATGCTCATGAGGAGTAGTACTAGTCATAATATGAAAGTACTAATTGAGTTCTTGCGTTAAAAGTTCAAGTCTTAAAGCTTTTATTGAATTATGTTGGATATCCGAGTTTCACTTGATCGTCGAGTGGACCCTCTCGGTATGAAGTGAAATTCCATTCGGACTATCCGCAATTTGGTTCGAGTATCCGAAGGTAGGTTCGGAGTATCCGACGTTACCTCGGAATGTCGAGCAGGCCCCTTAGTCACGCCATAACAGTTCTATTCGGACCATCCAAATACCATTCGAATATCCGAATAGTTGAATGTCCGAGCTAAACCTCGGACTATCCGAGTGGCGTTCTGTTTCAAAGCGTTATTTGCCTATTTGCCATCTACATTTCAAAGGGAAGGTCTAGGGTTTTAAGGGGATGGACTAAGGTAGATTCTTACCACGCTAGGGTTGCTTGTGTACTTAGTGAATGTTGGTTTCGAGTGGATGATGAAAATATCACAATGCGGTTCTTCACGGTTCACCTCCTCCTCGCTACGTGAGCGACAATGCCTTCCTTTGCTCGTGCTTGCAGCGACCACTAGCCCTCCTCCTCGAACTTCTTTCGACAAACCCGAGCCGAATCAAGGGGGATGATGGATTCCATGGGGAAAATAGCAATGAGTTACAAGGAGCAGAATTTCAGAACATGGGTAGCAAGAAAAGCGATTGCCACTTACCCAAAACTTGGTTCCTCAAGAATCCATTTGGATGGATGTGAAGCTCTTGACCTTGGCTACAAGATGGTATAGCATGCACAAGCTCAAACTCAAGAATGGAGGAGATTGGTGGGGAGAATGGCAAGAGGTTGAAGAAGGTGTGCTTGCTGTTTTCTGGGTTGGGGCTGTGCAAATGAGCAGAAAAAGGAGGAGAAACCAAGGTTTAGGCCTTATATAGGCTACCCACTCATGCCTCACATGTGGGGCTAGGTCCCACATGTCATAGAGTGGTTAAAAGAGTGGGTATGAGTGGTTTTAGTGAGAAAAGACATGGAAAGGATGTGCGGCCACAATTTCCTATGCAATGGTAGGTCCCATGTGTCATTGACTAGGGGTAGGGGTAGATAGAGTAGGAATTGGTATGGTAGGTGTGCAGCCTACTCTCCTCTCTCTTATGAATATGGCCCACATGTCATTGACTAAGGTAAGATAGCATGTGTGTAGTTTGGAAAAATGATTGCTAGGTTTTGTTACTCCCTAACCATGCAAAATAATGTACTAACACTTGTATGTTTATAACTAAGTGAGGATTTTAACAACGCATGGAAGATGTTAACATGACGAACTTCACTTACCATATTAACTTGAAAATTGGGCTGTTACAACTCCCCATGGAAATAAAGGGCATCAAAGTAACTTAGTACATCCTGTTCGCTCAGAAATGACCACAGCATCAGTACGTGTTCAAACAAGATTTATCCCGAAGCACACATCTAAAGCACAACACAAATTTCGGCTTGACCTTCACTAATTGAGATCTGTGTTGTGAAGGCCTGAGGTTTTCGAGGAGCTTCAATTTATCAGATCTTGGAATCCAAAAAGGACAAAAACTTCAAGCTGGAGATTGTCTTTAGGATAGCAGATTATTCTACTTCCAGTTACCTCTCCTGGATGTCTAGGAGCAACTCTGCGAGGAAGCCGCACACAATCTGCAATAGATTAAAGCACGAACGATACCCAATGTTTTTAGCTTAACTACCAAACTGATTAGATTCAAGATGTATAACTAGTTGCACATACCTTCATGGTATCTAGATCTCCACTTGGGGCTTTAGTAACGCCGACATCCAGGAATAACATATTTCCAAGATTTTGGGTCCCTTAGTTTAGGCCCTAAAGATGGAAAAATGATGTTAGAATTCTCAATGTAATGGAAAAATGATGTTAGAATTCTCAATGTAAATGAGCTACATTTTAGTTGAAACTATCTATTTTACACCCATAACTGAGTAAGTATATATATATAGGAAGCCTTTTCCGTCTCCTAGGAGTACATACTCCCACCTCTAATATACCACTTAAATGAACGATTTATACTCTTTTATCACTTTCGGTATACTCTAATAATAATTCTAAGATACTCCAATGCAACATGGTTGAAAATTTTTCATGAAAACCCCTTTTTTTTACTACATACCTTTTCCATATGTAAAAGGAATATATAAACAAATATTGCTATAAAGGGTGGACTTTAATGAATTTTTTCGTGAAATTCACTTTAGAGTATCTTATAATTAGTACTAGAGTATACTCAAAAGGATAAAGAGGTATAACAACATCATTTAAGCGGTATCTTGGAGGTGGGAGTAAGTACACGAGTATGGAATCATTTTCCTATATATATATATATATATATATATATATATATATATATATATATATATATATAAACAATTGGTGATATTTAAGGCACCTCCTTCGTTTTAAGGGTAAGAAAATCCCAATAATCCTAAATTCTAGAAATTCCTACATTAATCGGAAGAAAAGAAGGATTTCCACGCTTATTTTGGTAGGGCAAATTAATCATATATAACAAATACAATTGTATTTCAATAATTAGAAGTAGACTTGTATATCAAAAAAGGATCACTACCACTTATTTTGGTGGGGCTAGATTACAACGGTCTTGATTAATCGTATATAAATAGAGTTATATAACAAAAACAATTGTATTTCAATAATTGCAAGTAGAGTTGTATATCAAAAATAATTGTAATATAATATCTAGACGTGTAGTTACGCAGATAAACCTGCTAGTTTATTAAAAAGTAGATTGAATAGCCATATAAACTAATGAAATTGGGTGTCCCCCCTATCGTAATGAATTGTGTACACACGAGAAATATATTTCCGTTGTATTGGCGGTCAACGAATTATAGATCAGTAGTACTAAATAATAGATGTTGGCATACGTGTTGTGCTGAAATACTTAATCAATCAAAAGGGCTGCCTTCCAAGTTCCTACTGAAAGCAAACCACCCCTCAGGGAGCAAAATAATACACCTTCACCTCAAAACATAAGAAAAGTGTGTTGACAAACTTGAAAATGACAATAACAAGCCATACCAAATTTGTTTTCAAAAGACAAAAACACAGTGGGACGTGAATAAAATTTCAATGTATAGGCAAGGTGTAGATTTGTAGCATAGTAGGCAAGGGAAAAATAAAAAGAAGGAAAGCAAATCGAAAGGTACCTTCGAAAGGATCGCTTGAACGAGCATGGGATAGGTCCTTGTGTTCAAGGCTGTCCAGTCCTTGTTCCAGGCATTCATAAATCGGCTTCATATTTAAATCTGGACAATATTTAATCTCAATCCTCCGAAGACCTGTGTGATTCGCAAGACCAGCCGGTAAGGATGCCAGCCGTTTGCACCAATGAAGAATGAGTTGTCGCAATGATGGTAGGTCACCCAAACACTCCAGTGACTCCAACGCATCGCAGTATCCAATACATAACCACTCGAGTGCGTCCAGCTGCCCTGACACGGGCGAAGCTTACCACAAGAATAAATGTGTAAACTCCTGAGGGACGGTGGTAGATACGGAAGTGCTACCAATTTATCACAACAAATTATGTATAGACTTTCTAGGCATGATAGAGAATTATTTCTTGGTGATGGCAATCGCTCTAGCATACTTGTGCATGAGAGGTCATTGCAGTGTTCCGATGATGCAAATGTATCAAGCTGTTCCACCTGCACACTCTCTGACTCCTTCCCCATATGGACACGAGATTAGGGCAGTTCCCAATATTAATAAAACTGAGAGATGGGGAAGAATGAAGAGCTCTGTCAATCTTTCACAACGCCGTATCACTAAATCTGAGAGATGCGGCAGGAGCTGATCCTTGCCCGAGTTGGGTCTCCTTTGACCTGTGTGGGTGTGGGCCCTATTAGCCTACTCCATTCAACAATGTACAGATTCTTCAAGGATACCAAGCATAGGAATTCTTCCTCTGGCCAGTAGATGAGATTATCACATGACTCGATTTTCAAATCTACGAGTTTTCCAAACCACTTCCAAATCCCAATTGTTGGATGCGATGGACTTGAGGGGAAGAAAAAGTCGCAGCCAAGCAACTCCATTTCCAAAACAGATGCTTCATGGTTCTCGTCGAGCTGCAGTGTTGGTGTTGCATCCCTATCATGGCAAGACAGTACTAACTTGGACAGCATAGACATGTATCTGGATCTAGCTATTGATAGGGATAGCTGTGCCTTTTCCTCTTCTAGATGTACAACCTTGAGTTTTGGTGCTTCAAGTATAGTTGTCAGCATTGGACAGCTCTTAATATCGAACTTCTCCAGCAGAGGAAATGTCAGTTCTTCTTGGTTTGTTCCTTCCATTGCCACCCATTTCTCCAACCTCTCCAAATCATGTAACCGGAGTTCTTTTAATGCTGGAAATGCTGTGCATGCCGTGTCACTGCATAGGCTTTGCAATTTATCCAATCTAATCAAATAAAGAACTTGAAGAGCCTTCAAATGCCAGAAGTGAGAAATTCCTCACACGCTGTACACCCAACTAGATGGAGTTCAGTCAAGTTCTGTAGCACACCAAGATCTGTCGTCCATATAGGTAAACCAGTGCTTTTGTAAGAAACTATCTTTAGCATCAGCAATCCATTATTAGGTCTAAGAGCATCTAGGACCTTTTTATGACAATCTGATACAGTTTCCGCTCTGCTGTGATCACTCCATTCAAGAGATAAGTGTCTGAGTTTCTCTTTATTTCCAAGATTGGCAGCTTTTGCATGCGCTTCAGTTACATTTTCTAGACAACTTAACTCTAATTCTCCACAAAGGTTTAAGTTCTGCAATTCTCTGACAGTACTACAACTAGAGCTAGCACCCACCACAAAATATGTCAGAGTTTGCAGAGAAGTGAGCTGTCCAAGATCTGGAGGCATGCACTTTAATGATTTGCATCCATTAGTGTAGAGATGTCGGAGGCTTGTCATATACTTCATGTCCTTTGGAAGTCGACCAAGACACTCGCAATGAGAAAGGTCCAATGTCTGTAGATTGTACAGCATGCTTATTTCTTCTGGAAGTTCTTCGATTTTTGTGTTATGTGTGAGACTTAGATACCTTAGGTGCTGTAAGTGCCTTGGTCTGATTGGCGGCAGTTCTTTCAATGGAAAGAGGCGTACTGCCCGTAGAGAATTACACTTCGATAAACGTGGTGCCGAACCAGTATACCAAGGTGGATACGACAACGTCCGGAGACTAGGAGATTGTTTCTTCATAAAATCATCGAAATGAATTCCGATTTCATCATATAATGAGAATAAGTGGCGAGTAGAATTTAACCATAACTTCTTGTAATTGGGCCTATCAGTTATAGTGAGACATTCTTTTCCCATAACAGAAAGAGCAATGTCATGCATAAGATCGTGTATCTTGCATATGGTTCTGTAACAGAGCTGCTGCCTTTCTCCAAACTGAATAGCAGGCTTCACATCTTGAAAGAATGATCTCCAAGCGAGCTCCTTGAAAATTTCTTCGCCAGCGGTTTCAAGATGGACTTCTTCCTGCTGTGGTATGAAGTCATGTGCCATCCATAACCGGATCAAAATCTCACACCAATCTCATAATCTTTGGGAAATATGTGTGAGACCCCGATTGGATGAGCAGGAACCTCCATGTGATTACTTGTGCTATTCCACTGGATCATTAGCTAGCACTCACATGTTTACAACAATTGGAAATCACAACCATACAATATAGTGATTAAGCGAAAGCGATAATATAAAAATTATTACAACTCGAGAAATATAAAGCAACAAAAAGCAATTGCCTTGTAGTGTACCCATCCAATCAAGAACAGTAACCGACTGCATAAACTTGAGATAGAACACGGCGGAGGGAAGAACCCGCAACCTGCGATGAACAAACCTCGAAAGCGCTAACTCAACCACCTACAATATAATTAGGCAAGGGTGAGTACTTTCACGCACTCAGCAAGACTTGAGCAAATCCTATAATACATGCGAGCCATTTCAAAGGAAAGGCTACTACTGTTAATTTGCATAAAGCTTACTTTGCATTTGTAAACCAAGTTATTTGCAAACGGAATTTATAAGCGCATTTGATTGATAGCAAATAAGTAAAGCATAATAACACTCACAGTCCTCCATGACGTGAGCGGCGAATCATGAATTCACGAAATCCAACAATGTCGGCTTTCGACATAAAAGCACAGTTGCCAAAACAAATGAAACCAACCCTTTTGAAAATAATAAAACATTTAACTTCAAGCGAAATTCACCAAGACACCCATGTCATAGTGCGGCTAATCAATTAGATTTAAACTTCTGCAGAGGTGTACAAGCTGTACCCACAAGGAATGATCAACCTTTTGCAAGATCACACATGCCTCCACTAGGCCATTGTGCTCGTCTGGAAAACCATACATAGCCATTAAATTCCTAGACAAGGCTTTACACCAGCCGGACGTTAACCCCGCCGTAGAACTAAAGACACACACCCAAGCCGTGGATCCACATTCAAGACACCCAACACAACGCTTCGTAATGGCACGGCTGCACACCGTTACACCGGTTATGCAAGTACCCATACTTAACCGAATGGCAGCCGTAACGAGTAGAACCATGACAGAATGAAACGCAGCTCCCGCCTACCAATGAGCAAAGCCATGTCTAAACAATTTAATAGGCTAAGGCTAACCCATCCTCACCCTCGTGGTTTATGCAGATTTTCTCGGATCAAGCTACACGATGTTCGGTCCTTAGTTGTGACACGGCGACACTTCACCCTACACTACGTGCATTTTATTATTACCTGTTGGCTATTGCCAATAATCGCCGCATCAAAGCATAGTTTCATTTTGGGTTTTAATCAAAACTACCCACAACCAAAGAATAGTACTATTTCCAAGGTTTTCAGAAACAAATGTTGCTTTGATCATGTATATCATTGATTCTAAAGCACGGCTAAGCATGAATAATATGAACGATATACCCATGATGACATTAAGTAATGCCTAACCATTAATCTAAGGTTATCAAGGTTCACATTTCATAATTATCAAAGGAGATTCATGTGACAACAGTATTATCTACCAAACCACAAGATAGCAATTTACATAAAGGTAAGCGCATGCATAAAACAATTTGATGCATAAAAGGAATATAAAATATTGGGAGCAATATGGTCAAAGGATGCTTGCCTTGCTTAATCACGCTACTTACAAGGGCGCGGATTGCGGTTGACGATGGCAGCGATGAAAACGACAACGCCGGGTTCTACGCCATTTATCAGCGGAAATAAAGCAAAATAAAAGACTTTAATAAGGGCAAAAAAAATTGATAGAAAGAACAAATAAAACTCTTCACAAGAAAGAGGATTGCTCTTTTATGAATTTATTAATCTTATTTTATGAATTCAAGATGCTAAAATTGGTTAGATTAAATAGAATTAGTCATTAGTTGCAAGCTTTCATTGATTCACTATTCATAATATGAGTTTCAAACTTAATTACTTATGGGTTTTGCTCTATTAAGATTCAGATTCAAGCAAGATGAAATAAGAATATTTTCTTAGATTGCTATAGAGTATCATCTTAAAGATAAATTCTAGGTTATTCTTTACTAATTTTAGATTTAGATGAGTTGTTTAGTGAGTTAATGAAAAGGCTTGGTTGAGCATGTTAGAGTATAAAGGATTAGTTCTTTATCGTTAATTGATTTCGCTTAGAATTAGCTTTACATAAGTTAAATCTACTGTTTTAGGCTACTGGGATTCTTTTCAAGATATTTGAGAAGGTTACGGTGAGAAAAATAACTTAACTACGGATTCCTCATTGAAACTACAATTCGTTCATTCATGTTACGGTCTATAGTAATGTGATTACTTAGGTTATTTAGCTATTAAGATTAATATGCAAATCACGTGAACTAAGATTATCTTTTCGCATTTGGGTAGGCTATACTTTGAAGAACATTACTAAACCAGTTCCATAAGTTTTAGGATTTTGGACGAGACTATAATCTTGTTGCTAAAACGGTTAATGCTATAATTAAAGACTACACTATTCAAAATCGGCAAGAAGGGGATTGACGATTAACGATTAAGGATTTTAGGCTATTTGCATTAATATAAAACATGATGGAATATAGTTATTTCTTCATATTACGATGATTTATACTTTGTATAACAATTCTAAGCTAATTCCATAAATTTTAGGCTTTAGCTGATACATTATTTTTATTGTTGAAAAGGCTTAAGTGGCATTGCAAAGTTGACTATTCATTAGGAATCGCCAAAAGGTGAATCAAAAGGGTTAACACTTAAGGGTTTTGATCTGATGAGATTAATAGGCAAACCTTAATGGATTATGATTCTTTTACGAATATGGTAGTATAAACTTAAATCAGTGTTTCTAAACTAGTTTCACATATTTTAGTGTTTGGATGAGTTATTCTATATCGATGGTGAAGTAGCCTAGATGATCATATTTGAATCCTTGAATCGGCCAACTTCATATCTGAGTTTGCAACTAACATATATTAGATTCTTTAGTTCATTTTCAGGTGTTAGTAGGTAGCAATCCTAGTAATGTTTTAAAGTTGATTTGGCATTATTTTAGCTTTAATTGCAATAGATTATCTATTTACTTATTGTTATAATTAACATTTTCTTTCATTAAGAACATGCAAACTAAATCTTATTTTAAATGTATTTGCATACATGGATCTGCATTGCTGTCAGGAGACTAACACAAAGCATTTCCTAATTTTGTGAGCTTTTAGGCTTTCATTTTCATTAATGGCCACATCAAGGTTTAGTGATGATTAACAAGCAAATAATTTAAAGCGAGTTGAACATTTAAATATTTTCATATATTTGAGTTTATTATAATCCCGAGGGCACATAAAAATGTAGTTAATTATTTTAAGAAGTATATATCCTATATCTGTGATCTTGCACCATAATGAAGTGCTTGTATCATTTCAATTCTAATAATCATCCTACGACTTAAAAACTAAATGTTTTTGGATATTTGAATACATCTTGATCCTAAAATCCCATGATCAACGATTTCATCTCCTCATTACTTATTATTCACAAAGTCTCGTTAAAAAATCATATTAGCATTATAATCAAGTTTAATATAAATAATTATTACGCGGTCAAGAATAAAATGTTTTTACATATTTATATTCTCTGTGATTTTAGATGATTATATAAATTTGATTCATGAAATTGAATTAAAATTATAAAAGATATTCAGGATTGCGAGATTCAGCGGTTGGAAAATGCCTAAAAGAATGGAAACACGTTTTCACCCAAGGAAGCGTCTTCGCTTCTCTCTTCTTCTTCTTCGACTGCTCACTGTGTGAGCGAAACAGTATCGGTTAGGGCTTGGCAGCGGTTTCCGGTGAAGATCCGTGAATCTTGAGCATGGAGAGGAAGGGCTCGGCGAAAGAAGTCGGTGTCAATTCAATGGAAGAGTCTCCGGAAGCAGCCCACAGCTCAGCGGCGGAAATGGCGGCTCGTGGAGGAGGAAAAACAGCGTTAGGGCTTGAACGGTGGCACTAACATCGATGGGGACGAGGGTTCGGTTTCACAGAATCGGCCCGGAGAAAAGCGGCAAGCCCGCCCTGGTGGCTTGAAGAAAGAGGCTCCTGGCGACCACTTCGCATGGAGAACTCACGAAATTGTTGAGGGTCTTGTTTCTTCGCAGGGTGATGCTCTAGCCGAGAATTTGAGAATGGTTGGCTCGATTGCTCGATTTGATTCATGGCTTGGAGCTCTGAAGGTCTGGCAATGGCGCATAACAGGAGGGAGTTTCATCTGCGGCTGAGGGAAAGAAGAAGAAGTGAGGGAATGAGGAAGAGCTTCACTGCGAACACTGGGGTACCCTTTATAGCCAAGAAAGTAGAGGATGAGCCGGCTGGCTGAATTGGTCTCGGTTGCGAGGTTCACGAGGCGACAAAGGAAGAACAGCGGTATGGCTCGAGAGACTTCGTGGCGATGATGTGATGATGAGGATGATGAGACACGACCAATCGAACAAGCGATTCATTGAGCGGCTTCGGTCAAGCTGCGCTGGCCGGGTGAGCTTCGCTCGATGCAAGCACAGGAAGGAGACGAAGCTGACAAGTGGGCCGGGACCACTGATCGATGGTATGGCGTCAAAAGAGATGGTCCAGCTCGGATGGTCCTAGTCTCCAATTTCTATTGCTGTCAAATTGAAGTAGAAAATATCCAAAATTTTTGACCATGGTCTTTGAATATATTTTGATGCCTGGTAAAATTATGAATTTAAAATGAGTTACCGAAAATTTGATAATATTCTGACAACAGTGATCGCTCCAAATTTCTTGTTTCGGATTCCTATTTTTCATTGAGATCAATTGAAGTCTATTATTTTTGAAATTTTGTTTTTCTAAATTATTTGATCTCAGAATGCTTCTGTAAAATTTTCAGATCAAAATATGGTTCCATTATTTTATAAAAATTCTGACATTGCAAATTCTCGATTTTCGGGGTTTCGTTTTTGAATTTATAAAAGTCTTAAATTATATTATTAATTTATGATATTTTGACCAAGGGTATAAATTGCATGGATATGTTCATGATAATTTTGCAGATTCATTTGTGACATTAAAATATTTTATAAATTATTACAATGCATTGTTTTCATTTAAAAGTTGTCTCTTTATTTATTCCTTCATTTCTCCATATATGGAATATCATTTTATGGCTAAAATGATTTACTTATATGCTCAGGGTTCTCATGGCAAATTTTATAAATTTTTACTTTTTACATTTTGCCTTTTCTCCTTTTCATTCTTTATTTCCATTTGTTGAATTTTTCTTGCAACATGAAAATCCAAGAACTCCAAATAAAAATCAATAATACCAAGAAAACTCAGAAAGAATAATATTCAATTTCAAAATATTGATTTTTATTTTATTAAAGTTTTGGGATGTTACAGATCTACCCCTTACAAAAAATCTAAACCCGAGATTTGGCGGTCTAAGGAAAATTATTTCTAACAAGTCGGAAACTCTTCCTTGAGTCGTCTTCTCGTTCCCAAGTTGCTTCCTCTTCAAAATGATTGCTCTGTTGAACTTGATCACCTTGTCGGATTTATTACGAGTGTGCGTTCATCTTCTTTTAAAATTTTAGTCGGATGCTTCCAATAAGTTAAATCGGGTTGTAGATTGATTTCATTTAGCTAGGTGAGCTTAGAAGGAAGACAAAGGTATTTCTTTAATTGTGATATATGAGAGACACTATGAACCTTGGATAGCTGAGATGGCAGCTCTAATTTATATGTTTTTTTATCTTCTTAACGATCGATATGGCATAATATATCGTGGTGCGAGTTACCTTGGATTTGGAAGCGGTGAATACCACGAACCTTGTAATTCTCGAGGTGAGATAAATTTGGGAATTCTTTCTCGGAGATGACTTTGTCGTTTGGTTGACACTTCGTCTTCATTGCAATTGCTTTCTTGAACCTCGTCTTGTGATTCCAAGTTGTCGATGCGAAGAAATAGAAAGTATTCTATTTGAGTTTTAGGCAAGCGGATGAGAAATACTAGTGCTTTCTACGTCTATTTTGATTGCACAATCAGTATTGTTTAACAAGGATAAGCTAATTTATAGAGTGGCATGTGGTATATGTAGAATCCTTGAGATGGGGAAAATGATGTATTTCCATTAGATTTATTTGGGAAAACCGAATGTTATCATTAAGAAGGGTATTTGATATACAACGGCGGTTTGCTTGATTCAACATTGGTTGATGAAATGAGTTGAGGAAGAAATGTCATTTCGGTTTAACTTTGATTGAAAACAAGATAGAGATAATTCAAGTATTGGGTTGAGGTAAAAGAAATATAAGATGATCTGATGATTTGATTTGTTTGTTCACTTTGATAGATAGGAGGTTTTGATCTTCTTTGGATTTGGCAATTATGGAGAAATGAAATGTACAAAATCACAAGATTGGTTGCGAGAATTGAATACACAAAGGCATACTCAATATCACATAAGTGCGGGTATAATTACATGAGAAGATGTTTTACATTCAAAGCGATGTTAAGCGAGGGTTGACATCGAGGGTTGACATGGCGCATAATGTTTTCGGTCTTTGAGACGGACCTAAAAGTTACTAATGTCTTTCTTGACAAGGTGATGTAGAACTGTTCTTGGGTAGGTGTTGGCAAGGTGTCCAAGTTATTTTCGGTTGTTGCGAGATAGCGATATCCGTTTTGTCGAAGCAATGAAAAGATTACTTGCTAATGTTATAAAATAGATGATCGAGAAGTGACTAAAATCAAGGAGTTGACTATGGAGTTAAACTTGTATCTGGTAGGGTTCAATTACATAAGTATTGTACCTAATGCTACATATGGCGAGATCATATTGTCTTTCCGATTTTAGTACCGAGACCACTATTCATTGGTGTTCTTTGGAGGGATGAGCAGATGGTGATTGAGATGGAGAATGAAGTTAAGCAAAATTCTTTTAGGGACAAGTATCTTTGTTCACGCCTCCTCTTTACGATTCTTCAAGCAATCCGCTTCAAATCTTATTTCTTCTACTCTTAGAGTTATATCTGTTGATGAAATTCCTAGTATGGTTATGGTTGTAGAATATATTTGTTCAACTTGCGAGGCGTCGTTTAGCAACATGGTTCCTTTTGTGACTTTCTGAATTATTTCCGCTTTTCTCATGGTATCTTGTTAGATACAAGGGTATGCTTAATATTATTTTGTGAACTTCAATTTGTTGCTTTCTAGAACATCCTTTAGTCTAATAATTTTCTTTATCGGATCAGGAACATGGCGTTGGCAATTGACATTTACTACGTTCTTAGTGAAGGTGGTTAGAACCGGTGTTGTTTCTTTTATTCCTTAAGTGATATTTCTGTGTGGTGGTGTTCTTCCTCTTTTGATCACCAAATCTTGAGCAAAGATTATATTGGTGACTATCGGATCGAGGGACATTGAGCTAGACAATAATCTTGACCTTCACAAGGTAACAAGAAATATTGCTTATATGACATTTTCGGAGAATGATTTCCTTTCATAAGCTGAAGCAATTGATTGCACTCTCATCAACAGTATGACCTATTTCTCCATAGTGAGTGCAAGCACAAACTTGGATTATTGGATTAGGCAACACTTCAAAAACAGTGTGTAGGCATTAATTAAGGTATAGAAGTAGATTTCTAGTCTAAACCATTTCCTTTCCTAGCAAGAATTAGCAGACGTTGGAAATATTTTGTGCTAGTTACTAAAAGCAGAAGGGTGTGCATTTGATGATTTTGTTCAATTATGGTGAGCATTTACACCATGGTTACATATTCTAACATTTTTTTTTGAACCTTGAGAAAGTGGAGAGTTATGATGATTGCTATGTTGAAAAGGAAGTGCTTTAGCTAATTACAAAGGATTTAGTTGAACTTGGATAGGATTATCATTTCTTGATGGTTGAGTGTCTTGCGGGGTTTCACGAAGTAGACAAGGAGTGTTAGCAGTTCATGCCAAGAATCCTTAGCAAGAATAAGTTAATTTAAAGAGATCAGAGTATGTTAAAATATCTGAGATGAATGAAAGCATGCATCTCAACAGATTTATTTGGAGAGAGCAGAGGTTGACTTCAAGGGAGTATCCAAATACAATTACTATTTGAATAACTCAATGAATATTAATGAGATTAGTGGCAATTAAATCTCATTCAAGGCTGACCTTGTAAAACATAAATATGAAGTGAAAGTTTACATTGAGTAAAGCAGACAACAATTCAAAGAACGAGTGAAGGTCGGTCATAAAGCTAAAGATTTTATTACTCATTACTTTCAGTAGTTGTATTAATGAATTATGTCGGAGCATCCTGCAACAATATTTATTAGAGTAAAGCTATTTAGATGAGATTACGTTGGGTTACAAGGCAACATTTAGTTCTTTAAAATCTTTTTAATTAAAATTTTCTTATTAAGCGAGTTAACGCATGCTAAATTTCAACCTAGTGGTTTAACATTCACAGAGTAACCGAAAGCAATAAAAAGATTTACAACAAAACTTCAATAACACGGAGTAATATGTATATATTTAACTTAATATGTAGGAAGGGTATCTAAGGTTTTCCTTCTCTGGCCATACATATTTATGCATAAAAGTTTACTACATAACTAGACTAATGTATAGCTCGTATAATACTATCTTTTATCGTAGTATATTATGACGAGTTTCTTTTAATCCTTGCACCACTTGTGTTGTTAGGCTTCGAGGCTTCGGCGAAGTCGGGAGGTTTCTGCTCTGCTGCTTCTATCCTCTTGAAGTTGTTGATATAGGCATCACTATGCTCTTGACTTGTTGCTTAAATTATTTTCAACAAGTTTGTTGGTAGTTTTCATGTTGCAGAAAAGACAGTGAAAGAAATATTACTAAAAGGAATAACTTAGGAGTGAAGAATGAGTATACATATAAGAAGATTAAATTCTATAGATGGGGAAAAGAGTAGGTATAACTGATGCTTATATTTCTTTTTAGGAAAGTAAGGTTCCCAATTTTTCTAGTTTCCATTCTACAGCATCTAACTTTTTTTTGTTCCAACTCATTTTCATGGTCAAAGCGTTATTCTGGAGCGTTAAGTTTTTAACTAGCCTAAAGCAGCATAAGTAGTTTAGTGTTACTAATGTGGTAAGATCTTAACTTCATTTATACATGAATGGTGTGATCTCAAGCAAAGCTAAGAGTAGTAATAGGGATTATATTGTTAATCTTGATGAGGTTTAATTTCGTGAATGGTTAATGTCCATAATGGTTACACATATGAAAAGTTATGCGGGAAGAAGGGATAAGTTTGTATATGCTTTATAAAAAGATGTGAGAGCCATTTCATGATTTCTTATTTATCCTATGGGTTAAGTTTTCCATATTCATACATGAGGACAATTTATTGTGAAACCTTAACCTTAGAGGTTAAGTTCCCTTATAAATCGGTCCTGGCAATTCAGAACAAAAACCAAATTTCAAGTAGCATAACATAACACCAACATATATTGCTCTATATAACTAGAGCAGAATAATATGCTTCTGCGTATGGGTTCTCATCTTAAGGTAGATCCTAATGCATTCTAATCATACGCCCTTTTGCGTTGGATGATACTAACTCTTCATGAAGTAGCACCTTCAAGTTGTGCTCTGTTTTGTCGAGGTTAGCGATGTGTCGTATGCTTTCTTGAGGCGGTTGGCGTAGATATTGTAGTCTTCTTGGGTCGGCATGAAGCATGGTAGCATAAGTCTTGTACATCTTCAAAATCGATGCGAAGATAACCACTAGCGACAATTTCTTTTTTGAGATAAGGGAATTTGTTTGCAAACCAAAATGAATGTAGGGTAAGAATAGAATCTTAAGGCAGAAAAGAATAGCAAGGTCTACATTTTGCAAATATGCTAGCCGGAAAATAAAATTTGAATTCGCTCATTCCAATACTAACGACCATTCTATCTAAGGTTTATCCTCACGGTCGATATAGCTCGATACCAACTCTGTGAGACCCGTTCGGATGAGCAGGAACCTCCATGTGATTCTTGTGCTATTCCTGGATCGATAGCTAGCACTCACATGTTTACAACAATTGGAAATCACAACCATACAATTTAATAATTAAGCGGAAGCGATTATACAAATAATATTACAACTCGAGAAATATAGCGATAAAAAGCAATATCACGTAGTTTGCCCAACCGACCGAACAGCGACCGAGCATAAACTCCGAGATAGAACACGCTTAGGAAGAACCCGCAACTGCGATGAACAACCGAAGCTTGCTAGCACACCTACAATATAATTAGGCAAGGGTGAGTACGTTGCGTACTCGGCAAGACTTGAGCAAATCCTACAATATATGCGAGCCATTTCAAAGGAGGCTACTACGAGTTAATTTGCATAAGCGAATTTGCGATTATAAATCAAGTTATTTGCAAGCGGAATTTATAAGAGCATTTGATTGATAACAAATAAGTAAAGCATAATAACACTCACGAGTCCTCCATGGCGTGGCGGCGAATCATGAATTCACGAAATCCAACAATGTCACCCTTCGACATAAAAGCACGGTTGCAAAACAAATAGATCCAACCCTTTTGAAAATAATAAAACATTTAACTCAGCAGAGTTCACCAAGACACCCATGACCGCAGTGCGGCTAATCAATTAGATTTAAACTCTGCAGGTGTACAACTTTACCCACAAGGAATGATCATCCTTTTGCAAGATCACACATGCCTCCACTAGGCCATTGTGCTTGCCGACGATCATACACTTTCATTACACGGACATGACTTTACACGGCGGGCGTTAACCCTCGCCACACAGAGACACTCACCCAAGCCGTGGATCCACTTTCGATACACCAACACAACGTCTCTGTCCATGGCAAAGGCGTACACGTTACACGGTTATGCATTTACCCTCTGACGCATGGCAGCCCTAACAAGCAAATCCATAACGGAATGCCTCGCAAGCTCCGCCTACCAATGAGCAAAGCCATGTCCAAATAAGTTAATAGGCTATGGCTAACCCATACTCACCCTCGTGGTTTGTGCGGATTTTCTCGGATCAAGCTACACGATGTTCGGTCCTAGTTGTGACACGGCGACACTTCACCCTACACTACGTGCATTTCCTTATTGACAATGGCTATTGCCAATAATCGCCGCATCAAAGCATAGTTTCATTTTGGGTTTTAATCAAAACTACCCACCGACAACGATGCCATTTCCAAGGTTTTCGGAAACAAATGTTGCTTTGATCATGTACATTCTTGATTCTAAAGCATGGCTAAGCATGAATAATATGAGCATATATACCCATGATGACGATAAGTAACGCCTAACCTTAATCTAAGGTTATCAAGGTTCACATTTCATAATCATCAAAGGAGATTCATGTGACAACGGTATATCTACCAAACCACAAGATAGCAATTTACATAAGGTAAGCGCATGCATAAAACAATTTGATGCACAAAGGAATATAAAATATTGGGAGCAATATGGTCAAAAAGAAGCTTGCCTTGCTTAATCACTGCTTCTGACGAAGCGAGGATTGCGAGTTGCGAGGCGGCGATGAAAACAACAGCGTCGGGTTCTCTGGCGTCGAACAACGGAAAATAAGCAAAATACTAACTTCAATAAGGCGAAAAGAAATAGATAACAAGAACAAATAAAACTCGATAAAAAGCGAGGGATTGCTCTTTTATGAATTTATTAATTTTATTTTATGAATTCAAGAGCATAAAAATAGTTTAGATTAAATAGATTTAATCATTAGTTGCAAGCTTCCATTGATTCACTATTCATAATATGAGTTTGAAACTTTATTACTTATGGGTTTTGCTCTATTAAGATTGATTGAAGCAAGATGAAATAAGAATATTTTCTTAGATTGCTATAGATTATCACCTAAAGATCATTTCTAAGCTGTTAGCACTAAATTCGGATTTAGATGAGTTGCTTAGCGAGTTAATGAAAAGGCTTAACGATCATATTGGATTATGACTAAATAGTTCTTTATCTTTTATGGATTTACGCTTAGAATTAGCTTTACATAAGTTAAATCTCTTGTTTTAGGCTCTTGGGATTATTTTCAAGATATTTGAGAAGGTTACGGTGATAAAAATAACTTAACTCGGATTCCTCATTGAAACTACAATTCGTTCATTCATATTACGGTCTATAGTAATGTGATTACTTAGGGTTATTTAGCTATTAAGATTAATATGCAAATCACAGTGAACTAAGATTATCTTTTCGCATTTGGGTAGGCTATACTTTGAAGAACATTACTAAACCAGTTCCATAAGTTTTAGGATTTTGGACGAGACTATAATCTTGTTGCTAAAACGGTTCATGCTATAATTAAAGACTACACTATTCAAAATCGGCAAGAAGGGGATTGACAGATTAACGATTAAGGGTTTTAGGCTATTTGGATTAATATGTAAAACATGATGAAATATGGTTATTTCTTTATACTAAGATGATTTATACTTTGTATAACAATCCTAAGCTGATTCCATGAATTTTAGGCTTTGGCTGATACATTATATTCATTGTTGAAAAGGCTTAAGTGGTATTGTAAAATTGCGCTATTCGAATCGGCCAAAAGGTGAATCAAAAGGGTTAACACTTAAGGGTTTTGATCTGATGAGATTAATAGGCAAACCTTAATGGAATATGATTCTTTTTACAGAATATGGTAGTATAAACTTTGTACAGCATTACTAAACTGATTTCACCTATTTTAGTGTTTAGGCGAGTTATTTTATCGATGGTGAAATAGCCTAAGTGATCATATTTGAAACCTTAAATCGGCCAACTTTAAATCTTAATTTCCAACTAACCTATACATGATTCTTGATTCATTTTTCAGGTATTAGCAGTATCATCCTAGAAATGTTATAAAGTTGGTTTGGCATTACTTTAGCTTTAATTGCAATAGATAAACTATTTACTTATTGTTATAATTAACATTTCTTTCATTAAGAACATGCAACCTAAATCTTATTTTAAATGTATTTGCATACATGGATCTGCATTCTTTGTCGGAGACTAACACAAAGCATTTCCTAATTTTGTGAGCTTTTAGGCCTTCATTTTTATTAATGGCCATATCAAGATTTACTAATGATCATAAAGTAAATAAATTAAACTGAATTGTATACTTAAATATTTTTGTATATTTAAGTTTATTATGATCGAGGGCACATAAAAATGTAGTTAATTATTTCAAGAAGTATATATCCTATATGCGCAGTACTGCCCATAATGAAGTGCTTGTATCATTTCAATTCTAATAATCATCCTACGACTCAAAAACTAAATGTTTTTGGATATTTGAATACATCTTGATCCTAAAATCCCATGATCACTGATTTCATCTCTTCATTACTTATTATTCACAAAGTCTCGTTTAAAAATCATATTAGCATTATAATCAAGTTTAATATAAATAATTATTCTGCAGGTCAAGAATAAAATGTTTTTACATATTTATATTCTCTGTGATTTTAGATGATTATATAAATTTGATTCACTGAAATTGAATTAAAATTACAAAAGATATTCATGATTGCAGATTGACCGGTTGGAAAATGCCTAAAGGAATGGAAATCGTTTTCACCCAAGGAAAGCGTCTTACGCTTTCTCTCTTCTTCTTGATCGGCGACTCTGCTGGACGGAAACGATGTCGGTTAGGGCTTGGCGGCGGTTTTCCGGTGAAGATCCGGCGAATGAGAGAGCATGGAAGGAAGGTCTCGGCGAGAATCGAGGCGGTGTCAATTGGCGGAAGAGTCTCGGAGCACGCACGAGCTCAGCGGCGAAATGGCGGCTCGTGGAGGAGGAAGAAACAGGCGTTAGGGCTTGAACGGTGGCACTAACAGCATCGATGGGGCGAGGGTTCGGTTTCACAGGAATCGGCGCGGAGAAAAGCGGCAAGCCGCCACGGTGGCGGTCTTGAGGAAGAAGAGGCTCCAGCGGCGCCACTTTTCGCATGGAGAACTCACGAAATTGTTGAGGGTCTTGTTTCTTGCAGCGGGTGATGCTCTAGCCAGAGGAATTTGAGAATGGTTGGCTCGATTGCTCGATTTGATTCATGGCTTGGAGCTCTGAAGGTCTGGCAATGGGCATAAGCAGGAGGGAGTTTCATGCGCGGCTTGAGGAAAGAAGAAGAAGTGAGGGAATGAGGAAGAGCTTCACTGCGAACACTGGGTACCCTTTATAGCCAAGAAAGTAGAGGATGAGCGGCCTGGCTGAATTGGTCTCGGTTGCGAGGTTCACGAGGCGACAAAGGAAGAAACAGGCGGTATGGCTCGAGAGACTTCGTGGCGATGATCGGTGATGATGAGATGAGGATAGTTGAGACACGACCAATCGAACAAGCGATTCATTGAGCGAGGCTTCGGTCAAGCTGCTGGCCGGGTGAGCTCGCTCGATCAAGCACAGGAAGGAGACAGAAGCTGACAAGTGGGCCGGGACCACTGATCGATGAGTATGGCGTCAAAGAGATGGTCCAGCTCCGGATGGTCCTAGTCTCCAATTTCTATTGCTGTCAAATTGAAGTAGAAAATATCCAAAATTTTTGACCATGGTCTTTGAATATATTTTGATGCCTGGTAAAATTATGAATTTAAAATGAGTTACCGAAAATTTGATAATATTCTGACAACAGTGATCGCTCCAAATTTCTTGTTTCGGATTCCTATTTTTCATTGAGATCAATTGAAGTCTATTATTTTTGAAATTTTGTTTTTCTAAATTATTTGATCTCAGAATGCTTCTGTAAAATTTTCAGATCAAAATATGGTTCCATTATTTTATAAAAATTCTGACATTGCAAATTCTCGATTTTCAGGGTTTCTGTTTTTGAATTTATAAAAGTCTTAAATTATATTATTAATTTATGATATTTTGACCAAGGGTATAAATTGCATGGATATGTTCATGATAATTTTTGCAGATTCATTTGTGACATTAAAATATTTTATAAATTATTACAATGCATTGTTTTCATTTAAAAGTTGTCTCTTTATTTATTCCTTCATTTCTCCATATATGGAATATCATTTTATGGCTAAAATGATTTACTTATATGCTCAGGGTTCTCATGGCAAATTTTATAAATTTTTACTTTTTACATTTTGCCTTTTCTCCTTTTCATTCTTTATTTCCATTTGTTGAATTTTTCTTGCAACATGAAAATCCAAGAACTCCAAATAAAAATCAATAATACCAAGAAAACTCAGAAAGAATAATATTCAATTTCAAAATATTGATTTTTATTTTATTAAAGTTTTGGGATGTTACAATATGGCACAGAATGCGAAGCACTGCTTCATGTGTGATGGTAGGTCGTCATAGCTGAGCTTGAGTATAGGTAAAATTCCAGTCTTGTCATTGCAAATGTTGCTTTTGGCTAATATAGCCTTCCATTCTTCCACGCTAATCTTGGTACTCAACATAGAGCCAAAGGCTTTGGCAGCCAAAGGAGAGCCATCACATCTGTGCACAATCTTCTCAACAATGCCATCTAGCTCATCACTGTTTGGCTTTTGCAAACTAAATGCTCTCGTCTGGATCATTTCCTTTAGATACTCATCACCCAACTTGTCGAGATTATAGGCTTCAGTTATACCCATGGACATAACTCGAGCTACTTCTACATCACGAGTTGTTGTGAGTACTGCACTACCCTTGGCACCTTGCTTAAAGCAGGTCATCAGTTTTCCCCACTTATCAGCATCACGATTCCATACATCATCCAACACAATCAGATACCTCTTTCCACTTACTTCTTTCCGGAGTTTCTGCAATGCTTGTTCATGGTATTTCTCATTGGTATTGCAGATGTTATTTGCAATATTACCAATGTCAAAATCATCTGAGACACAACACCACCTCTGTAGCTCGAAATACTTCTTGATTTCAGGGTCTTCGTAAATGAGTTGCGCAAAGGTGGTCTTACCCAGCCCACCCATCCCAACAATAGGGAGGACCATGAGATCCCTGTTGCTAGCTTGATCAAGCAACATCGCCATGATCTTTTTCTTCTCTTCTTCTCTGGATCTGCTAACGATATCCTTCTCAGAGTCAAGCATGATGGAAACCGTTTCACGCCACTGCTTGGATGATGGTGCTTGCTGCCGGCGTGTGAACCCAAAGTCATTCATCTCTGTGACAAGGACCCCAATTCTCTGCACAATTCCGCTCAGCTTGTTGCCCATCCTGTAACGGAACATAATGGGGTTATGAGCAGGGAAGAGGCTTACAGTATCCATGCCAAGCTTGCTGTAGTGTCCCTTGTTCTTGGCTTCACGCCGGAGAGCCTCGTACTTGAACTCGTCAAAGACATCAATCGCCTCGTAGGCCACTGTCTTGAGGTCGTCGAGCCAAGCACTCACGCCTGGTCGGTAAGCTCCTTCTCCTCTGCATCCTCAATGACGTCCAGGATGGCTGGCAGCTTGCGCCCCAGGATCTTCCGCTGCTCCTCCATGCCGTTCATCACCTTGTACTGGTCCAGAAGGTAGCTGGACGCCTTGTCCTTCACCATGGTGACCAGTGGCCCGATCACCAACTCAGCCATTGTTGCTCTCACAACTCACAACACCACACGCACTCAAC
>CM070515.1:47456867-47662402 GCA_036346375.1 Guadua angustifolia
TTGTTACGTTTTCGAGTTGGTTGAGGTAAGTGGAGTTGTTATTATACATTCTTTGAATGTTTGATTAATTAATGGTTATGTTAAATGATGAAGTAATCGTGCTCTTACGTTTTGGATCTTTTATGAATTCAACTGTTTCCTTTATTTACGGATGTCAATTAAAGAAACTATTACTTTATGTCTTGAAGTAGTTATATTCTAGACGAATTCATTACTTTTTTATTATTGTTGCACTTTGCTAAGTCTTGGACTCACGCTTGTTTGCTTCCTGTTTTAGGTACCTTGAAGCTGACACGCCGGGATTGGAGTAGAGCACGTGCACGACTTCGGTTACCAACCACCTAGTTAATTGTTTCGTTAAAAATGGTTGTAATAAATGCGATTTGTATTGTGTTGATCGGCGTTGCGTAGTTGGTTAATTGTCGATTGAAAATGTGATTGATTATCTAAGGACTGTTAGAATGATATCGTATAAGCGCTATTGTTCTTTTTCTGTCTGTGAGTGGATGTCCTCTGTTCTAGAGAGGTCATCGAAATTTTGTAAATTCGGTGACTTAGTTTTAAGCCGGTTTAAGAGTTTAGAATTAAATTCAGTTTCGATCTTCTTTTTTTGTAGAGTGTCATTTGTTATTTAGGGCTTTTGGTAGCATTAGCGGTGCGTTGGCGCCGGTGTTATTCTGATTCGAAGCCTTGGCGTGGCTCGTGGCCGTCTTAAAGTTAGCGCTTCGAAGCGCAGCGTAGGCTCGTGACGTCTGCGAGTATGGCGCTTGGGGGCGGCGTAGGCTTCGTGGCGTGCCGGTATTGCGCTTCGAATCGTTGCTGTGCGAAGTTGGCGCTTCGCGCAGCGTGGCTCGTGGTCGTCTGCGAAAAGTGGCGCTTCGAAGCGCGGCGTGGCTCGTGGTCGTCTTGAAAGAGTGGCGCTTCGAACGCAGGCGTAGGCTTCGTGGCCGTGCCGCAGTAACGCTTCGGCGCCGGCGTAAACTCGTGGCCGTGCAGTATGGCGCTTCGAAGTATGGGCGTAGGCTCGTGGCCGAAGTCGATATTAGCGCTTCGGCGCGAGCATAAACTTCGTGGCCGTGCGAAGTTGGCGCTTCGAAGCGCGGCGTAAACTCGTGGCGTGCGAAGTTGGCGCTTCGAAGCGCGGCGTGGCTCGTGGCCGTGCGAAGTTGGCGCTTCGAAGCGCGGCGTGGCTCGTGACCGTGCGAAGATTGGCGCTTCGAAGCGCGGCGTAAACTTCGTGGCGTCGTGCGAATTGGCGCTTCGAAGCGCGGCGTAAACTTCGTGGCGTGCGAAGGTTGGCGCTTCGAAACGCAGCGTGGCGCTTAGCGTGCGAAGTTGGCGCTTCGAAGCGCGGCGTAAACTCTTAGCGTGCTGCGATGTTGGCGCTTCGAAGCGCGGCGTGGCTTCGTGGCGTGCGAGATTGGCGCTTCAGGCGCAGCGTGGCTCGTGGCCGTGCCAAAGTTGGCGCTTGGGGCGCAGGCGTGGCTCGTGACCGTGCCGAAGTTGGCGCTCGGGGCGCAGGCGTGACGCTTGGCCGGCCCGGAGGTGGCGCTCATCATGAGTAGACCTCTTCTGATCATCTGACGAACTTCCGAATGCCTTTAAAGAAATCCAGCAAGTATCCGTCAAGATCGTCGAGGTTGTACTTGACGTGTCTCGCCGAGTGCTGGCTGCCTGATTCAAGCAGCGACTTCGACCGCCCGAGGAATGACCGGTATGCCGGGATCAGCCTTGTGCTCGATGTAGTAGAGGTTGTTTATAAGGAAGATGTTCTTCAGCCCGACGTCGTCATAAAGGCAGGACTTCTCGTTGATCTTGCAGAGCAGGAGGGCGAGCAACTCGCGCATGCACCGCCCGGACGGCGCCAAGATGGCCCCACTGGTGGAAGCTCCGCCTTCGTCGCCGCTGTTGTCATCGAGGGCGCCGACAAGGTCTATGTTCAAGTTTTTCAGCCGCCGGCCGCACAAGTCAATACAGAAGACCGAAGCAAAAAAGCGGCCAAGCCTCCAGCCGCTGGCGCAGGACCTCCTTGTCGCAATTCTCAAGTTATCTAGTGGCCTGCTTCAACACCAAAACATATGCATGCAAGCAAGGGAACAAGACGCTGCACTTCTAGTCGCGAGAGCCTCTGGGAATTATCTAGTCGCCCGGCACCTTCAAATACACGCATGCATGCATGCACAGACGCCGGATCAAAACAGGAACTCAATTCAAATCAAACAAGAACTCACGTCACAAGAAGCAATTATCTAGTCGCTGGAACCTTTTCTTGCGTGCATGTGAGACGTCAAAAACAGAGAGCCAGCAAGAACCCTCCAGGCGCAATCCAATATATTTACTTCCCAGCCGCAAGCCCTTATGAAAACGGCGAACGTCCCAGCCGCCGCAAAAGCCACCAAAAAGGCCAGACTTCCGTTGAAGATTGCCATCAAGCTTGCTGAGATTGATCTTAACGCAGCCCTACATGGCGCGCCAACTGTCGACGTTTGTTGTCGGCAATAATGAAAAGGGGGCTAAGCGCTGGATCCAAGCTCGATGGTAGCACAGGAACACCGGAATTATACAGGTTCGAGGCTCTCGCGGAGGAGATAATACCCTAGTCCTGTGCTCTGGGATTATATGTGTAACTAGCTGTTTGCTAATGAGATTGTCCTCTGATCCCCTCTCCTTCTCCCCCACCCCCCTTTATATAGCGGAGGAGGGCGGTTACAAAGGAGATTCCTAATCGGTTACAAGGTGGAGATTATATCTCTTTCCTTATCCGTTTAATATGATAACGGATAGGATTACAATTGTATCCTCCCTAAGCAGGGTCGGTTTCTATCTTTTGGGTTTCCTTGCTGCGCATGGCAACCTGCCTCTTGGGCAATACCCATCTTCATGTAGTCGGCTCGACCGATCCCTCTTGGGTAGTCCTTACGGCCCGCCATGCAGGTACCCGGGGTCCATATACTCCACACATACCCAACAAAAGATCAATTGAAACAACATCCTAGATAAATCTTGGGCAAGTGTGGGGATAGACTCACTTCTAGGTGCCCTCAGGCACGACAAAGCGCTCGTAGCGATCCGGGGCATTCATCTCCAATCAACTGTGTTCTCCTTCCTCTTCAATTGCTTCAATCATGGTTCAAGTCCATTTCAGAAGTCAGATTTTAATTCATAAATTTCTGCTCAGTACCCCCTACCCTCGGAGGTGAAGTAGAACCCATCAAATTTTAGAGCAGCGACCGATTGTCCTATGGAAATCGCGGCATAAGAAATGCACAGAACATGTGAACAACCCCAAAAAAAAATCCCCAAATCAAAACTAAACCTACCAGCTAAAACGAAACAAACACTAATCGATCGAACACGCCAACAAGGGAACGACTGCTGTGCAATCATGCTTCCCGTGCAATCACCATGCAATCCAACTAAGAAAAGTTTCAAAAAATTCTAAAAAATCATGGATGTACATCTCATATTACCCCATCTACATATAAAATTTCATGATCAAATTCGTCCTATGCTAGAAGTTACAAAAAAGACAAATTTGGGGTGCATTTGAACTATTCAAGTTTGTCAGAAATTTGTCTTTTTTGTAACTTCTAGCATACTACGAATTTGATCATGAAATTTTATATGTAGATGGGGCAAGATGAGATGTACATCCATGATTTTTTTCAGAATTTTTTGAAACTTTTCTTAGTTGGATTGCACGGTGATTGCACGGGAAGCATGATTGCACAGCAGTCGTTCCCCGCCAACAAAGTCTAGAGTTTATTACCTCCGAACGAAGACTGGAGAGTCGGTCCCGGATGAGATCAAGGACAGCAGGCAGCGACCCGAGTGCCATGGCCGAGACAACCGAAGACGAACCGCTTCCCCGGTGGAGGCAGTGGAGGGTGAGGCGCTCGGCCGCAACGCAGGATGAAGCATAGCCTCCTCAACGCCTCGACTCAACTCGGATCGGGAAGGCAAGCGTGGGGGTAAGGACGGCGCGTAGCGTGGCGCGGAAGGCTCTGGAAGACGATGTCATGGCGAGGGAGGGAACTGGTCACGAGGGCACGCGGCGCGCGGAAGGAGCGAGTTGAGCTCCTCGCGCGAGCCGACATGGCCACGCTCTCCTTCCGGGAACACTTCAAACTGATATGATGACTAGGATATTTTTCGCGACGTCGCACGCCGCGCGTGCTATTTTTTCGTAGAAATTTTTTTTAGCAGTGTGTTTTTTTAATTGTTGAGAAAATGAGCGAAACAGCTGAAAGGACACAAACGAAAGCACGTTTTTTTCGCATCTATCTGGGGTTCTCTCATGAAGAATCTGCGATCGTGCTAAATTGAAAAGATCCTTTTCATAAAAAATAGCCGGAATGATGGAATCATCACTACGTTTTTTTCCGGTATCTATTTAGGGTCCTCTCACGAAATATCCGCGTTTGTTTTAAGGTCCTCTTCATAAAAAAACGCGAAAAGGATCAATACATAATTACGGTTTTTAAGGACTTAAGCGCAAAAAAATCATAAAAAATAGCCGGAATAATCGAAACGTTACTACTTTTTTTCCGGTATTTATTTAGGGTCCTCTCACAAAAGATCCACGATTTTTTTAAGGTCCTCTCCGTAAAAAAGCGAAAAGGACTAATACGTAATTACGGTTTTTTAAAAGGACTTAAACGCAAAAAAGAAAATTTTGAGCTGAGCCGGCCGAGCAAAGGGCACGATTCTTTCAAGAAATAGGAAAGGTAGTATACGCGAAAGCAAAGCGGCGGACATCGAGCCGGCTCGGGGACGCCAAAAGGGTAAACAGCCGGCGTTTTTTTGGTATGGCCGTGACGTGGAGCGTGGCAGAGTACGCGAAGTTTTACAACTTTAGTATAGATATTATTTATAAAAATAGCTCTTTTCTTCATCACGAAAGGTACGGCAGATGATATGTGTTAGCCACCACGCTCCTGTAGCATGACAAGTTTTCCCGCCGAGCACCCATAGATCAGCATGTCATCAATTAAGCACCTTGATTAGTCATTTAATTAATGAAATTAATTATTTAACACTTAATTAAGTGTGTCAATTAAGGTGCTACGAGGCGGTGTTGCTCGATACCTATCTACCGAGCTAGCGTTGCTCGGCAGATCACTGCTGCCAAGCTCGTATTGCACAATAGGTGATCTACTGAGCTCGGAGGTGTCGTTGGTGTGATAGATATTGCTGCCGCAGTATGGGAGCGAGTTAGATGACACGTATTATGTGCCGTGCCTTCCATAATCAAGAAAGAGGCTGTTTTTAAAATTTATTCAGAAAGAGATCAGATTAAAAAGAGTGTGTCAGGGGCCTCAAAAAATTGAAAAATTCTTATTACAGTGCATCAGTGTGTTCCTTCAGTTTTCCTTTGACTCTTTCTCTTTGCTCCGGCTTTGCACTTTGATCTCTTTTCGTCATCATTAAAGGAAATAGCAGAGCTCCTGCTTGATTCTTCCAAAAAGACAAAAGGACGTCGTGATGGCTCAACGCATTCCCCTTCTTGTCGTCATCGATCGCTGGGTACATAGGGAAATTGCAGGGATGTGTTAGTGGAACTGAATTTTCGTGTCTCTAAACCATTGCCTTATGTGTTTGCTGTTCTCTGTTTTGCAGTTTTGTGAAATGTGGCAAGGTTACAGCTGGGGCCAAAGCTTATTGGAAATTTCGTGGTTATTTTACCTTGGATCCCTTTTATGGCGCAAAATTAAGATTAACTTGTCATATTGGAAGAAGAAGAATTTGGTTCCCTGCTATTAAAAAAAAATGGAACACACAAATTTTAAAGGAAATTATGGTCTATTTTGCACTGTTTGTTCAAGTATAGTGTGTCTCTTTGTAATACCTATGTTTTAGTAGTTATAGGTCACCGTTGGGCTTGCGGTCAAAATTTTGGATCTTTAACCATAGATATTTATATACAAGTGTACGCATTAAACACTTGAGAATAGTATTATCATTGGACATCGGCAATGCTCATGCCTTGCTACCGAAAAAAAATTACCCTACACGTTGAACCGCTATCATTGGGCTTAGTCTGTGCCACGCACTAGGCTCACTGTGGTGACTGGCCAAGTTTAGTCTTGTTCCTACCGACCTTCACCACGGCCAACACCATAATCTTGGTCCAAAAGCCACTAATATCATGCTGACCTTAGATACATGCGATCTTATTTTGAATCTTTGACCATTGATATAGGTAAAATTGTATGGATTGACCATATAAAAGTAATATCATTATATTTATCTTAGAAAATACTTTTATAATATATAATTTTTATTATTTGCAAGTATGATCAAAGCCATACATCGGATACCGCAAAGTAAACAACGACCTGTATGAGTATTTGATTACAATCAACTTTAATTATGTTTTCTTCAATGCAGGTCTAGAAACTTATTAAGGTTGGTTGGAAGCATCCGTATAAGAACAAACTAGCTAGTGCCACGCGCTACGCCGTGTCGTGTAAAATTTCGTAGTGCGCATTAGACTATCACCAGCGGCTTCCCATCCCGTTCTTCATCCCGTCACAATGGGAAAAGGAGGCGGAAGGGAACGGCGCGAGGGCTCCAGCGGCTTCCCGTCCCAGGCGCGGCTCGGAAGGGTGAAGAGAGAGAGTCCCGGTCGGGGGGGATTCTGTCGCCCTTCCCTTCGTCTCGACGGGCTGGTGGAGGCGGTTGCGCGCGCTGGGCCGGAAATCTCACAGACGGAGCGGCGTGGAGCGTGCGGCGACAAGCAGTGTGCGACGGCTAGCACGGGCGGAAGGCGAAGCAGGCGGCGGCGGTGGTTGCTGAGGGAGGCGCTCGGCATCTTCACGGACGTTCACAGCCGCGTCGGCGCGAGGTACGAAACTCTCCCCAAAATTTCCGCGCGCATTTTTTGCATCTGGCGCGATGGCGACCGGATTTTCTAGTGAATGCTGCACGGCGGTGGTCCGATCTATTGTGGATTTGGTGAGTTAGGGTTTTGGGTACCTTCGATTTGAACCTGCTATGAAAAAGTGCCGCTGTTAACTCTTGCCGATTTAAGAATTTGTCGATGAACCTGGTGAACCTGGTATTTGAGATGAACCTGGTGAACCTGGTATTTGAGATGTATTTGAGATGAACTTGGTATGATCCATTGCCGATTTCAGATTTTGTCATTTTCATGGTTAAGAAATTGTCGGTTTTGCTATAAGAAATCGTTCATAGTTTCAGGTTTAGTTAACTTTCTGATGTTTTAATCTAGCATGTAAAACTCCTGCAAATCCATTGCCGATTTAAACTCTAGCATGTACTCAGATTAAGTTTAGTACTCAGATTTAAATCCATTGCCGATGTAAACTCTATATGTATTTGAGACGAACCTGGTATGAACCATTGCCGATTTAAACTCTAGCATGTACTCAGATTTAGTTTACTTTCTGATGAAGGTCACATTTAGTTTAGTACTCCGATTTTACATTTCAGATTTAGTTTAGTACTCCGATTTGAGTTTACATTTAGTTTGGTACTCCGATTTCACATTTAGTTTACTACTATGATTTGAGTTTACATTTCAGATTTAGTACTCACATTTAGTTTAGTACTCCTTTCCTCAGATTGAGTTTACATTTCAGATTTAGTACTCACATTTAGTTTAGGCCATTGAGGAAGACTGGATAGCTAACTGACGTTTCAGGAGTTCTATCATTGGTGGCTTCAATATGTTTATCACGTCAGTACTCAGTACTTTCATTGAAGTAGAATGCCAGATAACCAACCCGGATGTTTTATCGAAACTAAAACGAAGGGAACCGTGGTGTCAGGCTGTATTCCATATTGTCGTCTTTCACACCTTTTTTAGGTAGGTAATATTTCAATTATTTCACTTTCACCCATTTCTTTAGAGGGGAGATATGTTTCCTTAGCCGGTCACCCTCACTAGCTTTATCTCCCAACTACCTTTTTTTTCTCTCTCTTTTCAGGAACTAGGGTTATCTGTTTTCCCTCAATTGGATAACCAGCCACATCAAAACTATATTGTTAAAAATAATGTGTTTTCAGTTATGCATCTAGTTGTGTAAATCACACAGTAATGTTAAATCTCTTGTTATAGGACAGGTTGATGCAAATGACAAAATTCCAAAGCTACCACAAATCATATTAGTTTATTCAGAAAAAGGGAAAGATGATGCAACTTATTTCAATCGTAACTCGTAAGAAAAACAAGAAAGTGATGAACAAAACCTTATTAACTTTTTGCACAAATACTTTTGATTCACTTGTGATTTCTGGGAACCGAGTAACTTCAGTCCAGTGGTGATTTCTGGGAACCGAGTAACTTCACTCTGATTTCACATTTAGTTTACTACTATGATTTGAGTTTACATTTCAGATTTAGTAGTCACATTTAGTTTAGTACTCCTTTCCTCAGATTGAGTTTACATTTCAGATTTAGTACTGACATTTAGTTTAGTACTCCGATTTCACATTTAGTTTAGTACTCTGATTTAGTACCTTTCCTCATTTCTTGTTGTCCAGGTTATCTTTTAAGTTCAGATCACTGTTAGTTTCAGGGGTCAACTGGTTCAAATGAGACCCCTTGTAGCACGGATCCTGCATCATTTCATCAAGCTTCATTGTTTGATTTCCATATGTGGCACTTGGACTAGGGAAGTCATTATTAGCTGTAGTGTTTCTTGAATTTGTCTAGTTCTGGTCTGCTTTAAATTTCTTTGAAGACCTCAACTCCCTGATGAGATTATTTTCTTTTTCTTCCAGTTCCTTCTCAAGGTCTTGTACCCTTGCCTTTTGTTATTTGCAAAGGTGAAGGTCATTCAAACTAAAAGTGTACATTGGGAAACAAATCTTAAGTTGATATGAGCCTACCTTTAACTTCTTTATCAGCTCTTTGGCCTTCTGAAACCTCTGCTGACTGCGAGATTATGATCTTCCCAGAAGATTGCATTGGGCCATCAATTCTTTGTAACTCCTAAAAAGCTTAAAACTTTCTGATCAATCTGTACCATGTAAATGATATGTGAATCGCTGATGGCAATTTCAGTTTTCAGAGTTTAGTGTACATTTCAGAGTTTACATTTCAGTTTTCAGTTTCAAAGTACATTTCAGTTTTCAGAGTTTAGTGTACATTTCAGCAAAATCTGAAACATTTCAGTTTAGTGTACATTTCAGTTTTCAGTTTAGTGTACATTTTAGTTTTCAGATTTTGCTACAGAATTCCTGAATGCATACATACCTGCTGATGGCAATTGCTGAATGCATACATACCTGGTGAAAAGAGCTTTAAGTTTAGTGTACATTTGACATATAGCTATTTAGTGTACATTTGACATACCTGGTGAAATGGCAATTGCTGAGGCAGAGTTAGTTAACAGATTTAGTGCAGATTTCAGTTTTCAGAATGAAGTTAACAATTCAGATTTTGCTACAAGTTTTCAGATGTGATTATTGCTTCTAGTCTTATTTAATACCCTATATATTATACCTTCAGATGGATGAAGAAACTCTGCTAGCATATTTGAAAAGCATGAAAGAAAATGTAGAGTCGGAGGTCGAAGCGCTAAGGCAGGTAGTAGAAGAGAACATGAGCTCGGCACATTTTTGCCATGCTATTGAATTGAACCATGCCCTCCTCGCTGTGGATGCCATCGCTACTTGCTTGGACGAATTGAGCATCAAAGCTGGAGAAGTAGTAGCAGCAGCTGAGATTGTTGCTCGTGATGCGGATGTCAATCCTTCAGATGACGTCGACCCTGAAGACGTTCTCCTTGTTGACTACGTGGAACCACCGGAGGAAGCACCGGAGGAACCGGAATCTGACGGATGGGAGTCAGATCGTTCTTGGCATCTGAACCGCTAAGTGTAGTACTACTTGCATCAATTAATGTTAGTCGTTTAAACGTCTGTCATGTTTAATGTGACATAAGTCAAGTCGGTCGAATGTTGTCCTTTTGTATTATACTATTATGTGTATTTCGTACTTAACTACTATGTTGGAATGTGCGAACTGGCTTTTATACGTTGAAATCTTGCACGTCGACTAGTATGAACTTATACATGCTGTCTTCTTTTATACTTGTGCATTATGACTATTTTGTCCATAGTACATACACTCTAATTACCTTTGTTGTCCGGTTTTTCGAAAGCAGGGATTTCATGGATCCCTTTTTACAGAGTATGATCAATGAGGGCATGGAAAACATTACTTGGAGTCAACACGAGCCGCATGTGGGTACGGATCCTTTGGTCGAGTCCCCGGTTGTGTCTTTCGCGCCCGGTTGGGGTGACTCCTCCAGTGCGGAGAGGACCGCACAAAAGGGTAAGAACAAGAAGCCCGTACGAAAGACTTCGAGGAAAAACTGGACTGCAGAGGAGGAAAACCTGCTATTGTCGGCATGGATTAATGTTAGCCAAGACTCTATTGTTGGGACAGATCAATCTGCAGCGAGCTATTGGGGGAAAATTGTTAAGTACTGTGAAGATAATGACAATGGAAACTGGACTACGAGATCACATAAGGCTATAATCAATCACTGGCAAACCATAAGTGCGGAGTCCAATAAATTTGCAGGTTACATGCAGAAGGTGGACAATATCAACCCCAGCGGCAGTACTCTTGATGATAGGGTAAGTAAGACATTTTAGTTGCATTTAATATTTCCCAATTGTGTTTTCCCTTTATTTGCACTTACGCATTCCTTTACTTGACCATTGCAAGATTGCCATGGCGATGAAGATGTTCAAGGAAATTGAGGGAAGGTCCTACGCTTATATGCACCTTTGGGCCACTATGAGTAAGCACTCAAGTGGTGCGCTTACCTAGATGGAAGCGAAAGAAGCCACGAGGATGTGGCCCACCGACGCTCTACTCCGGTACTCCGCTTCGGGACATTCTAGTCGATCGCACACGATCACGAGTCCGGTGGTGGTCCTCGGCGACCCTAGGCGATTGGGCGCGATGCCGCTAGGAAGGCTCGAGCACGTTGTGCATCAGGCAGCACGTCGTCGGTCGGCATGGGGACCGGGATGTACACAGATCAGCTGGATCACATCGGCCAACAGAAGGCTAAACTAGCGGCTATATGGGATCGAGAGGTCTCCATCATGGAGCGTGCAGAGGAGGACAAGATAATGGCGATGGATCTCAGCGGCATGGATGAGGCTTCTCGGCAGTACTTCACGCGTCGCAAGGAGGAGATTCTAGCCAGTAGGTACGGGCCGTGTGGTGCGGACAGTTGGGTTGTACTGATCGCCATGTGTAATGTGCTTTGGATTGTAATAACTTTCTGTATGTGTTTTGGACTGTGTTTGTTTCAGTATGTGTTTTGGACTACGTTACTTCCAGTACTTGTTATGGACTACGTTAATGGCACTACTTGTTATGGATTGTGTTACTTTCTAAATTTTTTGTTGGCGTCATTGTGTTGTGCACTCTGGTACTTGGACAATGCGTGGCGATGATTTATTCCATTAACACATGCGTACAGAAATACAACTTAAAGACCTTAAACAGCTAGATTACCGTGTACATCAAACTAGACAAGGCACTCACATATCGAGGCCTAGTCCCCACCATGAATGGACCAAAGGTGCTCCACAAGGTCGTTCATAAGCTGGCGATGTTTGTTCCTATCATGGATCGCCTGTGTTGCCTCGATGAAATGGAGGATAGACGGACTAGACGGCCTTGATATTGCAACTGGGTTATTCATGAAGTCATACATGAACTCTTGTGGGGGACCGTCCCTCTCGTCCTCAATAATCATGTTGTGCATTATGATACAAGCAGTCATTATGTCGTGTAGGGTGGAATCATCCCACATTCTGGCAGGCCCTTTCACAATTGCGAACCGAGCTTGAAGGACATCGAAAGCTCGCTCGGCGCCCCTGCGCTTGAAGCTTGCACATTGCGAAATGGAGCCGCTTGTTCCCTCGGGCCTGGATTGGTTTAACAAATGTGGCCCACTCGGGTAAATACCGTCGCAAGGTAATACCCGTAGTGTGCGTGTTGCCGTTGATGGTGTAGTTGACATCGGAGCTCTGCCATCGGTTAATCTGGGCGAGCGTTAGATCTATGCGAAACATTTATGTCATTGAGGCTACGGCATACCAAGAAGACATGCGGATCCAAAGATCGTGGAGGCCACGGCCTCCAAAACTCTGTGGGTTTGTGAATATGCCTGTAAATTGGCCTTGCGGTGCCTTGGGCAATTCTTCCATACCGATGCATACGATCAATGCTTCGGCATTCCGAAAATCCTCGCATCGCCCGGCGGCAAGCGGGCGATGCGTATGCGCCGAGTAGGGGCTCGGAGGTACTCATCTTTGTATATATTCACTACTGCACTAACAAACCTCTTTAGGGCACGAGCAGCGATCTTGGCTCCTATCTGAACATACTAAATCGAAGAGCATCGGCAGAGGTACCGTACGCTAACTGACGGATTGCAGCGGTCATCTTTTGAAGAGCAGATAAGCCGAGCCTTTCGGCATCATCTCTCTTCTGTTGGAACCATTCATCATGAGCCTCGACGGCACTTGCAATCTTAACTAACAGTTTTATGCTCATCCGGAACCTGCAAGACCATAGCACAAATTAGTACAATAACAGGGGTCATAGCCGAAAAGCACGAACTCTCACATACCTACGCCTGAAGAGTGCGTGACCGTACACAGGCGTGTCGGAAAAGTAGTCGTTGTATAGCCTCGCCGCACCCTCGAGGTGTCCTCGGTTCACCACCGCTCGGCCAGGGACTGAGCCCCCCACCGTGGGACGCTCTGTTGTGATGCTGCCTCCTCCTCCTCAATGCAAATGCGCACAAGCACATCGTCCTCTTCCTCCTCCAGCACCATAAGTTGATGAGCACGCCAAGAAATGCTCGGAACACCACGAAACCAACTCATGATTGTTGCTACCTCTCAAATGAGATGGAGTCAGAACTACACACAACCTCCTTCAAAGCCAATGTTGGGTTGATGGTATCTCTTCACCCTGCCAGCCAATTTATGGAGGATGTTGGAGGTAGCTTCTCATGAAAGGAACTGGGGGCAAGTGACAGCTCATTGCAGCACAAGCCAGCTGTGGGCAAATGATAGCTCATTGCAGGACAAGCCAGTTGTGTGCAATTGACAGCTCCTTCCAGGACAAGCCAGCTGTGGCGAAGTGACAGCTCCTTCCAGGACAAGGAACCTCTGCACATGCTACTTTTTTGTCCAGTAAGCAACACATTAAAATTATGTATGTACTATTTTTTTAACAAAAATGCAAATAACTTCTTTTTATATCACACAACCGCATCTATTACAAAAACATTTTTTTCGTTCCAAAAATGTACGGAATACATCATAAACAAGTCAAATACACTCTCGTATAAAATACGGTACAAACTTTAGCGGTTAAAGTATATGCTTAAAATATGGATGAAGGGATGGGAAGGGAATCTGGAAGGGATGCTGTTGGAGATGTACGCTGGGAAGGAATGGGAATCTGGGAAGGGATTCTCGTCAGGGGGTGGGAAGGGATTCTGGGAAGGGAAACCGCTGGTGATAGTCTTACGTGTCATGTGAAATTTGGGAAATTCGGTCGCGATGTTGCTTCGCGCGAAATTTTGTTCGCTGGATATTTCTGTAAAAAAGAGGTAACCTCGGTTTTCTTGGTTTTAAAAAAAATGGTTCGCTAAAAGCTATCGGCAAATCTTTGGATTGTTAGGAGCCGTCGGTGAATCTGTGTTTTTTTAAAGAAAAACGTAGAAGTATGTAAACTTATTCTCTTTTTTTTGCATAATTCCCGCGTAATTTTGATTTTCTTTTTTTTAAATGGATTGCTAAAAACTATCGGCGAATATTTGGATTGCAAGAGCCGTCGGTGAATCTGTGTTTTTTAGAGAAAAACGCAGAAGGACCTAAATATATTTTTGTTTTTTTGCCGTAATATTGGTTTACTGTGTTTCTTTTTAAAAAATAGATCGTTAGGATCCCTCGGCGAATCTACGGTTCCTATTTTTGGGAGAAAACAAATGTATTTTTGTTTTTTGTGGTGTAATTATGGTTTACTATGTTTCTTTTTTAAAAAATAGGTCGCTAGGAGCCATCGGCGAATCTGTGGACTATTATAAACCATCTGCGAATCTGCGGTTCCTATTTTTGGGAGAAAGCAAATGTATTTTTGTTTTTTTTTGCGTGATTCCGATCTTCTTGTTTTTTTTAAAAGAAAGGGTCGCTAGGACCCGTCGGTGAATCTGGGACCGCCATAAATCATCGGTGAATTTGTTTTTTTTGGGAGAAATCGCAGAGGGATATAATTGTAATCTTGTCTGTATTTTTATTTTTTGCGTTAGGACCCGTCGGCGAACCTATGTGCTGCTATAAACCTTCGATGAATCTGTGTTTTTTTTTTAAATCCTGGCTAGCTAGAATAACGCGTTACGCTATGTCGTGCACGACGATGCAACGTGAAAAAATTGAGAAATTTGGTCGTATTTTCGGTTTTCGTATTTTTTTTAAAAAAATGAGTCGATAGGACCCGTCGGCGAATCCATGGGCTGTTATAAACCTTCGACGAATCTTTGTTTTTTTTTAGAAAACCGCAGCTAGGACCGGTCGGCGAATCTATGTGCTACTATAGACCTTTGACGAATCTGTGTTTTTTTAGAAAACCATAGCTGTTTTTTTACGCATTTCGGAAAATTTAAACATATTTTCGGTTTTCGTATTTGTTAAAAAATGGGTCATTAGGACCCGTCAGCGAATCTATGGGCTGCTATAAATCTTCGACGAATCTGTGTTTTTTTAGAAAACCGCTGTTACGACCTGTTGGCGAATCCATGGGTTGCTATAAACCTTCAACGGATCTGTGTTTTTTTTAACTGTAGAAGGACATAAAGTAATTTATTTGTTTCGCGTTCCATTCCACTAAAAAACACCAGGAGGATCTAAATGTGTACCACGGAGGGACCTAAACATAATTTTGATATTTTTTTGGGTATATTTTATTAAAAAACCGTCGAAAGGACATAAACGTAATTTCTAATTTTTCGGAGGGCCTAATCGCATGGACGGACACGTGGACCATCTCAAATGCCGGCAATCTTCTCCGCTTTAAGATATAGTGTGTGTGTGTATATATATATATATATATATATATATATATATTTGCTTATGTGCTGTATCTATGCTTGGCATGCCTTTGCCTGCAGTCAGCATAACAATGGCAAGCATGAAAGTAGGCTGTACATGAGCCAAATTTGAGCGAGCTTGACCCTTTAGGCTCGAGCTCGGTAAGACTTGAGTTGGGGTCCGAGTCTCGACCCAGATTCGAGCTCGGCTTGGTCCAAGCTCGAGTAGACTCGAGCTCAGCTCGAGTAGACTCGGTAAGCTTGATAAGCTCGTGTAAGCTCGGTAAGCTAGGGTAAGCTTGGTAGGTTTGGTAACAACCTCGAGTAAGTTCTGTAACAAGCTCAAGAAAGCTCGGCTTAAGAAAGCTCAGTCTAGGCTTTAGTAGGCTTACGAGCTATTCGAACTCGTTTTGGTTAAGCTCGCGAGCTCGAGCTCAAGTTCGGCTCGTTTGGAGCTCGAATTGAACCTCTCACGAGTCGAGCTCAAGTAGCTCACGAGTCTCGAGCTTTTTTTTTACAGCCCTACATAGAAGGAGGGTTTGGTGGGTGGTGATGTCATTCTTAAGGCCTTCCAAAGTTGGACATATCTGATTGAGTAAGCAAGTGATATGTGACAGTTCATTCCTAGGTAACTATTGTAGCTTAACTAAGCCGGTTTCATTCTCTGCTAAGTAGATAAAAAGCAGGGCTCTATCACACCTTTGCCCGTCGGCACCAGAGCCTCTGCCGGTATTAAACTTCCAAAATCAATTTTTTGGAACATGGATTTTAATTCTCAACTATAGTCGAACTTGAACACGGTAGTTTGAACATTCAATTGGAAATTTCAACAAAAATAAACTAGATTTGATGTTTGACGTTTCCCTTTAGAAAGTTGGTACAGTTTACAATGTAAAAAAATTACGGATCGGGCTAACTAGATCTCATATAAGCTTGTTCGGTCAAAAGTATCAACCATGCTTATGGGTTGGCCGGTCTAGCCTATTGGTGGGCTTGACGAAGTTTAGACTCTCCGTGAGTCTTGATGAGTCGCTATTGTTCAACATGGCTTGCTCCCTAAAGCGGTCTGAGACCTTCTTCTTTGAAGCTCATTGAGAGGCCTCCGGTAGTTGCGGATCACTAATCTCGTGGCGGCATCCGGTTGTTACTAATGACACTTAATTATTCATTGCTCACCGCAAATACAACTTCTTCCTTGTTGATTCGGTTAGAGACTTCCATGAGTATATGACAAGCGGGCCTTAAGTTTCACGATAACAATTCTATCTCGAGTTCCTAAATCTCGAGATACATCGATCGAGCCCATATCTGACATCCGAGCTAGGAAGAGAGCGCATCTACTCCATGGCAATGGCGAGTCCTCGCCCTCCACGGGGTCACCGACGGCGACCAGCGGGGCGCCGAGGACCTCCTCGGCCGCTGGGCATCGCCGCCCACGCCACCTTCCTCCACGTCGGCTTGCCATGCCCGACCGCCTTGAAGCCAGACCCGACCTTTGCACCTTCATCGTCTCTCCGCTACACCTTGCCGCGGTGGTGCACCGGCGGCGTGGGCGTCGTCACCATGAGCCTCTCGAGGCACGGAGGCGGCGGATCTTCTTGCTCGGGGCCTACGTCGCGAGGGCGGCGGTGGCGGATCGCGAACCGAGAGCGAGACGGACGCGGCAAAGACGGATCGCGTCCGTCTCTGCGGCGGCCTTGACAAAGCGATCCCTGGCCGAGGTAGGTGGCGGCGGTAGCGGCTCTGAAGGCGCTTCGCCGACGGAATGTGCCAGGGCCTCTTGCTCGACATGTGCGGCATGAAAGTGGAGCCGGCCGCGTCCATCCCAATGACGCCAAGACGGCCACCTGCGGAGGCTCGACGACGCCGAGGACCTCGCAAGGGTGGAGTGAATCAGCAAGGACCTGAGGGGCATCGTCGCCGATTGTCCGACACCGACTCCGAGAGCTCCAAAGGAGATTGTGAGCTGGGAAGATTGTAACACATTTTTTTAGATGAAGGAAGATTTTATTAATTTCAAGAACATTATACCAAGATGATACGAGTCCTTAAAATTTCTCCCGGCCTCTGCTTAACAAGAAGCACACAGCCCTTAAACAAAACAAAAAAGGAAAAAGAGAAGCCTTGATTGCCACCGGCTGGATCGCGAGCTCTCCCCTTTTCATTGTATTGCTTAGCGAAAACATCATCGAAATCTTCTCGCGTAAGCAATCCGGCACCTGGTTTCCAACATTCAGGCGCCACAATCCGCGACCTGGTTCCAACATTCAGGCGCCACCACCAAAAACACCGTGGCTATTTGAATCATTGCGCCCCCCAAAATCATGAACGCGATCACGGACTCCATACCATCCATGACCACCAACTTGAAATCTTGGGGGACGAAGACCACCACGAGCAGGACGAAGTGGACCACCATAGCTGCGACCATTAAATCGATCGCCACCAGCAGTCGCCGTTCCGCCCGCCATGACTGCTTTAAATTGATTCTTAAAGCATCGTCGCCCAATATCCTGCACATCCGGTTGCACATCGCCGAGATTGGACTCAGGAACAAAGCCAGCATTGCTGCAAGAGGACTGGAATTTGCCTCCGGCAACAGGGGCTGAAAATCTCCGCGACAAACGCATCTTCTCCAAATTTGAAGAAGAAAGACGATACCTTGCACTATCCAACTGACCCTGCGAATTGCACCTCCTTCCATCTAAAACAGATTTCGGAATGAAGGCCATCCAAAAGGAACGAGCACGACCGCCATGGCGTCGCCTCATCCAGATCCTTCCCCTCTCCCCCCAATTGGAAGAAACCATCCGATCTTGCCCGATCCGCATGACCTGCCCAACATGGAGCCAGCCGTCGCCTCAGCCGCCATCGCTGCAACGGCGGCCGCACGCCCTCACAGAGAGAGAGAGAGATAGATCCAGCCCACCGCCGATCTGCTGATGCGATCGGCCGGCCAGATCCATGGGCGAGAAGATCATGCATTGAGACTTCAAGGAGCTAGAGATAATACCTCGCATCCTTTGGCATTTTTAAATCGTTACCCTCGGGCGAACCCTCGTCCTTCGCCGCCGCTTCCTCGGCGAAGCGCCTCTAATTCTTGACTTTGCACGATCGGATCGCCAATCTAGACATTCTTTGAAGAACAATAATTCCCTTCAAGCGGCGGGATCACGCATCCATGAGCGACAGGAGACGGACTGCAAACACTTGCCATGAAAGGCACCAAGCGTGACGCGGCGCAGGAGAGAATCCACGACCTCCCCCGCGCCGCGCTCATTCCCCCGCTCCTTGGGGTACCAGATCTCTTTTCTCAGGGTTGTCCTTTCATCCCCTATCCAAGCGTGCAGCGCTCTGCCGCTCTAGAAAGTCATAGCCTGCTCTTTTTTTTCTTTGAGAGGAACGGGGTTGTATTTGATGACCAACCAACTTGTTTATAGAATAATAAGATTGTAACATATACCATCCAGAATAATAAGAGAGCTAATAAAAAAGAGATGATTAGATCATTTCTCTACGTGCATTGTTAGAAGTATAAAATTCTAAAAGATCATTCAAGAATAGAGAGAGTAATATTTATAGGTTTTCTTAGGAAATACTATAACGCAGGGGGTGACCAAACCAGTATTTCTGTCCAATATACTGCCAAAATCTGGAAACCGTGCATCACCTTTTCATATATTGCCCCCAAGTTCATGTTTGTGGAAACACATCGCCAGATGGGTACGATTGCCGTCTCTTTCGCCAGACCGGTGGGATCCGGTCGCCACCCTTAGCCAAGCAGATTGGAACCTTCATCACGTAAACTTCCAGCTAAGATTTCGTAAAAGGCTAAAGACTCTGATCATCCTAACTTGTTGCATTGGTGGAAAGAGGGAAACAGCAGAATTTTTCGAAACAAGGGGAAAGCCATTAATGAGATTTCTGATCCATCAAAGGCGAGGTCAGATCATGGATTATTATGGTGCGGTTCATCCAAAAAAATCTGCTGGACCGACATGTTTGATTCTCTTTTCTCTTCTCTGAGCAATTTTTGTGTGCTTACCCTAGTGCAATATCCTTAGTCTTTTCTTTCTACTATAATCTGCAGCCATGGTGTCTTGTAAAAAAAAACTTATTGCTCTGTCCTAAAGCGTAAGTTATTTATTGTTTCTCACGGTCTTCAATGCAATACTTTGATTATAGCTTTGTATCTAATATACCAACAAAAATAATAAAATACAGCGTACAAAAAAAATTTCAACATAAATCTATTGATATTATTTTTATGTAGTCAACTTATATATTTTAACATGCATCAATGATCAAAGTTTCAAAGCATTTTGGGACCGAGCTAGTATTCTCCTTCAATCAAATGTCCGAATAATTTCTTGTTGGTAGTGGCGTTTAAGTAATTTGCGTTAAAAGTAATTAGGCCGGAGGTAGCATTAATTGTTTACAAAGAAGTTATCAACCCGTGCACACGGTGGGTGCAGATCGCCGCCTCAATCTACGTGGTGCATGGATCTCAACAAAATGGAGGAGGTCGTCAGCCCAACGCACAGGCACACGACCGACGATGTGCACTTGTGCCGACCGTGCATCTGAAATCAGCCACCGCGTCGTCGCCGTGATCGCCGTCGTGAGCTCGCTCGTATATATGCACGTTCAACCGCTAGCTGGGCGATGCGGTTTGCGCCTATAAATTGCTTGGCTTCGGCATTACTCCTAGCGTGCCATGGATATATTTCATCCGATTTACCATTAATTGTGCATGGCATCCATTTTCTTGCGGTACTTGAACGTAGGGAACACTCGGATGTTTTTCCTAAAAAATTAGCCAAATTTTCGGATTTTGCATGCATTGGAAAAAAATGTTGCATACGTAGGAAAAAATGTTGCAGCGCGTCTGAAATTTGGGAGCGTCTTGCAACATTTTTGTTCAACGCTTGCAACATTTTTCCCGACACCTTGCAACATTTTTCCTCTACGGATACAACATTTTTTTCAATGCGTGCAACATTTTCCTTCGACAACAGTAGAAATGCGGCACAGTAAACAGATGTTGCAAGCATTGAAAAAAAAATTGTTGCACGTGTCGGAAAAAAATATTACAAGAGTTGAACAAAAATGTTGCAAGAGGCTCCTAAATTTGGGTGATTTTAGCAAACAAAATATCTGGGTGATGTTTATCAGAACCAAGATTAATTTGGGCTTGTTTCGATCTAAATCGGAGGAGGATTCTAACACGAAGGTGAAATTAATGGGTGACGTGGCATGAAATCCACCGGGTGGATTGATATATAGTAAATCTAGGCTGCTATGTATCGGTTCATCTTGATTGTCTATTTATTTATTACTATCCGAGTACCCATCTATTGCAACAGAAATATAATTAAAATGGCATGATATAAATTAAAATTTTAGATGTTCCAGCATTTTTCTACAATTTTTGTGTCTAGAAGGATTTATTTTTCATAAACGAAAGACCTACTGGTAATTTTTAAAAATCCAAGGACATTTTTGCAAAATAGCACTAACAAAATCAGCCAACCACTAACCCTAAATCTAACCTTATTTATCCACCACTCACTCTCTCAACCCATTTCACTCCCTCATTTCCGCCTATCTCTCTTCTCTTTCTCACTCTCTCTACCCTAGGGCCAATGCCTCTAGGCAGCCTCTCTTGCCGCCACTAGTCTTCTCGCCTTTCCTTCGTCCTCCACTAATCCCCTCACTCTTTTACACCACCACCACCCACGAGCATATCACCAACACACCCTAGCGCCATCAGCTAATCTGCTAAGTCCGGCAGCCTTCTTTGCATGGCAGGAGGCATCTCCCTCTCAATCTTCTCCACCGACGGTGGATGGTGACCGGCGGTGGGTCATGGCGTAGATCGGGAAAGCCGTTAACACACGAGCCCTAATTGTGATCTTAGTGAGACATCGATCTCAATGTAGATTCAACGGCTGGAAAGTTGGATGATATTTCCATAGAAACATCCAGTGAAAACTATCAAAATCCTTTTTGAGGTTATCCATTCCTCATGTGACTGAAAATTTGTTAAATTTCGGTCACTTTCTTATCTCATGGATGAAGATCTTACCCCTCTCATCATTTCCCGCACTTCCTAGTGCCTACAATATTGAAACGACCCCCATTTTTACATACAATGCAAAAATAGAAATCTAATGTGCATACAGTACTAGTCCCTGGATCAGTAGCTAGTACGCACATTTACAACAATTGGAATCACAACCATACATTATATTAATTAAGTGGAAGCTAATATACAAAGAAACCTTACAACTCAGAGAGTATATCAGCAAAAGAAGCAAAGCCCTTTAGTGTGCCCATCAAAACCCGCAGGCAACTGACGAGACATAAATCGCTAGAAAAGATCGCTTCAACAAAGATCCCGCATCCTGCGACGGAACAAATACTTCGGAGCATTGCTAACTTCACACCTAAAAACAACAATTAAGCAAGGGTGAGTACTTTCGTACTCCGCAAGACTTAAAGGTGGTATTTGCAAATGCATAAATGCAGGCCAAGTTAAAAGAGGCTACTACTGTTAATTTGCATAAAGCAAATTTGAATTCATAAATCAAGTTATTTGCAAACGGAGTTTATAAGAGCAAGCTTGATTGATAGCAAATAAGTAAAGTATAAGTAATACTCACAGCCCTTCGCGAGTACTGAATAATCCAATCATGAAATCCATCAATGTCGGCCCTTTGACATAAAGCATCAGTTGCAAAACAAATGAAACCAAGCCCTTTTGAAAATAATAAAACATCTAACTTGCATCAGTTCACCAAGACTCCCTTGACCGCTGGTATGGCTAATCGATTAGATTTATACTCTGCAGAGGTGTACAACTTTACCCACAAGTCATGACCTTTTATTTTTGCCGCATGTTTCATACACTTTTAGCGTGTGGCCAGAATGTTCATGACGAAAACCTTTACATTACCTAGGTTAACTTTGTACAAGCATCAGGACGTTAAGCCCTCGCCATAAAAACAGAAATACTCACCCAAAATGTGGTTCCTTTCACGCAACACCCAACACACCGTTTCTGCTCCATGGCAAGGTGTACACTGTTGTATTGGCAAGTGTGGTTCCCAACAGCTCAGCGAGGGCACCCCGTCGAGCAAACCTCAAAAGGAAAGCCCGTACTACTTCGGCCTTCCAAAATGCAAAGTTAAACTAGATAACTTAATTGGTTTAAGGCTGCCCCATCCCAACACTTGTGGTTTGTACAGATATATCTTGGATCATACAATACGATATTCAGTTCTTAATCCGACACGAGCGATAATCTCCCCCCACACTACGTGCAATTTCCTTTGCACAACCGGCTATTGCCAATAATCACCCGCGTCAAAACCATAGTTTTATTTTGGGTTTTTAATCAAAATACCAGCAACCAACAGTGGCATTTCTAATATTTTCAGGAAACCAATTTTGATCTAATCATCTGTCTTGTTGATTCTAAAGCATGGCTAAGCATGAATAATATGTAAACACATATACCCATGATAACATTAAGTAATGCCTATCCTTAATCTATGGTTATCAAGGTTCACATGTCTATAATTATCAAAGAAGGTTCATAAGACAACAGGTATAGCTACCAACACCACAAAATAACAAATTTACAGAATGTAAACGCATGCATAAATTGATTTAGTAAAACAAAAGAAAATTAAATACTGGGATCGATATGATCAAAGGGGTGCTTGCCTTGCTTAATCCTTGCTTACGACGAAGACGAGGATTGTAGCTGACGATGGCGATGATGAAGTCAGAGGCATCGGATTCTACACGTCGATCAACGGAAATATAGCAAACAATAAACTTCAATAAGGGCAAAAAGAAAATAGATAGCAAGAACAAATATAACTCTTCACAAGGAACAAGGATTGCTCTTTATGAATTTATTAATTTTATTTTACAAATTCAAGATGCGAAAACTGGTTGGATTAATAGAATTATCCATTAGTTGCAAGGTTCATTGATTTTACTATTCATAATATGAGTTTTTGGCATCCTTATCACTTATGGGTTTTGCTCTATTAAGATTCAGATTCAAAGCAAGATGAAATAAGAATATTTTTCTAGATTATCATAGATCATAACCTAAAGATCATTCCTAAGCTATTCTTCATCAAATTTGGATTTAGACGAGTTGATTTGCGAGCTGATGAAAAGACTTAAACGATCACAATAGACTAGAAGTGAATAGCGCTTATTCTTTGATTGATCTTGTTCAAAATTAGTTTTACGCTGGTTAAATCTATTGATTTAGGCTATTGATATCATTTCCATGGTATTTGAAAAGGTTATGGTGATACAAATATCATATTTGTTGATTTCTTGAAGTTCGTTCATTCATATTTAGCACTTAAGTATTGTGAATACTTGGGGTTATTAATCTAACAAGATTAATATGCAAATCACAGTGAAGTGAGATCATCTTTTCATAATAGGGTAGTCTATACTTTGGAGAGCACTGCTAACCTAATTTCATAAGTTTTAGGATTTAGACGAGACATTATATTCATCGCTGAAAAGCCTTATGTGGTTTTATAAAGTTTACACTATACGAAATCGGCGAGAAATTAAAGTGAATGATTAACGCTTAAGGGTTTTGAACTAGCTAGATTTAGATAGAAAGCAAGTTATAAATAAGATGTTTTTCTAGAATATGGTAGCATGAACTTTGTAGAGTGTTTCTAAACTAATTTTACAGGTTTTAGTATTTAGACGAGTTATTCTACAGTCCATTGAAATTGCTTACTTGGTTTAGTTTCCAACGCGACTATTTCACGAAGGGTGTTTGCAGAAGCGCGATTATATACGAAGTAAGTTTTAAATAGAATATTTTTCTAGATTATAGTGGTACATATTACATATTGTGTTTCTGGGCTATTTCTTTAACCTTTGGCATTTAGCTGAGATATTTTATAGATTGCCAGAATGCTTAAATGATCACAAGATTGACATTATCGGGTATCGAATTTCATTCTCAGTTTGCGACTACACTTAACACAATTACTTACTCATTTTTCTGGTAGTAGCAGGGAATGAATTTAAGAGTGTTTTAAAGTAGGTTTCGTGATGTTTAGCTTTTATCCGAGATGCTTTCTATATAAGAAATCATTAGTGCCTTGCATTAAAATATTTTTACACAGCACAACTATAAGTTACTTTTACATAACTAGAAATGATATCACTTTCTAAGATCCTAAAAATTGGTTTCATCGAATTTGAAGTTCATTTATGAAAGTTATGACTATTTAGACTATTCAATTATCGAAACTTGACTATTGGACATTTAAGTGTTAACTATGATAAAACCTAAATAATTTTACATATTTATAATCTTTGTGATCTCAAGAGTATAAGAAAACTATTTAAGTGAAGATTTGAGTTTGTTTGACTCAAATTTTAACTATTTGATTTTCTATTGCTGAGAGGCTTTCTATACTTTCTTTTTAATTCAAATTGAGTTCAACCCTAAATGTTTTCACAAAAATGGAACATTTTAGCTGCAAAAACATATCAAAATTATTTCATGATTTTAGGAGCTATAATTTTTATAGTTGCTTCATAACACCTAAAAAGGGACTTTTGTTCAAACTCAATTTGAATGATTAAACTGCAAGTAACATATAAGTTTTTATTGTATAATCTAACTCCTTACTGTATAACTCAAATTTAGAAATTGAGTTTGTTTCATTTAGACATTTCTAGCAAAATATATGAGCAATTGAACAAAAATAGAGCAAAAGAAAAAAATAAATGGGCTAGAGTGGGATTTGAACCCCAGACCGATTGAACAAGGCTGTCAGGCATTACCGCTGGACCAAGGTGTTGCTTGTGAGTAGAAGAGGAGTTAAATTATTTGAACATGACTTACTTTCTCACACTGTAGAACCGAAGCAGAGGACTTCGGCCATGGCCTCGCCGACGGGGAGAGGGAGGTCGCCGGACCTGGATGCCGGCTGGAGGGGCTAAAGGGGATGATTGCGCACTCGCCTGAGGGTTCCAACGAAGTCTGCGTTGACCGAAGTGACGTGCCACAGGAGCTAGGCGGCGGCGCTAATGGCGGGTCTCCTGGGAAGAAGAACCACCGTGAGAGAGATTGAATGGGTAATAAATTGAGCATCAGGGAGTCGAAATGATTGCATTTCTTTATCTCTTTTGATCGGAGAGTGGCCGAGGAGTCCCGCCATCGGTGGCCGGCCGTGGGGAAGATGAGCTCATGGCGGCGGCCCAATTTTGCATGAGGGAGCTCAAATATTTTTGAGGGGTTTTACTTAGTAGTGTATTTTGCTTTGGCTCAGAGAAATTTGGAATTGGTACTCTGGTTCAGTTGATTCGGTTTCAGCTTTGAGCTCCAAGGTTGTCAGCCATGGCGGAAGAGGAGTGCTCCGGGTGTGCTGGGCCAAGAAGAGGGAGTAGAGGAGGGGGAAAATGAACGCGCGGCTTCAGGTGATAGCCAGGTGCGATTAATAGCGGAGGAAAGTAGAGGATGAGCCGGCCTTGGTTGAGCTTGTCTCGGGTAGGAGCTTCACCGAATGCAACAAGGAAAAATGGCGAGCTGGCCGGTGTTTAATTGCTGCGGCATGGCACGGGACAGAGCGAGGACAAACGTGGCCAAGGTGAGGTGGTGCTGGCGCTGGGGATGCGATGACTCGGTGAGAAAATCAACGGAGCAAGGCTCGGTTAAGCGCGCCGGGTCGAGAGGCTTCGCTTCGGTCGGACGCACAGGGGAGAAGAAAGAACTGACAAGCAAGGCCAGGACGGTCAGTGGCTGAACCGATTTCCCGTTGTGCGCAAAGGAACGGAGTCAACACGGAGATGGGTCGACCGGTCAGTGAATGAAGGTGACCAGAAAGATAGCTCCGGCTTGGATGGTTCTAGTACCAGATTTTATTGAGCTATCAGACCATGATAGAAAATTTCTAAAATTTTTGAACAAGGTCTATGAACAGTTTTTAACGTCTGGTAAAAATTTGGGGTTAAACTGAGTTACTGAAAAATTATTAATATTCTTACAACAGTGACTGCTCTAAATTATTATTTCTGGTTTTGATTTTTATTTGAGAGAATTAAACTCTATTATTTATGAAACATTGTTTTTCATATGGATTCGATATAATAATGCTTCTATAAAATTTTCAGCTCAAAAACTTACTCCATTATTTAATAAAAATTCTGACATGGCAATTTCCAGATTTTCAGAATCCCAGTTTTTAAATTTTATAAAGTGCTAAATGAAATTATTAATTTATGAAATTTTTATCAGAGATAGAAATGTCATTGAGATTTTCATGATAATTTTACAGCTCCATATAAATTTTATAATTATTTTATAAATTTTGAAAATGCATTATTTTGATGTAAAAGTTTTCTTTTTATTTTATCTCTTCATTCTTCTATGTATGAAATTTCATTTTCTGGATAAAATGGTTTACTTGAATGATCAGGGTTCTCATGGTAAATGTTCTTAAATTTTTACTTTTTATCTTTTTGCCTTTTTCTCTTTCATTGCTCTCTTCTCTTTTATTGGCTTTTTCTCATAATACAAAATTCCAAGAAAATTCAAATAAAGCAAACCACATCAAGGAAAATCCAGAAATATTCACATTAAAATTTAAATATTATATTTTTACTGTTCTAAAATTTTCGGGCTGTTACAAATATATAACCAGGCCACTCACCTCTAGAACAAGGAATAAAGCAGCGAATTATTTCCACCTAGAAAAAAAATGTTTGTTGAATCCCTACCAAACAATTTTCTTAGACAGAAATAAAGCAAATCTAGGTGAACCCTACAAATACAAAACAAATAGAACTAATAATTGCATCAAAGCTACACTAAAATTGTACATTACTTTGCTCTGCAATTTTAGGCTTAATATTGTGTAATTCAAGGTGAGTAAGAGATAAAGAAATTTCAAGTAACTGAGAATTAGCAAATCCATAATAAAATTTAGTGGTCAAAGTGTTACCTCGTTGACTTTGAAAAATTAAAAAACAACTCTTTTTTAACTAGAGGGAGTACGGTGATCTTGGTAGATATGGTGATAATACAGTCGAAAATTTAAGAAATTTGTGTATTCATATGCATTATTTTCTCGATCTTTCTACATACTCTTTGATTGCAGGTAGATGTTACATGGAACAGCTGGTAATCACATGCAGATACGTGGCTACGAGACACGATACCTTGAGATGAAACAAAAAGTCATGGTTTTTTATAAACTCACAAAGCACCATAGTATTGGAAATACTACATCTTATAAAAGTAAAAAAAAAGTTACTGGAGTTTTTTTTCAGAAAAAATAAAAATATTTAGCATACTATATAAAACTACGGATTTTGTTGAATGAACGAAACCTGAGTTGGTTCAAAAAAAATGGTTACTACTATTTAGCAGGCAACCGCCAAATACAAAACCAATGGACGCCTTCAATTGTAACTTGAAACAACTTTCAGTTGTAGATTTGTGACTTTCAAGCATGAAATTAATCCCCTAAGTTTCACTTCCAGGAAAAAAAGAACCAATAAACCGTATGTATTTGTCATTGGTCTGGTGCATGCAATGGATCAAACACAGGTTTGGAATGCTAAGATGAGACTGGTCGACGCATCAGAAGAACGAGGAAAGGAAAGAAGCTGCATTTGTCACATGCATTCCATAGCTGACATCCATTGGATCCTCCATCCATGGGGGCGGGGCCTCAGCTGAGCAGCTATAGTGGGCGGCCATGAAATAGCATACTTCTCAAGAAGAAGAAAAAAACCACAGCTAGCACCTTCTTCTTCTTTTTTAGATACTATTAGTACTTTTGATATCGCCTCCATACATGATCCAGGTTTTAGTCTGATAAACCCCAAGTACCTAACAATAGGACAGACCTTTAAGAGAATTGCCAACGTCTGTGCGATTGAACATGTCGGACAAGTCAGTCAGTCACTCCCCACCTACAACCAGCGCAATCCCAAAAATCTTATCCTTTCATTTGCCGCATCACCACTAACCATGTTTCGGCCAAGCCACTGCTACCACCAACAAGCTGCTCCGCTCCGACATCCCAAGCTCGACCGCCGCCTACTGGCCAGAGCTTGTCTCCGCTCACGCTTGATGATGTAGTCCACTGCAGACGGAGCTCGTTCATGGGTCTCCCCCTTGCGTGGAGCTACTGAAGCTCACCGTATCTCGCGAGGTTGAGGACAGAGGAGGTAGGGAGGGCAATGGTGAGTGGATGATCGAGGACGACGCGGGCTGGGGGTGGAAATGAGGCACCATGTTACCTTCATGGTGGTGGAGCTGCAGCGATGGTAGTGTGTAGAGTCCTCCAACTTCACTAGTGGTCGCCGCTGCATCCTGTGAGCACCCAGGTGGGCACAACTTCCTCCTTTGAGCTCCAAGATGGGAGCAACTACCTGTGCTTGGCAACAACACCTAGTGTCAGCCCAAGTGTGCCAGCCCCACCATTCAAGGATGAGATAGGTTAGTACCATGTATTTGTTGTAGCAATTAGGTTTTTTTTTGCAATAGGTAATTTAAAATTTTGGGACTATATAATTTGGATATTGCGGTGTCTTGAAGTGGATTTTTTTCTCAAAAAATTCTCAATGTTGCAAATGGTACTACTTATTGTTGCAATATGTGATTTGAAACGTTGGGATTATATCTTCTGGATGTTGCAGTAACAAATTCTTAAAGAGGATTTCTTGATGTCACAACTGATACCATGCATTGTTGTGGTACGTGATTTGGAATGTTGTGACTATATCTTCAAGATGTTCCTGTAACAAATTCTTGACGTGAAATTTTTTGTGAAAAATATACGGGAGAAACTAGCGCTCGGACGTCCGATTTCTGTTCATCCCATCGGACGCCTCTTGCAACACTTTTTTCTACATTTGCAACATTTTTTGTCAACGTGTGAAACATTTTTTTGAACGCTTGCAAGAACCGTTTACTGTAGCGCATTTCACTGTTTGTCAAAGGAAAATATTGCACACGTTGTAACAAAATGTTGCACGTGAAGGAAAAAAATGTTGCAGTGTGTTTGAAAATTTCGGATGTCCGAGCCCAAGTCATTCCAAAAATATACTGATGTAGTAACAAATTCTTAAAATAGATTTCTTGATGTTACAACTAATACTATGTATTGTTGTGGTAGATGATTTGAAATGTCGGGATTATATCTTCTAGATGTTGCAGTAACAAATTATTGAAGTGAAATTTTTTGTGAAAAATATCTTGATGTACTATGGGCCTGTTTGGTAGAGCTTGAGATCCCAGCTTCGCCTGAGATCTGAAACTTGTAGGCTAAAATAAAGTAAATTAAGTTTATATTTTTGGTCTAAAATGTAAACAAGATGATCCATCTAAACACTCTTAGGCCCTGTTTGGGAGAGCTCCAGCTCCCAACTCCAGTTCAGAGCTGAAACTTATAGGCTAAAATAAAGTGAATTAAGTTTATATTTTTAGTCTAAAATATAAACAAGATGATCTACCTAAACACTCTTAATGTACCTACAGCTCCAGCTCCATAAATTTTTGGAGCTAGAAATACCCTGCTCCACTAACTCCATAGATTTTGGTGGAGTTGGAGCTGTCCCAAACAGGCCCTTAATGTACTCACAGCTCCAGCTCCACAGATACCCAGCTCTACGGATCTGATGGAGCTGGAGCTTTACCAAACACACCCTAACAAATTCTTGAAATGGATTTCTTGATGTTACAACTAATATTGTATATTGTTGCGGTAGGTGATTTGAAATGCCACAACTATATCTTCTAGATGTTCTAGTAACAATTCTTGAAGTGAATTTTTTTGTGAAAAATATCTTGATGTTGCAACTGTTTCTATTCATTATTGCACATATGAAATGAAAATATTGTACAAGTTAGTCTCAAATGTTGCACTTTTTTGTCTCATATTTTATTTTTTTCAGCAAACTAATGATATAGAGGAGCGTATGATAGAAAAACTATCATGCTAAAAATAACAGCACTCTTGTTATTAATTTACTCCACGTTTCCCTGTTGATACAAAATTAAACACGCCTTCATTTTACCGCCCGTTTCCCGATTCACACCACAGGAAAGGCCAAATTAAAAACGAATGCTAAACACGCCATTCCTTAAAATAATCTCTACATTGCCAAATTACCAGCCGGTCATTACCCACTCGGGCCCACATGTCACTGGCAATTTCCCCACGCCACTCTCGCTTACCTTGTGCTTTCACACTGCATGCACGAGTTAATCGGGGGGGCCCACGTGCCAGCCTCCCGGTATAAATACATTCCCGAGCAGACACAAGTGGCATGCAAATATATATATATATATATTGTACTTGTATTTTTTTCAGCTGGTGTCTGTTAGTTTCAGTGTTGTGTGTTTCATTTTTCGGCACCAATTGAGAACAAAATTTAGATGTTGTTATTGGTACATTTTTACAAAACAGAAATGAGGCTCGTGTCGATGTGGACAAGCCATCAAATTCACAACCAACCATACTGCAAATCACAGGACATTTATATCATAAACTGAAAAAAACATATCCAATCATTACATCTGAGCAACACACAAATTGTCCACAGAAACAACACTGAAAGACTGAAGTAACAATATATATATATATTTTCAGCGATAGACTATCCGCAAAATATTTTTCTTATATAATTCAGCGTCACGGAAAACCTCTTTATAGCGCTTCGCGCTCGCGATAACGTTTAGCCGGTGCAGCGTCTGCGTGAACTAATGCCGCGGCGGTATTTGCGCTTTGTCTTGGCGTGGAAGCGGGAACCGGGAGTAAATTAATAACAAGAGCCAGCGAACGCGTCGTTCCACGATTTCGATTTCGTCGTGTGAAACAATCGAACGGCGTGGCGCGCGTTGGACGGCGGACTCGTCCAACGCGTTGACGCCCGATTCGCGGAACACTAGTGCCGCGCCTTGAGACTTGCCGCCCGTATGTTGACCTGCGGCGCCACGTGCTTGACGTCGAACAAGATGCATGGCGCCAAGATGACCAATTTGAGCGGTCGCCCGCGTCGTAGAAACCGCCGTAGGTGATCACTGCGTGGATCGGGCATGCACAAGCGGTTGAAACCGCTTTGAAGCGGTTTTAGAACCGCTTGTAAGCAACATGAGTGATACCCGTCGGGTATCTGGCGGTTCCAACCGCTTCGGTTGAACACTTTCTGGCGGTTGGTGTTACCAACGCTTGTGAGGATCTCTCAAAAGCGGTTGGTATTACGAACCGCTTGTGGAGAGACTCTCTCCTGGCGGTTGTAGTTACTAACGCTTGTGAAGAGGCCGACAAAGACAACGTTTTGATTATATTCAATATAGAATATGTTTTCGATGGGTTTTTGATATAGATTTTGACAATTAAAATAAATAGAACTGCAGGAGTTTTTTGACACAATAATTAAATATATATTATTCATGCGTACTCATTCAGATAATTACGGGTTCATTTACGAAAAAATACAAACTTAATAGACTAAAAATGAACAAGTGATGAGCGTACACATGAAATAATAAGCCACTTTACAAGTTTCAAAGAATAAAAGGGTGAATCTTGAGCTCATTTCTTGTGTGCGTCGCTCTTTGTGCCCATGGTCGACGTTGATGTCAGTTCACCTGACTTTATTTCAGGACAAGGTCTCCAACCAGCGTGGAACTCGCCTTTGGTGGATACAATCTAAATCGACAATAAAGCCGATGAGTTGTTCTTGGATTCTTGTAACCGGTCTTGGCGGGATCACGCCTTGCTCATCGATGTTGGGTGACAAAGCGGAAGTAAATAAATCTCTGGACATGTAATTAAAGTGTAATTAAGTACTAAGAAATTGACATGTTCACACTACCTCGGCGTTGGTTGTCGGCACATCGCCATGGGTAATACTTTGCATACAATGGCACACATAATAGCCACATAAGTTGTTTCCTTGCGTGCATTTTAGAACTGCGATGAAATTTGAAAAAAAACAATTATTATTGGGATGAAAAACTGTTACGGCATATTAATATTCTTTATCGTACTCGAGTGCTTATTTGTACATCAAATTCATTCTCGAAATCTCCTTGTTCCTTCTTTGGAACCTTGCGAATGCCACGAGTGTTGCGTTATTATATACGAGTAGTAATTATCGAGTTGGAATTAGCAAGGTATTTCAATATATATAATAAGGAAAACTATCGTATATATATGTGCTATATACTGTTTAGGGTGTCAATGATATATTGATAATTTTCCACCGAGTCCTTTTGAGTCTTGAACAACGATCTGGCCGCTATCAAGCTTGATGACAAGAAGGATCGATGATACCTATTCATGTATTACAACATATATGTAACTAGCTAGTAGTATTATCAATGCCTTGGAAAATATAAGAACGAGAGGTTGTATATATCGTGCATTCGTTGAAGGGCGTATATGTACGGTTTGTAGTCTTTGTCCCAAGAATGCATTGAGAATGTAATCTTCAATATCCTTTCGCCATGGTTCAATCCAAAGGCGTGCTCGTTAACAATCTCGGGTCGATGAAGCCCACGTTGAAGATGTTCTCTTTTCTACACCGTTGTATCTCCATTCTACATAGAAAGGTATAAGTTTAAGAGTTGCAATTTTATTGTGCGAGGAAGCACATGGTAAAGGTATGAGCTTGACACTTACGAGCACCAAAGACTCATGAGAGACACGTTGATGGAGTCGGCATGGTAAATATTGTAGAAGTCCTCGAATTGAGCCATATCTTTGTTGTCCCCGCTGATAGAAATCTTCTTCTTTGAAGCGGAGGAACATCGCTCTTCCCTGAGCGGACTCTGTCATGTACCATTCGTGAAATTGCCGCATCTTGGTTGGCAGATCCTTTATCTCTTTAGGGTCAATCAGCTCCCGGCCCAACTGATATTGCCATTTGACCTCTGCCATTGGAAGATCATCTAATCCAAGAGCGGCGGTATGTGAACCGATTCTGCCTCCTTCATAAACCTCTCGAGGTTCTCCTGAGCTTGGTCTTTCTTCTTCTTTCCCGCTGCCGCCTGACCACGTTTATTCTTCTGTGTAGTCTTTATTATTGTCCGTTCATAGTTGGACGACACAGGCAGCGGCTTTGCGGGCATGTCACGAAGTGTTCGCGCTTTTGGATCAATCGGTACCTTCTTTGGCTCTGGATTTTTTTGGTGAAGTGTGCGACCACCGATTTCATGACCGCTTCACTCTCCTCATTAGTCATATCATATGCCCTCTTTGGAGGTTCCTTTATCTTTGTTGATTGACCGGATGAGGCCTTCTTGGGAAGCAGTGGAGGAGTCTTTACGCTAGAGAGCTTCTTCCTCGGAGGAGATGGTGGGGCGTGGTTTTCTGGGGGGTTCGTTTTTGTTTGAGATGGTGGTGGCGGAGTAGGGCTTCGCATGGGCGGGTGGTGGAGGCGTGCTCTGTTTTTCGGCGAGGCATTGCGTGGAGGTGACATTGGAGGCGTGGGTTGCCGTGGTGGAGATGACACCTCCACACCATCTGGAAATATGATGTACCGTTTGCGCCAGAGGATGATATTGTGGAGGGCCTGTCCAAGCTTGGTCACGCCGTCGCCTCCAAAATATCGAGGTTAAGTTCACAAATCCGCTCGGCACCTCCTCCACCGCAACCTTGAGTAACTCGGGGGTATCTCGTTGCAGTGGAACATCTGGCCCTGCTCCACTGGAAATGCCATGCCGTAAGCCACCTTGATGGAGAGGTTACGCGCATCAACATGTAGCTCACACTGGCGGCGAACCCTTATGTCATCCACGGGGTAACGGGCTAGCAAGTTCTCCGCTTGAGGGGCCCCGGTGGACGCGCAGCTACTCCGCCGCCGGAGGGGCTGACCACGACATCCGGTTGATTGCTCGGACCTAGTCCCTGAAGGTTGCTGAGGGCAATCTGTACTTGTTGCGCAATTATGTCGCCGATGCTAGCCTGGGTTGCTCTGAGCTCTTGTTCCAATTGGTACACTTTATATGATTCTCTTGCTTTGCTTCTCTGCCGGCTCCTGTACGTATTCGTATCCTTAGCGAAACCATACTTCCACGGCGTATGCTTGCCCATACCTCGTGTCCGTCCCGGGTGCTCAGGGTTTTGAAGGGCATGTGTTAGCGCGTCATTCTCCCTATCTGGCATGGCGTATTCGCACGAGGCGCCGGCGGCTTGTACAATCCTTCGACCAGGCTCTTGCACTCCTGGTGCCATCACCAAGCTGCCGTCATCTGAAAGGCTCCCCCCGTGACCCATGAACCAATTGCGCAGGCGCTCTTCCCACTCCGCGGTAGCGGTGTGGCGTCGCCGCCATTAATTACGCTTCCGCTTCTCCCATTTGATGCTGACCTTGAGGTATCCACTTGGTGCCAAGATGGTGGTGGTATTTCTTCATCGTGAATTGGCCTTGTTCTTCTCACTCGCGGCACGGCCTTGAGTTGACAAATTGTACTCCTCGAATGCTTGCGGTGATCCGCCACTTAGGAAATTGGTTGAAGTCGGGTCTTTCTCCTTACGCACATACTTGCGGTGAGAGACGTCTTCCACGCTGAAACATGGTTGCCATTTTCTTCAAAGTGAATTTCTTGGCCTTATCTTGGACCCTTGAGGAAATGTGAAATTTTCCTTAATATCTTGCGAGCATGTCCTTGGTAGCTTGAGGAATTTCGCCCATTTTCCTCGATGCTAATTGGGACTTGATCCCTCACGTGATAACCGCATAGCGTTGTTATGCGGTCCAACTACTAAAGAGAGGCAACCGCATCCCTTCGTTGTTAGCGTCGGTAAACACGTGCTTTGTGGATGGCTTCTTGTTAGGTCCCGATGCTTGGGTTGGTTGCTCGATGTACGGGCTTGAAATACACAAACATATGTATAAACGTGTCGAGTGTATTATATTAATGAATCGCGATTAATTAGCATGTCCACAGGGATTATATTCTTCTAGCTATACCTCATCCTCGCCAGAACCAGTGTTCTGGGATTTGGCGGCTCCAAAGGCATCAATTGCTTCATCATTTGCGACCTCGGCGGCCTCACCGTGGCGTTAGCATCACCTTCGATGCTACCCAGCGCGATGGAGTCCAACAAGAACTGTTCTCCCGCATCGAAATTAGGGTCACCACATCCTGGTTGCGCCATCTATCCTAATTCCGAAAAAATGTTGACATAAACAACCATATTACAGATTACAACACAAACATGATATATATACAATTTCACATATACTTATACAAATATAATATTATACATTTCACATGATACATATACAATTGACATTTCACATGATACATATACAATTGACAATTCACATATACTTCCATATACTTCCACATTACATTTCACATGATACATATACAATTGACAATTCACATATACTTCCACATTTCACATGATACATATACAATTGACAATTCACATATACTTATTTGTAACAAAAAATAATGAATCATTCTTATTCCACACTAATATGATTTTCAAAAAATGAAATAAGGTTATAAATCCACAACTAAAATGTGCGTAGTCTATTACACCAAAGGAAGCGAGCAATCGGTCCTTGTCAACCAAGCCGTCACCTCGTGGTCTTCTTCACCCGCTGTAGTGTATCGTATGCTCTCAAAGCAGCCATGCTTTTGAAGGTCCTGTCGAGTTGACCAAAGTCCGCAAATTCAAAAGCATGGCTGCCAGGAGAGCATACGATACACTGGGTGAAGAAGGCCACGAGGTGACGTGCTTGGTTGACAAGGAACTGATTGCTCTGCTTTCTTTTGGTGTAATAGACTACTAACATTCTAGTTGTGGATTTATAACCTTATTTCATTTTTTGAAAATCATATTAGTGTGGAATAAGAATGATTCATTATTTTTTATTGAGCAAAAAAGCAATAATATTCTAAAGAATATATGAGTTGGGCCCATGTCTCTTGGGCGCCTGCGCCTGCTGACGAATTTGTGACAACCTTACCTTATTGAAAATAAACAGGCTACGGGTTAGAGAGAGAACATATAAAAGCATGAGCCTTAAGCTCGAATCATGGAAGAATTCATACACGATGTTAGCATCTTATGGTTATTGTTTAGTAGTCAACAAAATGGAATGAGAAAGAATAACAAAATGGAATGAGAAAGCATAACAAGATGGCGTCAATTCCAAAGAATGTGTTGCAATATTTGAATACCACACCCGGTTGCAATATTTGAATACCACGGCCAACATATAGCATCCAACTAACAAATGATCTCAAAGAGAGATTTGATTATCTTATTCTCAAAACAAGCTCTGTTTCTTTACTTCCACATGGTTCATACTTCAGATATGCATGTGTATATGTAAGACAACTTAAAGATGAAGCCACAAGCCAACCATCTAAAGCAAATCCTAGCTTAATGATAACATAATGCACATAAAGATCTGCAGATCCATCGAGGCATTGCAATGCAACACAACTACACTACACTAGTTCCACCCAAAACCACAGAGCAAGCCCATTCGGCCATTCTTGCCCTTTCTTGGATTAAAGCCGCAGCCTACCACTACTAGATACCAATCGCCATACCCGCTTACCCACAACCACACCTAAAACTCGTTTTTACACCTCTCGAAATTTCACCGAACACCTTGTGGGCACCGAATTAGAGAGGGAGGACGACGCGCGCAGGTGTACCTCGGTCCTCCGGGTGGCGGCGGTGTGGCGGCGGCTTGGTGGCGTCGACGAGGACGGCGGCGCGGGGTCTCGACGGAGGCGACGGCGGCACCGCGGTCGGAGAGACACAGGAGGCAGCGGCGGCGACACAGGAGGTCTGGAGAGCGGGGACTTAGAAAAATTTCAGGACTGAGAGCGCGGGGACTTAGAAAAATTTGGTCTCTTCCTTATAAAGGGAACTCACTTCTACAAGTGGTTTTTAAAACCAACCGCTTGTGGACGGCCTTTTACAAGCGGTTGGTATTACAAACCGCTTGTAAAATATTTGTACAAGCGGTTTTTAATACCAACCGCTTGTAGTGTGAGAACTTTTACAAGCGGTTGATATTACCAACCGCTTGTAGAGAGAAATCTACAAGCGGTTCATATTACCAACCGCTTGTAGAGAGCAAGCTACAAACGGCTATTAATACCAACCGCTTGTAGAAGTGCTACCCCGGTTATATTAAAAAGAATATGGTGCCCATATCGTTTGATAAGATCTCTTCCTCCCCCCTGGCTAGCGCGTGGCGTTTGAGTGTGCTTGGGCTCGTCCAACCCGTTCGAACCCGCTTTCGCGCCACAGCCATTCTTTTTACCTTCTTTATCAGATCTTCTACAAGCGGTTGGTATTATCAACCGCTTGTAATATTAATATATACAAGCGGTTGTTAGTACCAACCGCTTGTAAAATTTTAATGTCGAAAAAATTTTTAAAAAGGCTTTTAGCACTTTAGTTTCATTTCAAAATTTTTAAAAAGGCTTTTAGCACTTTAGTTTCATTCAATAATTTTAAAAAAGCTTTTACCACTTTACATTCATTCCAAACAAACACTTCATACAAGAGAAGACCCGTGTTACATATACATAGTTCATACAAGAGTGGTACATCTTAAGTAATAACGCACTTTGTCTTTACAAGTGTTCCTTCATTATGATCGCGACGTCATGAAAGGAGTATCCACATCGTGTCATTGACGAGGCTTATGTCGACATTCACGGCGAAAGGAGGATCTCATCGAATCGACTATACTCTTCCTCGTGCGTGGCGTCCTCAACTCAACAATCCTTTGTTTGCCTTGGAGAACCACGTGTCGCTTTGGCTTAGTACTACAATCTTTCTGCTTGTCCTTCTGCTTCTTAGGTTTGCTTGACATGTCCATCACGTAGAAGACCTGTCTCACATCGTTCGCGAGGACGAACGGTTCGCGCCTATAGCCGACTTGCGTAAGGTCCACGATTGTCATACCATATTTGTCGACCTTCACGCCACTTGGAGTCAGTTTGACCCATTGGCACTTAAATAGAGGGACCTTCAAAGGTCCATAGTCAAGCTCCCATATCTGTTCTATGAAACCATAATATGTATCCACCTTGCCTTTGTTGTCTTCGGCGTCTATACGGACACCGCTATTCTGGTTGGTGCTCTTGTTATCCTGGGATCTGGTGTAGAATGTGTAACCATTTATCTCGTACCCTTGAATGTCACGATTTCACTAGATGGTCCCCGAGCCAAGCGTTACAACTGCTCATTGTCGACCCTTTCAAAAGGATGTACTTTTGTAACCAAGCGAAAAGAATCCATGTGCTTCAAAGGTTATCAATCCTCGAGACCTCCCCGGAAATCGCGGCGTAGAATACTCTTGTGCTCAAGGACATACGGGCTACTACGGTTGATTGTTTCAAAACCGTGAAATGTGCTTACTTAAATGTAAGAAGATCATTGCATGCAATTGCTTTCCTTCCTAGTGTCCCTTTTCCCGTAGCCTCCCCTCATGGCGTGATATAGGGACGCCGATCGGGTTTAGATCATTAATGTAATCCACACAAAACTCAATCACCTCCTCTGTCCCATAACCCTCGGCAATGCATCCTTCTGGACGAGAACGGTTACGGACATACTTCTTTAGCACACTCATGTACCTCTCGAAAGGGAACATGTTGTGTAGATACACGGGTCCGAGAATACCTATCTCTTTGACAAGGTGAACAGTGAGATGAACCATAATATCAAAGAATGCAGGAGGAAAGATCATCTCAAGACTAACCACACTTTGTACCACGTCATCCTGCAGCTTACTTAGTTTATCGGGTCGATGACCTTCGTGAAACCGCGTTGAAAAAGAACACAGACTTTGTGATTGTCCCCGTACCCACTCGGGCGTTATGCCTCTCACGACCCCATCGAAGCAAGCGTGTCATTAACACAAAACGATCATGGGATTTCGTGTGTATGATTTTATTCTCTTCGTGTTTATGAGTCTCTTTACATTCGAGGAGTATCCGGAAGGACCTTCACCTTGTTAGAACTCTATCATGCTTTTTCTCTTCTTTGCTTAGAGTGTAGCTCGCAGGATGTAGGTAATGTTGTCCTTTCCCTCTTTTTTGGGATGTAGGTCGTTCCTCGGTTCAAGAGTTTAAGGTCCTTCCGAGCTTGCGATGTATCTTTCGATTTTCCGTACATATCTATGTAGCCTAGCAGGTTCAAGAAGACATTCTTCGTGATGTGCATGAAGTCAAGTGAGTGACGAACCTCCATGACTTCCCAATAAGGCAAGTCCCAAAATATTGACTTCTTCTTCCACATGGGTGCTGACCATCCTCATTCAAGACATGTTTGCTTCGGGACCCTTTCCAAATACTACTTTCAAATCCTTCACCATAGCAAAAACACGTGGCCTAATACGATCTTTGAGGCCTTGCACGAAGGTCCAGTTGCCGTTAAATTTCTGCCTTTGTTCATAGCGGTGACTCGTAGGAAGAAACCTCACGGTGACCCATGTACACAACCTTCCGAGAGTTTTTCGGTACATGCCGTCCGTTTCATCTAAGCCTTGGATGCGAGCTCTATATCCTTTGACAGTTAAGGCCGGACAGTTACGAGAGCGAGCCGATCGTTGATTGTTACAAATAACAATGCACGTAGGGTGAAATACTCCCTTTGTACTCATCCCATACCCTTGCACCATCGTCCCTAGCGTCACAAGATCTTCAACCAATGGTTTCGGTAGACATCGATGTCATTTCCGGTTGCTTGGGGCCTTGGATCAACAACGACATCATGATATACTTTCGCTTCATGCACACCATGGAGGAATGTTATAGATACATAGTGTAACAGGCCGAGTGCTATGGTCTGCTGCTCAATTCTCGAAAGGATTCATCCCATCGGTACTCAACCCAAACCTTATGTTTCTCACCTCATCTGCGAAGTCCAGACGCGTCCGGTCAACTTTCCTCCACTGTGAGCCATCTGCGGGTGTCTAAGCATCCCGTCGTCCTTACGCTCTTCTTTGTGCCAGCGCATCATCGGGCATGCGCTTTGTTAGCAAACATACGTTTCAATCGGGGATCACAGGAAATACCACAACACTTTAGCCGGAGGTCTCTTCTTCTTACGCTCCCCATCTATTTCACGGATCATCACGCTTCACCTTATCTGTGACTCTTTGCACATGGACACACATCCAAATTGGCATACTCATTACGATCTGAGACACAATCATTATGACATGCGTGTATCTTCGTACTTCCAATCCCAAAGGATGACGACTTGCTTCGCTTCATATGTAGATTCGGGTAGAGTGTTATCTTCGGAAGCAACTTCTTTACGAGTGATAACAACTCATTGAATCCCTTATCGACACACCATTTGTAGCCTTCCATTGCATGAGTTCTAGTGTGGTGCAGCAGACTTTGTGTGGCCCTGCCTACGCTTTGGGTACAAAGGAGTTACGTGGTCCTCTAACATCTTGTTGGAACTTCTCGAACTGTCTTTCATCTGTAGTCTCCCTCTCCGAATCCGCAAAGATCTGGTCTAGCTCATCATCACCAAAGTCACCAAGTGTTTCTTCCACGGAACAGTATTGCGTGCCATCCGGGATACTGTTGAATCCATCTTCCTCTTCCTCGCATTCTTCATCGTCTTCCTCGCTAATCGCCTCAACTTCGCCATGGTTGATCCAACAGGTATAGTTTGGCATGAAACCTCTCATGATCAAATGGTTCATAACTTGCCATCGCTGGGAGTGCTCCTTCTCGTTCTTGCAATCTACACACGGACAACATATGAAGCTGCCTGGAGGCAAAAATGCAACGGCCTCATCGAGAAAAGCCTGCACGCCATTAATGAACTCTCCCGAGCGACGGTCCGCATTGTACATCCATTGCCGATTCATCTACACCAAGTTATAATTTCATTAAAAATTATAACAAATTTCGTTACAAAAATTAGAACGTAACTTATAGATACATTTAAAAATCTAAAGCTCACAGCCACTTAAACCCAACAAAAAAACCTCCACCTACACCGTCATCCAATTAAAGACCTACCTTTCTAATTATTTTGTATCCCTTCCTACCTTTGTAATTATTTTTTTATCCTTCTACCCATGTTTTTCTATTTTATTTCATACACCAATAATTACTTCCTTGCAATATTGTGATATTTAAGATTCTAAATCTAACAACCACCTAGATCTAAAGCTTTCAATCACCTTTACCTTGTGTAATGTCATATTTTGAACTAGATCTCCACCCTACATCTTCATACAACAATAAAAACAAGCATACAAAACTAATTTTTGATCATGGTGATCTTGCTTAAAAAGTTCAAGATTTCTCCACATCCATTGAAAAAAATAGCAATCTCTAGGTGAGAAGGATGTTCACATGATGTTACTAACCTTGAAACACTTAATTTGGAGCTAATCACCCCAAATTAAAAATTTGGACAACACCTCCCAAGAAATAGTATATTGGGCCAGCCCTTCTCTGTTCGATCGTACTCTGCTGGCTCGTGGAGGAAGAAGGGTTTAAATGAGCTGCGCGGGAGGGCTTCCAGAAGCGGTTTGAGACACGAACCGCTTCTGAATGTTGAGTTCTAGAAGCGGTTCTTGTCTCAAACCGCTTCTAAAAATCAGAAGCGGTTTGAGACAAGAACCGCTTCTAGAACTCAACATTGAAGCGGTTCGTGTCTCAAACCGCTCAAAGCCCTCTCCGACCGTTGTTCACTGAACCGCTTCGTGCGAACATCACAACGGTTCGCACTAAACCGCTTCTAATAGGCGGTTGTGATGCTCTATCCCGTAGTAGTGGATCCACGTGATCTTTGCGGTGAGTATGCGGCAAGCCTGGTCGAGCTCGACGGCCCTGGGCCCAGTGGGAACGCAGCGGACTCTCCGGCGCTTGGCGGTCGTGGCGACGCCGAGTCGTAATCCCAACGGGAGCCGGCGTCTTGGCGTCGCCGCAGGTGATCTCGAGCTGCGGGATCACGGCTCAACGGCGATATGTTAGCCTTGGCGGCGCGATAGCGCCGCTTCACGCGAGGTGATCGAGGAGGTGCCGCCTGGCGGCGGTGGACGGCGCCGGTACTTCGGTGTCCACCGCGATTTAAGGGGTACTCATGAGGAAGGACAGGTCATAGCCACCTTGCGCGCAGAGCGTTATGCGCGCCGTGACCTTCTTGGCGCTTTTCAGAAGCGAACACGGCTGGCTGGCGAAGAACGGACGGTATGGCGACCCTCCTTTTTGGTACAGAATAGCATGAAGAATGATCATATGAATACAGTACTAGTCTCATGATCAGTGACTAATATACACATTTTTAACAATTGGAATCACAACCATACACAATATTATTAAAGCGGAAGCTATTGATACAGAGCAGTCTTACAATTTAAAGTATTATGTAGCGGAAGAAGCAAAAGACTTGTAGTGTACCTATCCAACCCTCAGGCAACTGATAAGGCATAAGCCCTAGAAAAACTCACTAAGATAATCTCCGCATCGTGCTTCAACTATATGTCGACTAGAGGTTCATTATTTTCACCTAAAACCAACAAATAAGCAAGATTGAGTACTTTTGTACTCAACAAGACTTAATGTGGTATTTGCAAATGCAGTAATGCAGACTATATTAAAGGAGGCTTCTACGGTTAATTTGCATAAAGCAGAATTTGTTTTGTAAATCAAATTGTAATTTGCAAAACGGAATTTATAAAAGCAAGTTTGACTGATATGAAAATAACAAGTACGTAAAGCATAATTAATAACTCACAGTCCTCCACGACGTGAGAATCGAGACATCCAATTTCTGCCAACACCATTCTTTGCCAACACAAGGCAAACAGATGAAACCATCCCATTTTGAAAATAAGAAAACTTCTAACTCATGCTGGCGCACCAAGATTCCTATGACCGTGGGAATGGCTTTTCGAAAAGATTTAACCCTCTGTAGAGGTATACAGCTTTACCCACAAGAAATGATCAACTCTTTGTGTAAGCTATTAGCACAATTCCTTTGGTGTGCCGCAGAGCAATCATAACATAACCGTTACATTACCTAGTCCTAACTTTGCACCAGCCCGGTGATGAAAAACCCATGTTATGGTGTAAATGTTTGTACAGTCACTATACAATAAAGGATTAAGTATATCCATAGCATGGCGTACAGCGTTGTATCAGCAAACGTTATTCCCAATACCTTAGTGTGGGTGTCCCTCCGAGCAATACTGAAAGTCCGTACTACTCCAGCCTACCAATGTTCAAAGCTAGTTCTATGTAACTTAGTTCTATGTAACTTAATAGGTTAAGGTTATCCCATACCAGCACTTGTGGTTCTACGATAATTCTTGGGTTTAACGAACACTGAGTTCGGTCCTTAATCCGACACGGGCGATAATCTCCCCCTACACTACGTGCAAGTCCATGCACCTCCAGCTATTGCCAGTAATCACCCACGTCAAAACCATAGTTTTGTTTTGAGTTTTTATACCAAAATACCAGTAATCATCATCATGTCTCAATATCTCAAATGATTAGTTTATCCAAATTGTTTATCCCAGTTCTAAAACATGGCTAAGCATGATTAATAAATTGTATATACCCAAAGTGACATTATATATTGTCTAACCTTAATTCTAGGTTTACCAAGGTTCACATATCAATACTTATCAAAGAAGTTCCATGAAACAATGGGTATATCTACTGATATCACAAATAGCGAATTTACAGAATATAAACGTATGCATGAAACAACTTGATAAACAAATAAAAATTAAATACTGGGATCAATATGATCAAAGGGGTGCTTGCCTTGCTTGTTGATTTCAGTCATGGAGTTGGAGTCGACTGTTGCAGACTCTGGAACGTCGGTGTGTACGCGTAGCTCATTCAAAATATAGCGAATAACAAACTTTTAATAAGAACAAAAAGAAATCAGATGGAAAAATCAGACATGAATCTACTACATAGAACATATGTGATTTAGGTTTAGAGTTTTCTGATTGCATGAGTTTTGGTTTATGAATTCAAGATGCAAAAATTATTTGGATTTATAATATTAAAACTGAATTCTCCCATGGTAAGCTATGTGCATCTGAACTTTTATCTCTAAAAGTCTTTTGCATTATAATGTTCAAATTGATTTAGAGAAGAGAAAAACAAGAAAATAAAATGTTTGTTTCTCTACTGTTGTCTCGACCTATTTTTTGTTACTTTTATTTTGGTTCAGGTCTAGAGACATACGTACTATTTTATTTTATGTACCTATTTCTTCCTTTATATATATATATATATATATATATTGTTTATGCTATCATTATTCTATTTTGCCAGCCAGGTCGGGATTTTTTTTTATTTAATATTTATTTTAAATCTTTTTTTCAAAACTAATCGCCCGCGCTAAAAAATTGCAAATTTACCCGCCCGTCGCCCCATTACGGGGCGATCGCCCCCTACTCGGGCGATCGGTGCCCTGGCTAACGGCGCAATTTGAGCGTTTAACGGTAGGCCGGGAAAAAATTAAAAAATACACCGGTCGCCCCAGACTCGGGCGATTGGGTACTATAGCATTTTTTTTGCAATTTTTGTGGTAAATTGTTTGTACAATAATTGTTGCATTGAACTGGGAACAATTACGAAATAAAAAAACTTCTTGTTGTAATGAACCGAAAAAATTATTTTCCTTTGTTAGTGATACGCATCCCACTTAGGGATTTTCGTAGGCTCGTATGGTCCGCCGAATATGGCCGAAAAAATCTGAGAAAAATCACGGGCGACGTACGCAACGCGGGCTACCACTTACATACGGGCGAGATGGCCGGACATTGCCCCGGTCCAAAGTTGCGAAAACCGGAAAAGGCACTCGCGGTCACGAAATCGTGGAAATCGTGGCCACTTAGGGGTTTTCGTAGGCCTGCGGGATAAGCCGGATATGACCCAAAAAATACGGGAAAAATCAAGGGCGACCTACGCAACGCGGACTACCACTTACGTATGGGTGAGATAGGCAGACGTTGCCCCGGCAGGAAGTTGCGAAAATCGGAAAAGGCACTCGCGGCCACGAAACCACAGAAATCGTGGCCACTTAAGGGTTTTCATAGGCCCGCGGGACAGGCCGGATGCGGCCCAAAAAATACGAGAAAAATCAACAGGGACCTACGCAACGCGGGCTACCACTTACGTATGGGCAAGATAGCCAGACGTTGCCCGTGGAAGTTACTGAAAATCGAAAAAGGCACTCATGACCATGAAACCACGTAAATCGTGGCGAAACTTTTGTATTTTATACAAAAATGTCTCAGATATTACGTAAATATACAACATTTACGCGTATTTGCAAAAATCTCCACCATTTTCGAAGCTCTATGAATTTTTAAAAATTCAGACAGTGCTAGTGTCCGATTTGGCAAAATTCAAACAGTAGCACTGTATGAATTTTTAAAAATTTATAAAGCTTGATAAATTTTATGGGAACATTAGTGATGCATCATAACCATGGACAAAAAATTTCAAAATTTTATAGTCGACAACAACTCAAGTTATGAACACTTAAATTATTTGTTGAACATATATAAGGGCACATACACCGAAAGTTCTGATGATAAAATAAGCAACAGATTAGATTATATTACAAGGGCATTACAACAGTGACGAAATTGCTTGACGAACTAACTAACGAAAGCACTGTTTGTCATGGTGGAACAAATGATCGTTCCGCCTATCTGGGTACAGCTAGAATGATGTCCCACATTTTCTGCATATTACCTGACCCGTGTTAAACTGGCGATTTGTCGTCGGACACCGCTCAATCCCTACTATGAAAGAACTCCATGGGGATCCGAGGTTCTCCCAGCTATCGCCGAATGGGTGGCCTATGCCGTACGTCTCGGGTGTATAAGACATAATTTTTTGGTCTTTTTTATGTGGATTTCTGCCCTCCCATATAGGCATGTCATCCCGATTCCCGGCGTCCCCTATGTTAATACCACGGGTTCCCGGATGGTCTGCATAGAACGTCCAAGGATTTGTTGCGTCTTTGCGGACCTCGGCTACCGCTTCCCCTTGTCCCTTCTTCTTCGGAGGAGGAACCTCTTGCACCTCTGGTTTGTTGGCGTTGGCGGAGACATGCGGGGCGCCGCCTGCTTCGCTCGCACTCCACTATATGGTGCGGGGAGGTGTGTGTTGGGCTTATCCTTGGACAACCGGGCGTGCCTCGCAAATGCAAGATGCCCGCCTTTGGTCATTGCATAACACCGTAGGCGTACTCGGGTCTAGCTTTTACGGCGGTAGTGGCACCACGGAGAGGGTTGCTCCCCGCTTATCCCATCTGAGAAGTTTGAGATGTGGGTGGTACGTCTCGGGTCCACCAGTTGAAGTAGCCGCACCATTCATCCTCGGCCAAGGGGCACGGTAGAATCTCCGGTCCACTAGATCATCGTGGTGTATCAACCACTACCCGCATGCCATGTTCGTAAAAGTCGGGCTTTGGTGTGTACGAGGAGGTTTCTCCTTTGACTTGAGCAAATTCGCAAGTTTCCTTTTGAACTCCTGTGTGCGATGAACTGGTTTAGAACTACTACTTTGTGAGTTTAACATGAGTATGTCGCATGAAACTCACCGATTGGTTGGCCCCTTACCCACCGGCCCTAAGCTCTAGTCGATCTAGAAAAGGGACATATCCTAGCGGCCTCTCCCACCGGGTGAAGTTCTCGGGCGAAGCGGGGTAGGCGTCGTGGCAGTTGGAGAGAAATTCGTAGTCACGTCATTCTGACCTGTCGATCCATTGGAAGAAGCAACACCGGTCTTGTGCTGAGAAAAGAAAGAACGATGCATGAAATGGTAGTGTTACCTGTAGACAGTGTGGACACCAAGAGGTTTACCTCGTGAGGTGCAGCTGCTTGATGAGTGAGTCTGGGCGGCCGTCTCTGCATGGGTAGATTGCATCATCTTCGCCGGTAGGTTGCAGTCGCATTTGGGCCGGGGCAACTCCGGCAGAACTGGGGCGTCGACGCTACTGGCATCCGAATATTCGGGGTGGGATGACTTCTGCTTGCTGAAGAGGCGACGGTAGAACGACATTGTGCCCTAATTTGTGTAGATTCACCGACGTTTATTCTTTGGTTTGGCTGTGTTGGATGTCTACCCTCGCCCTGTTTTATAGTGGTGGTGAGGGTTACTCCACAATCGCAGCGTCAATGCCTTTTCCTTGGTTGTTCCTCTCGCCGTGCTTCTTATATAGGCACTCGGAGAGCAAACACGAAGCGAGAAGCACGATAAAAAAGCATCTTTGTGAAAATGTCGAGGCACATCGCCGATGGTAAATATCGCTCGAAATGGGCGATCGCTTCTGATATTGGCGACGCCCATTTCAGTATGATATTTACCATCTAGCATATTCCATCGACATTTAATCGCCCTGAAATGGGGCGATCACCCAATATCAGGGCGATCACCCCATTACAGCGGCATGAAGTTGCGAAAATAAGTCGAGCTACCACCTATCTATTGTCGAGCTAGCCGGGCGTTGCTCCGGCACGAAGCTGCGAAAATAAGTAAATGGTGCTGTACGACATGGCTAAGAAAAGATAACCTACGCAAATGCAAGCACTTAGATCAGATAGTTAGACAACATGGTGGTGAAGATAAATAAATTACAAGCGTACAACTGTGCAATAAATCAGTCATGACGACACCTCCTGATCTGCTCGGTGGGGTACGTGAGTGGCGACGGCGGACGGACGACCCTCCTACCCCGGCCCTGCGGCTGCGTGTCGGGACCCGAATTTCACCAATTCAAACCCACTGTGTTTTACTGCACTAGTCCCAGGATCAACGCTAGTGCACACAGCTTAACATCGGTAAGTATCACATCATACACAACGATAATAATAATAAGACTTCATTTATTTAATATAACTAGTGTATGAGCTTACATTATTCAGCCACAAGGGCTAGACTTTAAACAAATGCAGCGGAAAGTAGCAAAAAGATGTAGATGTCCCCTCAGCACACCACAGGCAGCTGACGAGGCTTGGCCTAGTGACTCGTGTCCACCTGTAAGTCCTCCAGCGATAATTCCTCCTCTGTTGTTGGTTTCTTAAGCAAGGGTGAGTACACCAACACGTACTCAACAAGTTGTGCACAGAATGCAATTCTACCATAACTATATGCAAGCTTATTCCAAAGGTATGGCTAAGGTTCATTTTGCACTAAGCAGCATTTGTAAACACATACAATACATAGATTGAAAAGACAGTAAAATAAATAATAACAGTAAATAGATTCCATGTTTTCTCAAATATCCCAAGTTCTCATCCTAACTCAAGTTCCATTATCCACATGGCATCTTGCCATCCCAACAGTTGTCAATTTTAATTAACTACCCCTTGACGGTAATTCCCGAGCATTGCTCAATACCGTGAGCATGGCTATCCGAATAGTTTGTACACTCTGCAGAGGTTATGCACTTTACCCACATGATACAACCACACACCACACAGGCGAATGATTATAACAAAGCCTTTACAATGCATCCTCTTAACCCAGTGCTACCCGCTGAGGTTTCAACACTGAAGGGTTACACCACCACAACAGGGCCCCCCTCTTGCGCCATGTGAGTTTCATCCATACACCCGGACTCACACCACCACGATAGCACTCAAGCTAAGCATTTGCAAATTAGTCAGCTAGGCTGCCCCATAACTGACATGTGGTTGCAAGATTGACTCAGGTCAAAGGCTCGCAAGGTTAAGTTCTTAGGATTGATTAAAGCAAGATTTACACATACCCTCTTGCCCATCGGGCCAACCCTGGCACACTTGCCCTTGCCACTTGCTTCAATCGAAGTGATTACCAAACCCAGTTGATTACCAAGCATCACATGCTTTACACAATTCAACCTCGTTGTGTGACCTCCTCGCCACGACAACTCAATCTCTTTGTGTGACCACACATGACACACAAATTAACATCAATGTTCCATATTCCATTAGTCAAGATTAATAGTCAACATTTCATGTACATGTGATGACGTAGCATGGCTAAGCAATTCTATTCCGTCTAACCATCCATGTTGATTTCATTGTTAACCAACTATAGTAACCAACCTAAGGTGACAATGAAGCATGGCATACAAATATCAAGGTAGGGTATAATTCAATGCGTATGTTTAGCTAATCCCAAAGTTAAGTTGAAATCATTTATACGCATAAAATATCATGCAGTAAAGTCAAGCAAAATAGCCAATTTTTCCTAACATGGGTTCAACATGATCAAAGCACAACTTGCCTTACTTAAGCTCCTAGTATTTCTTCGAAGATTGTCCTTGAGAATTTAATTCTTCTTCCGAAACCTCGCTCAACTCAACGTCTACGCGAATCGAGAAGAAATAGCAATAAATACCAAAACAAAAGAACAAATGAACTCAAATATTCAAATAAAAGATACCATTGGATAGATTTCAATTTTACAAATTTTTAGGAATTTGAATCACCTCAATCGGAGTTCATATGCAAAAGTTATAGCCTGTAGAAGTTTTAAAATCCTGAAAAATACTCTAAATTCATAAATTCCGAATTACTTGAATTATTTTTGTTTATGAAAATCCAAATTTTCCCGCCTCAAATGTACGGACGAGACGTGGCTCAATCTGGACCCTTGGCTCTAAATCCGACGCTTATGGTTAAACCTACGACGTGGCTTAATATCCACCGCTGGATCTAAATACAACGGCTAACATTTACCCTTGTTGTTTACTGAGCACATAATTGACGTGGACAACTCCTAACCCTCCGATTTCAATCCGACGGTTGAACTTACCCGTGTAGTTCCCTGTGCGCAAGGCGACGTGGATGATCCCTGGCGCTCCGATGAGAATTCGACGGTTCACAAAGCTCCCGAGCGGCAATGAAAACCCGGCGGTGCAACTAGCCGGAGCTGGGGACGACGACGAGCCCGACGGCGCTCTGGTGCTTCCTGGCGACGAAGGAGTGGCTGATCCGACGCGGCACAAGATGGCGAATCCGAACCCGCTTTCAAATCGACGGATGAGTTACCGGTGGCGACGGAATCACGGCGCAAATACTTCGGCGCCCCTTTTGAACTCCGGCGAGCTCGGAAATCCTCACGGCTAACTCTTCGGCGGCGGTGCTTTAGGGGGAAGATGCGATGACTCAAGGTGAGTATCGGGGAGGGTCGCCCGGCCTTAAATACCGGTGAGGCACGGATAAACATGGAAGGTTTGAGGCGGCGACGACGTGTTCATCTCGGGGGCGGCGCGGAATCCAGCTCGGACACGACAACCCACAGCCGTGCGATCAATATCCGACGACTCGGATATAACGTAGAGTCCGAACCAGTATCCCTCCACGTCGACCGTGCGATGGCGATCCAATGGCGATAGGCGCTAGGGTTTCCATAAATGGCGTGGCTTGATGGAGGTCATCCGATCTTGATCCGACGGTTAAGGTTACCCCTCCCGTTTCATGGTCAGCACAGTAGTGGGCCGGCCCAATACTGTTCACAGCGATTTTTCCTCGGGTTTTCCAATTAAATTAATTCGAGAAAAATAAATTGATTTATTTAAGGCAGTAAAAATGCTCTAAAAATTCCCAGAAAAATCTCAAAAATACTTGGAGACATTCTGGACTTAAATAAAATATTTTTAGCAAAACATTATTTTAAACTTTTCTTTTAAAATTATTTCTTAACAAAAGTCATTATTTATAAATTCAAAATAATTCAAATAAATCTCAAAAAATCAAATAAATTCTAGAAAATTCATAAAAATCATAAATTGCAATAAAATAATATTTAATAATTAAAAACTCAAAAATTGGGATGCTACAAACCTCCCCCCTTAACAGAATCTCGACCCCGAGATTCAGGGCTAACTAGATAATAGGTTTGGGAATTCTGCCTTCAGATCTTCCTCACGCTCCCAGGTGGCCTCTTCTTCCGTATGATTACTCCATTGAACTCTACAAAAGCGAGTGGATTTATTTCTGGTCCTACGCTCCATTACGTCCAGAATTTTGATCAGCTGCTCCTTATACGTTAGATCCTCCTGCAACTCGATAGCTTCTAACAGCGTTTGCTCTGCTGGCACTCTGAGGCATTTCTTAAGCTGCGACACATGGAACACATCATGAACTCCTGCTAATGACTGTGGCAATTCCAACTGATACGCAACCTCTCCTCGGCGGCTTAAGATCTTAAATGGCCCAACATACCTAGGTGCGAGCTTTCCTTTGACTTGAAACCTTTTCACACCTTTAAGAGGGGTAACTCTGAGATACACGAAATCATCAGGTTCAAAACTCAAATCACAACGGCGATTATCCGCATAACTCTTCTGCCTTGACTGCGCTGTTTTCAGTCTTTCTTTAATCATGGTAACTTGTTCTTCGGCCTCTCTGAGTAACTCTGGCCCGAACACTGAATGCTCCCCTGTCTCATTCCAATTTAACAGGGTACGACAGGCACGTCCATATAATGCCTCAAATTGTGACATCTGCAAACTGGCCTGATAACTATTGTTATAACTAAACTCTGCATATGGCAAACATTTATCCCAAGATGCACTATAAGTTATCGCACAAGCTCTCAACATATCCTCCAAAATCTGGTTCACTCTTTCTGTCTGATCATCTGTTTGTGGATGATAAGCGGTACCGAAATTCAGACGAGTTCCCATTGCTTCATGCAACTTATCCCAAAATCTTGAGGTAAATTGGGTACCTCGATCCGATACGATTTTCTTAGGCACACCATGTAAACATACAATTCTCGACATGTATAACTCTGCCAATCGATCTCCTGAATAGGTTGTTTTCACTGGAATAAAGTGAGCAACTTTAGTTAATCGGTCAATGATGACCCATATTGAATCATAACCTCCCTGAGTCTTGGGTAATTCTGTTATAAAGTTCATTCCTATTTCCTCCCATTTCCATTCTAGAACCTTTAATGGCTGCAAGAGTTCTGCAGGCTTTTGATGCATGGCCTTTATCCTCTGGCACACATCACATAATGCAACATGTTCTGCTACTTCACGCTTCATACATGGCCACCAAAATCTCTTTTTAAGATCCTGATACATCTTGGCACTTCCTGGATGAATAGAATACTTAGAATCGTGTGCTTCCTCAAGAATTAACTGTTTGAGCTCTTTCTCTCTAGGCACACAGATTCGTCCTTTAAACCACAAAGTTCCCTGCTCATCTATAGAGAAATCTTCGGCTAAACCTTCTCTTTCTTGGACTTGATTGCGCTGATCTTTCCAACTTTAGTCTGCCCTTCTTTAACTTGATCTTCTAGGGTTGGTTTTACTTCTAAGGCAGCTACAAATCCTTGTGGCACAACCTCTAGTCTCAACTTCTGAAATTCTTCACACAACTTGGGTTGGTCGCTGACTTCTATCGTATTTATACTCTGGCTTTTACGACTTAAAGCATCTGCTACTACATTGGCTTTTCCAGGATGATAATGAATTCCAACATTATAGTCCTTAATTAATTCTAGCCATCTTCTCTGTCTCATGTTAAGGTCTGACTGAGTAAATATGTACTTTAGGCTCTTATGGTCCGTATATATCTCACATCTATTTCCGATGAGATAATGACGCCATATCTTCAAAGCGTGCACTACGGCTGCTAACTCCAAATCATGCGTCGGATAATTTCCTTCATGCGGCCTCAACTGTCTCGATGCATAAGCCACTACCTTGCCATTCTGCATTAGCACACAACCAAGACCCTGTCTTCATGCATCACAATAAATATCAAAAGCGCATGCATATCCGCAATACTAACACAGTGCGAGATGTTAACTGCTTTTTAACTCCTGAAAACTTTCCTCGCACTCTGGCGTCCATGCAAATTTCTTTTCTTTCTTCAACAATTGCGTCAGAGGTCTTGCAATAGTTGACAATCCTTCTATGAACCGACGGTAATATCCTACCATTCCCAGAAAACTACGAATCTGAGTAACCGTCTTGGGCTGTTCCCAATGTAACACAGCTTCTACTTTACTTGGGTCTACCGCAACTCCTTTAGCTGTCATTACATGACCAAGGAATTCTACCTTCTCTTTCCAAAAGTCACATTTACTAAATTTAGCATATAACTGCTGTTCTCGCAATTTTTCCAAGACCAATCTTAAATGCTCTGCGTGTTCCTCTTTTGTCTTGGAATATACAAGGATATCGTCTATGAAGACAACCACAAATTTATCCAAGTATTTCATGAATACTTTATTCATCATGTTCTTGAAATATGCAGGGTAAATTCTCAGGTCATATCAGTACGATATTTAATTGTGGGACAACCAAAATCTTATTCCTGAGCACTGCCTGACATGTTCCTTTATTACAAAAATTGACTCGCAGGTCATATAGTAACGAACACACTAAGCTAATTAACTCATTCAGCAAATCTAAAATATTTCAGGCACAAGGCTGGACAACCACAACCCTAATTGCCTGGACGATCCTCCTCTTCTCTGCCCTCACCACAAATGTCAAACGGCGGATTGCAAGCCCTCGGATGGTCCTCCCCGTCTTCTTGACCCGGTTGGCGAAGAGAGAGTCGTTTTCTTGCGGATCAATAGCGGTGTCGACATCAGGTACTTCCAGCACAACTTCCACGGTGTCCTGGGCCTCATCTGTTGTGATGTGATTGATCCTTCCATGCACTGCCGTCATGGTGATGCTCCCGATCGAAGCGGTACTCGGTTTCCTCCTCCACCGAGTCAGAGATGGGTAGTGCTCAAATTGAAACGTACTAGAGTAACGTTCCCTTTCTTCGGGCATTTGTTAGCAAAATGTCCTGGCTCATTGCAAGAGTAGCATTTCTTGACAGCGGTCTGCTGACTTCCTGCCTGTGCATTGCCTTCTGGTGCTGGTGTTTGAAAATTCTGATTAGTGGGACGAGATGACGAAGTTGATGTCTTGTTGGTCCACTGGGGTTGAATCCTAGCGAACTTTTGAGGTGACATCCTCAATCTAAACTGGGTAGGCCGTCCAGCTTGACTAGCCATTCTGCGCTTGCGATCCTCGCCCAACTCCTTACGCTTATCTTCAAGGATCAGAGCCTTGTTAACCAATTCCTGAAAATCAGGGAAATTGTGGGTAATCAATCCCACCTGCAATCCAGAGTTTAATCCTTTCAAGAAACGGGACTGTCTAGCCTTATCCGTAGCCACATCTTCAGGTGCATAGCGTGCTAACTGCGTAAACTTATTCATGTACTCTGCCACTGACTGGCCTCCTTTCTTTAAAGCCCTGAACTCTTCCTTCTTGAGATCCATCATTCCTTCAGGTACATGGTACTGACGGAAAGCAGTCGAGAATTCTTCCCAAGTAATCTCCTGTGGGGCTTCATGTGCTGCGCAATAGTTCTCCCACCATTCCACGGCAGTTCCTTCCAGCTGGTCCGAAGCGTATAACACCTTCTCGTTGCCCGCACACTGCGTAATGTGTAACTTCCTCTCAATAGTTCTCAGCCAATTGTCGGCCTCTAAAGGATTAGCATTTCCTGAGAATGTTGGCGGGCGTGTCCTCATAAAATCTGACAGCTTAGATTGAGAACGCTGCCCATTATTGCCTTGTTGCACGTGGTTATTTCCTACAGCTTGGTTGTTCATATTCTGCATTTGGTGCATCATGGTTTGCATAAGCTGCGTCTCTGTTGCTAGGAAAGCTCCTAAGTTCTGCACATCTACTGGTGGTGCTGGTGGTGTTAGTGTTCCCTCATTAGGATTGTCATTCCTGTGAAGACCACCTCCTGATGCTCCATTATTGCCACGAGTGTTCACCATCTGTTTGGTTGATTCTTAGGTTAGGAAAGGTAGAAATAGCATAGACAAGTTGCAAGAATTCTTAGAGCGGGGAAAATAGGTTAAACCAAAATTTTATATTTTTATTACTTAACTTGGTATGGTTGCTTACAAAATCCTAAGAGCTTTGCAACACATACTGCACACCCAGCAAGCATTACAAATCCAAACTAAACGCTCAACCTTAACGTCTATTACAATTGGGTGGAACTATTCTAATGACGCGACTCCATACTTGAGTCTCAACTCAACCCTAAAACTCCTACTTCTCGAGCCATCCACCACGAGAACTCCCCGGTGGGTATATCGGCGGACGTGCTGGTGCTGGTACAAATCGATCCCAACAGTCTTCAGCGGATTGTTCTTCTGGCTCAGATTTCATCTTCTTGGATTCCGATTCTTCTGACGATGTCGGTGTAGCGCGATCTTCCTCCTATAAAGCTTCCTCGAGCTCCATGATCTTTTCCTCGTAAGCGATTCGAGTCTCGTGCAGTTCCTTCTCCACAATTCTGAGTGCTTCATAGGCCGTCCTTAACTCTGTGTCGATGTTATGTACATGAGCTTCTTGAGCGGCTGCGAATCGTGCTATGTGTACTGCAGTAGCATCCTCCCTCCGTGTGACGTATGATCGCCAAGCATCTCGAACCATGGGGTGGAGTCTGAACGCTGTGTCATCCAACTCGCGATAGTAGTCGTAGCAGATTCTTCGTAGAGCAAGTCGGGATGCCTCCTGGATACCGTCCTCCCATGTGGCTCTCCTTACGGTGATATTGATAGGTTGGCTTGATATCTCACCCTTTCTGCCGTAGATTAGTAGCTTGCACATCATTCCTCTTGGGGCTCCATTGACGATCCAATCTCGGCCTCGATATGTTGGTTTGGCGAAACCTCCCAAAACATGGAGTATCCTCCAGAGCTCCGTTGCGTAACCACCCTCGCACTCTACGTACGATTGTGTCCTCTTCATCTATTTAAAAGGAAAATAGATAACTCTTCAACTTCAAATGGTCGCTCCGTGAAATTTTTGAGGCATAATTCAGCAAAGGTAGGGAACAGGGAATGAGATAAGTCAAGAGTGTTGTTTTAATCCGATTTAGGTTTTTCCTTTAGAAAATAGTTTTGGACACTCTACCAAGCTAGGGCCAAGGCCTACGATCAGTATGCTCTGATACCACCTCTGTCGGGACCCGAATTTCACCAATTCGAACCCACTATGTTTTACCGCACTAGTCCCAGGATCAACGCTAGTGCACACAGCTTAACATCGGTAAGCATCACATCATACACAACGATAGTAATAATAAGACTTTATTTATTTAATATAACTAGTGTATGAGCTTACATTATTCAGCCACAAGGGCTAGACTTTAAACAAATGCAGCGGAAAGTAGCAAAAAGACGTAGATGTCCCCTCAGCACACCACAGGCAGCTGACGAGGCTTGGCCTAGTGATTCGTGTCCACCTCTAAGTCCTCCAGAATAATTCCTCCTCTGTTGTTGGTTTGTTAAGCAAGGGTGAGTACACCAACACGTACTCAACAAGTTGTGCACAGAATGCAATTCTACCATAACTATATGCAAGCTTATTCCAAAGGTATGGCTAAGGTTCATTTTGCACTAAGCAGCATTTGTAAACACATACAATACATAGATTGAAAAGACAGTAAAACAAATAATAACAGTAAATAGATTCCATGTTTTCTCAAATATCCCAAGTTCTCATCCTAACTCAAGTTCCATTATCCACATGGCATCCTGCCATCCCAACAGTTGTCAATTTTAATTAACTACCCCTTCACTGTAATTCCCGAACATTGCTCAATACCGTGAGCACGGCTATCCGAATAGTTTGTACACTCTGCAGAGGTTATGCACTTTACCCACATGATACAACCACACACCACACAGGCGAATGATTATAACAAAGCCTTTACAATGCATCCTCTTAACCCAAGCTACCACCGAGGTTTCAACACTGAAGGGTTACACCACCACAACAGGGCACCCCTCTTGTGCCATGTGAGTTTCATCCGTACACCCGGACTCACACCACCACGATAGCACTCAAGCTAAGCATTTGCAAATTAGTCAGCTAGGCTGCCCCATAACTGACATGTGGTTGCAAGATTAACTCAGGTCAAAGGCTCGCAAGGTTAAGTCCTTAGGATTGATTAAAGCAAGACTTACACATACCCTCTTGCCCATCGGGCCCACCCTGACACACTTGCCCTTGCTACTTGCTTCAATCGAAGTGATTACCAAACCCAGTTGATTACCAAGCATCACATGCTTTACACAATTCAACCTCGTTGTGTGACCTCCTCGCCAAGACAACTCAATCTCTTTGTGTGACCACACATGACACACAAGTTAACATCAATATTCCATATTCCATTAGTCAAGATTAATAGTCAACATTTCATGTACATGTGATGACGTAGCATGGCTAAGCAATTCTATTCCGTCTAACCATCCATGTTGATTTCATTATTAACCAACTATAGTAACCAACCTAAGGTGATAATGAAGCATGGCATACAAATATCAAGGTAGGGTATAATTCAATGGGTATGTTTAGCTAATCCCAAAGTTAAGTTTAAATCATTTATACGCATAAAATATCATGTAGTAAAGTAAAGCAAAATAGCCAATTTTTCCTAACATGGGTTCAACATGATCAAAGCACAACTTGCCTTGCTTAAGCTCCTGGTATTTCTCTGAAGATTGTCCTTGAGAATCTAATTCTTCTTCCGAAACCTCGCTCAACTCAACGTCTACGCGAATCAAGAAAAAATAGCAATAAATACCAAAACAAAAGAACAAATGAACTCAAAAATTCAAATAAAAGATACCATTGGATAGATCTCAATTTTAGAAATTTTTAGGAATTTGAATCACCTCAATCGGAGTTCATATGCAAAAGTTATAGCCTGTAGAAGTTTTAAAATCCTGAAAAATACTCTAAATTCATAAATTCCGAATTACTTGAATTATTTTTGTTTATGAAAATCCAAATTTTCCCGCCTCAAATGTACGGACGAGACGTGGCTCAATCTGGACCCTTGGCTCTAAATCCGACGCTTATGGTTAAACCTACGACGTGGCTTAATATCCACCGCTGGATCTAAATACAACGGCTAACATTTACCCTTGTTGTTTACTGTGCACATAATTGACGTGGACAACTCCTAACCCTCCGATTTCAATCCGACGGTTGAACTTACCCGTAGTTCCTCAGGCGCAAGGCGACGGATGATCCTCGGCGCCCGATGAGAATTCGACGGTTCACGAAGCTCCCGAGCGGCAATGAAAACCCGGCGGTGCAACTAGCCGGAGCTGGGGACGACGACGAGCCCGATGGTGCTCTGGTGCTTCCCAACGACGAAGGAGTGGCTGATCCGACGCGGCACAAGATGGCGAATCCGAACTCGCTTTCAAATCGACGGATGAGTTACCGGTGGCGACGGAATCACGGCGCAAATACTTCGGCGCCCCTTTTGAACTCCAGCGAGCTCAGAAATCCTCACGGCTAACTCTTCGACGGCGGCGCTTTAGGGGGAAGATGGGGCGACTCAAGGTGAGTATCGAGGAGGGTCGCCCGGCCTTAAATACCCGGCGAGGCACGGATAAACATGGAAGGTTTGAGGCGGCGGCGACGTGTTCATCTCGGAGACGGCGGCGCGGAATCCAGCTCGGACACGACGACCCACAGCCGTGCGATCAAGATTCGATGACTCGGATATAACGAGAGTCCGAACCGGTATCGCTCCACATCGACCGTGCGATGGCGATCCAACGGCGATAGGCGCTAGGGTTTCCATAAATTGCGTGGCTTGATGGAGGTCATCCGATCTTGATCCGACGGTTAAGGTTACCCCTCCCGTTTCACGGTCGTCACAGTAGTGGGTCGGCCCAATACTGTTCACAGTGATTTTTCCTCTGGTTTTCCAATTAAATTAATTCGAGAAAAATAAATTGATTTATTTAAGGCAGTAAAAATACTCTAAAAATTCCCAGAAAAATCTCAAAAATACTTGGAGACATTCTGGACTTAAATAATATATTTTTAGCAAAACTTTATTTTAAAATTTTCTTTTTAAAATTATTTCTTAACAAAAGTCATTATTTATAAATTCAAAATAATTCAAATAAATCTCAAAAAATCCAATAAATTCCAGAAAATTCATAAAAATCATAAATTGTAATAAAATAATATTTAATAATTAAAAACTAAAAAATTGGGATGTTACACTATGGCACAGGGGTAGTGTAGTCTATCGGCGACTCGGGTGTCTCATCAGGGGTGGTGGTAAGGTACTCAAAGGACATGAACTCGTCCACGCCGAAAGGATCCTCGGCGTCAACGCTGCGTGCACTCCCGAGTAGCCATAAGCACCATGGGGCCTCGCTGCGCATGCATTTAAGATCGCCCGCGTCACCCCACCTCGCCATCTGCGCGTGCGAGAGATTTAAGATCGCCTCGCTACCCCACGGTGGCACCGCGTCTCATGGGGAGGACACGAGGGTCAGTCGGGCTAACCGGTGGGCGAGGTGTGGCACGGCCCACTAGGCCGGGAGGTGTGGCCGATGGGGACGTCTTTGCAGCAAGACCACGCCTCGGCCCCCTGGCAGTGAGTAGGCCGCACACCCGCCCCAACCCAGCGCAGAGCCGAGCAAAAGTGTCCCGCTGCTGAACACCCGTGAGCTCCACGTTCGCGTCGAGGCCCGCCATCACGGCCTCCACCTCCCCGTACATCTGCCCTGCAAGACGTGCCTGCAAGTAATGGCAGCTCGATATGAGGTAATTTACATAAAAACATACGTGTAGGGTGACGGGGGTGACCCTTACCGCATAGTTCTCCCTCTGGGACATCTCTGAAGGGTATGTCTCTGACACCGATGCCGGAGCTGCGGCATACTTTGCTGGTGTGTACCCAACCTCGAGCCGAAGTCATGGCGCGAACCATCGTGATGTAATCGTCGATGTGGCAAGCGTCAGACGGCCGGTCTCGCCCACCGTGTCCGCCGCCGCTCTCCCCATCGCAACACCCACGGTGCCATGCGATGAGCGTAATGGAGTGCCCAAGTGGATGCCCCGACCGAAGTCATCTTGCAATGCAAAACGACAATTTACATACAACATGCATTCCGCGGAATAGTAAGTATTGTGCTCAGACACCTACTTGTGCGCCGACGTGAGACAAAGCGATGTGAGTAGTCAGGGGAAACTCAGAAGAGGCCGAATCGCGGCAAAGACTCGGCGGCGAGTACTCCTCGACGCATGTGTCGAAGAGGAGGACCTTACGGTGAGCTGCACTGATGGTCACGCCAAAGAAAGCTCGGACAGCCGTGAGGTGCTCGGACTGGACCTCACAGCGCGGTCAGACGGTGTCCACCGCGACGCCCTCGCCCCGCACTGTCAAACTCCCGAACGAACTCTACAGACACCTTCTTGACTTGCAGGTGGGCGTACACCCGCTGCGGAAAAAAAAGTAGTGCATGTTATTAAAGTATCCAAAGTATGGGGTTAGATACAAGGGAGCATACCTGTCGCTGAACCCAGTATAGGCCCATAGTGGGCCAATTGATCTGGTGGTGGTGGTGGTACAGGTCCTGTGAGTACGGAGACCGGTCAACAACGGGCCTACCGACGGAGAAGTGCTCCCAGGACCACAGCTGCAGTAGTAGAACGCAGTCCGTCAAGACCGCCTCTGTCCCCCACCCGGAGACACCTCATAAAGACCCTGATAAGCACGCGAGCATGGCAGAGCCCCACGACCACTGCACCATCTGTTTACAACAGCAAAGTTAGACATGTCCTGTCATAAGAGATTTTAATGAAATGTGTTACCTCCTCTGCGAGGGTGTCGGCGATCGACTGGGTGAACTCGATGAAGTGTCGGTCCACCGTGTCCCCGTGCGAGGACGGGAACAGGTACCAACCGAACAGGAACAGCAGGTACGCCTCCAGGCCATGTGCCAGGTCCTCCGCGTCGGCCTCCGGGTGGAGAAGATTAGCCTGCAGCATTCGGTACAATATTGTCAGCAGCTCAGTACGTATCCGTTAAGTTACAACGAACGAGGTACTAACCGTGAACTAGAGCAGCCACGCCTTCTGCACATCGTGCTTCTCCGCTTAGGGGCACGTCACGGGGGCTCGGGGTGTCGCAGCACTGGGTGAAGCGCCCTCAGTGCGCAAGCCACGCAGTGGGGCGCGTCGGCGCACAACCGTTTCTCCCGCAGCAGGGAGCCCTAGGAGGTACGACACGTCCTGCAGCGTGGAAGCCATCTCTCCGCAGGGCAGGTGGAACGTGTGTGTCTCCGGTCTCCACCGGTCCACGAGCGCGGTCAGCAGGGACCGGTCGTACGAGAAGCCTGAGACGTGCGGGCCCTCCACCATCCGGCAGAACGGAATTAAGCCAGCAGCTCGTAACCTGCACGTAGTGTGTAGCGTCGTTAAAATTCCATTAACAGGTAAGCAAAAGAGTAGAAAAAGTCGCCAACTTATCAGGAACCCAAATAGCGGGTCGATCCAAGAAACTCCTTGGCGACCCGAGACCGCGAGATCCCCAAATTACCGCCGACCCTCTGCGGACAACCTAGACCGGTGGGTCAAGTCCACCTGCTGGTCTAGCAGCTCGGGAGTAGCGTCATCATCACACCCAACTCGCGCTATCATTTTGTGAAATCTTATGCTTCTGTCTTTATTAATGGCCATATCAAGTTTTACTAGTAATTATAAAGCAAATAATTTAAACTGAGTTTAATATTTGTATATTTGAGTTCATTATGGTACCGTATGACATTAAAATTTATTTAATGATTTTAGCATTTTATATCTTTCATATGTACAATAATGTTCATAATAGTGGATTCATCCTATTTCAAATTTTAATAATCATTCGACTCAAAAATTAAATATTCTTGTACATTTTAATTCATATCAATCTTAGCATCATACAAATATTCATTTTATTATTTCATGACTTACTATGCATATGTTTGCATTAAAGACCATATTAGTATTATGAACAAATTTAATCTAAATAATTATTTTGCAACTCAAAAATTTAATATTTTTGTATATTTAGATTCTTCCTGATTTAATATGAATATACAAATTTATTTCATTGAAATTGAATTAATATTTCAAAAGATATTTAAGATTGAATATTTGTCCAATTGGAAAATGACTAGAAATAGGAAATACATTTTACCAGTATAGAAAACGTCTTTCTGGCTCAATCCTTCTTCCACCTCAGGCTACTGACAGATCGGGCCCACTGCGCAGAGACCGGAAACAGGGGAGCATCTAGGGCACGGCGGCGAAGGCTTTCCGGCGAGTCTCCAGCGACGGCGACGGTACTGGGAGGTCAATCACGGCGAGGCGCATCCGGAGCTGCAACTGATTCGGTCGGAGAGATACTAGAGAGAGCTGGCGCCGAGCTCTAGCGGCGGCTCCAATGGCGGATGGTGGAGGAAGAGAATCAAGGCGAGGGAGCTCGAAGGGGTGACATGGTGAGCATCAGGAGACCAAGGTGAGTCCATTTTTGGGTTCCTTCGGTTGGGAGAGAATCCGAGCTGAGCTCCCACCGGCGGCCGTTCATGGAGGAAAAGGGGGCACGGCGGCGGAGCGATTTCACGTGAAGAGCTCGAGATTTTTCTGAGGGCTATTGATTCTTCTAGCTTAGTGATGCTCTATCTGAAGTTAATTGGAAATCGGTTGAGTAGATTGGCTGCAATCGAGTTTGAGCCGAGCTCCTGAACTCTCGGCCATGGCGGAAATGCGCAGGGACTTTGGTGATTGCCTGGAGGAGAGGAAGAAGAAGTAGAGGGGAAGTGACTTGCGGTCTCAGTCTAACTGTTGGGCACCTTTTATAGCTGCGGAGGACTGAGGATTGGCCTCGGGAGAGTTCGGCCAGGATGGAGCTTCACCAGAGACGACAAGAAAAATGGCGGCTAGGCAAGCTGTCCTCCGGGTACAGGGCGACGGCTCAGGTAGGCGCAGGAGTAGGCGACTGCGTGGCTTGCTTCAATTGCTTGGGCGGTGTACTGGCAGAGGATGACGCGAGAGGGTTCAAAAATTGCGGCTTGATCTTTCTTCTCTGAAGCCTGGCGTCTGGAGGAGGAAGAAGACAGGCATGAGGGTCAGACTGGTGGGGTCGGGTCCCACTGGCAGTGAGAGAGGAGGGTGAACCGACTTAAGAGTCAAACAGCTGGGTTCTCTGAACTTGCATTAGTTCGCCAGCTAAACCTTGCCAAAGATTTTTCATACTTTTTGTGTATTCTCTTCTGGAAGTATGTGATCTCCAGTAACAATTTGATATTTAAATAATTTTAGATTATTTACTAAAATTCTGACAATGTGCATTGCACAGGATTTTCCATTCTGTTTTTGATTTACTAAGGTGTCCAAATGAATTTATTTATTTTTTAAAATTTGTTTTTCAAAATAATTTGAGATTATAAGGCTCCTGTAAAATTTTCATAATTTTATCTTCACTATATAAATTACAAAAATTCCGACATTTCTATTTGTAGCTTTTTCTAGATTCTGTATTTGAATTATTTGGAGACTTATCCAACTTGAAAAATTCTTGATATTTTTACCAGAGGTAGATATGGTTCTTTGGTCGGCACAGTAAAAATATCAACTTGAGATAAGAACTGGATACAGCTACAAAAATCTGACAAGTTCTAGATCAGCTTTTCTTATCTTATAATTATCACATGTTTCCTTTTTATTTTAATCATTTAGATTATATTAAACAGCATGATTTGGTTCTAGAGAGATCTGGGATGCTCTGAAAATTTAATATTATTTTTGTTGATACTTTACTTTTACTTTCTTACTTTTACCATTTTACCATTTCAATGTATTTAGCTTTTTCTTTTAAAAGTAAAAGCTCAAGAAATTCAACCATGCAAGAAAATTCAGAAAAATGGAAATTCAAATCAACATTATATTTCAATCTCATTTTGATATTTTATTTGTCTTGATAATAATGATTTTAAGTTTTGATCTTCCTTTTCATTAAGATTGAAATGGAGGAAAATGAGATAAGAATATTATTTGAAATCAAAATTTTGAATTTAATTACACTTTTAATTCATTTCTATTTTCAAATATGAAATCTTCATTTTTATTTATTTTCAAATTTACAGGGCTGTTACAGACTACCCCCCTTAACAGGAATCTCGTCCCCGAGATTCGCCAGGTCAAGGGAAAGGCAGGAGGTCATAGGGTGGCTTTTGATTTGGCAATTGTCTTGGTCATGAACGAATAAAATGTTCAAATCAAAAGATTGATTGCATGGATTGAATACACAAGGGACATATTCAATATCGCGATAAAAGGTGTCGGAGGCAATTGCAAGAAAAGAACAACGTTTGTTTTCAAAATTTGATGTCGAGGCAAAGGTTTTCGAGATGACTTCTTCTAAGTCTTCGAGTTGAAATAGAATTCTTTTCGGCAAATGTTGGCAAAGTGTTCAAGTTCATCACGATTGATGCGGCTGGCGTGATCAATCTTCTTAGAAATAACAAAGGTCATTTTCTGATGTTGCAAAGTTGATAATCAAGAAGTGGCTAGGGTCAAGGGCTTGATTTTGGAATCATTAATGAATGGGTAGGTAGGTGAGACAGAAAGAGATAAGAGGAAAATTAGTTTAGTTATCAGGTAACTTCCAATTTATTAGAATATTAATGTTGCTCATAATTCTATAGAATAGAGAGGATGAAATAAGATGAGAGTGGTTTAATTCAGAGTTACCTTTGTTTCATAAAACACTATCTTATGATTAGTCTGCACGGATTAGGCAATTGCTGGTCAGTTGTAAGGCAATGTTTCGTTCTTTAAAAGTTCAATTTATATTATTACACTACTACAGAACCGACCTTTGCTACCGGCCCATCAAGACGGTTGAGATTTAACCGGACCGATAGTTAGATCATCCTGCTCAACGGCTCTGAACTGCGGGAAGCGATTAGTACGGTTGAAGACATGAACCGATCGATGAGATCACATCAGTACCGGTTCTTGTCACGAACCGGTACTATTTAGTGGGTGCTAAATAGTACCGGTTCGTGTCACGAACCGGTACTGATGTGATCTCATCAGTACCGGTTCGTGTCTTCAACCGGTACTGAGCCCCAATTTAAACTTCTTCCTCCTCCCGCTCTCTGCCAGACCCAGATCATTCCAGTGCGCGAAAAGAACAGTGGAGCTTCGGCCAAGAGCTTGAAGGGAGGGGAGGTGCTGCCCAAAATTTCAAAATTTTGGTCATTTTACTCACAACCAAGGTAGCTAAGGTTAGTAATATCATTCCTCACTTCATTTGGTGTTAAATGGAGCCTCTTTTTTGCTTGAATTATGAAGAAAATTTGATCTTTTCCCATGATTGATCAAAGATTATGAATGTAGAGGAGGTGCTGCCCAAATTTCAAAATTTTGGTCATTTTACTCAAACCAAGGTAACTAAGGTTAGTAACATCATTCCTCACATCATTTGGTGTTAAATGGAGCCTCTTTTTTGCTTGAATTATGAAAAAAATTTGATCTTTTCCCATGATTGATGAAAGATTAATATGAATGTAGAGATCTAGCTTGATCTTTTCAAATAGGATACAAAAACTTGTTGTGTAAGCTTAGAATTTGCTTGGATTATAATGTAGCTCGCATTTAATGTGTGGATCTAGCTTAAATTTAGGTTTTAGTTCCATCGATCGATGAAGGATGAGGTTTGGTTGCACGAGTTGGGGGAGAATGGTGCATGGAAATCATGGAGTTTGGGATCTTCAAATGGCAATGGTTATGTGGAAAAGAAGAAATTTAAATTCATTTACTAATTAAAATAATATCGTAAATATGAATGGCTTTATAGAAAATATAAAATGAGTTCAATATTTGAGAAAAGTTTTCAAAAATACTTTGGAATATTTTAAACTTAGAAAATTACTCCTAGTATAATTTTGGTTTTAATTTCCATCAGCAAATTATTTTTGAAAACATCATTAATTAAGTGCTAGAGATTTAGAAAAAATAAAAATAAATGATTGAATAATAATTTAGAAATTTTTAGGGTGTTACAATTTCAACAGAATTTGCAAACAAAGCTGTCGTGAATTTTGTTTACAATTTTGAATCCAGACTCTGATTGACCAATTCTTTTTGTAGGTTGCAAAAACTTGTTGTGTGGGTTTATATTTTGCTTGGATTATTATTTAGCTCGGATTGAATGTGTGGATCTAGCTAATATTTAGGTTTTGGTTCAACAATTCATTATTGGAAAATGAGCTAACAGTTATCTTGATGTAACATAATGTAGATGGACCGCGATGGATGTACATGGATCGACGCTCCCGGAGTTCTTGCGGGGTTTGCAAGATTTTCTTCGTCTTGCCGATGCACACACGACGTCGGGCTACATATATGTCTGTCCGTGCATAGATCGCAAGAATGAGAAGGAGTGGCCAAAATCCAGCCACCTTCACTTTCATTTGCTCACAAGAGGTTTCATGTCAAACTATACCGCTGGACCAAGCACGGTGAAGAAGAGATTATACAGAAGACGGTGAAGAAGAAGAGGCGACAACAATATCCCTGGACGCCGGTCAACACGGTTCTTCGAAGATACATTGGGGAGTGTGGTGATGATGACCTAGACCAGATGCTTGCGTGATGGAGAGGAGAATACATCGATGAAAGACATTACGAAAAGTTCCAAATACCTATGGAGGACCACGGAACACTTGTTGTACCCAAACGTCGACAGGCCATAAAAAGTTGCGTATCACACTAGAACGATGCAATGGAAGGCGACCAATGGATTGTCCGATAAGGGATTCGACGAGTTGTTATGCCTCATAAAGAAGTTACTTCCAGAGGGGAACACACTGCCCGAAACTACGTACGATGCCAAACAAGTTGTCTGCCCTTTGGGGTTGGAGGTACAGAAGATACATGCATGCCGTAATGATTGTATCCTTTATCGCAATGAGTATGAGGATTCTAAGCTTGTCCGGTGTGCAAAACTTGCAGTATAAGACCAGCGTGATGACCTGTGAGGTAGAGGGCAGCAGAAGAAGAAGAGACCTCTGCTAAGGTGGTGTGGTATTTCCTGTAATCCCTGGTTGAAGCGTTTATTTGCGAACAAAGCGCATGCCCGATGATGCGCTGGCACAAGGAAGACCGTAAGGACGACGAAAGGCTAAGGCACGTTGCTGATGGCTCCTAGTGGAGGAAAGTCGATAGAACATACCCGGACTTTGCTGAGGATGCAAGGAACATAAGATTTGGGTTGAGTACGATGGGATGAACCTGTTCGGCGATATGAGCAGCGATCAAAGACTTGGCCCGTGACTCTATGTATCTACAACCTTCCTCCTTGGCCGTGTATGAAGCGGAAGTACATTATGATGCCATTGCTTATCCAAGGCCCGAAGCAACCTGAAACGACATTGATGTGTACCTCAAACCGTTGGTTGAAGATCTGTTAACACCGTGGAACGATGGTGTACGGTATGGGATGAGTACAAAAGAGAGCACTTCACTCTACGCATTGCTATTCGTAACCATCAACGATCGCCTGCACTTGGTAATCTATCGGGCCTATCTATCAAAGGATATAAAGCCCGCATCCATCGCTTAGAGGATACGGACAGCAAGTACCTAAAAACTCTCGAAGGTTGTGTACATGGGCCATCGTGAGGTTCCTCCATATGAAGGACCCGTTATGGAGGAAGGGTGAGAATTTTGATGGGACAGAAGAGAACGTAAGAAGCCCATGCATCGCAATGGGAAGCTTGTATTTTCTTTGGTAAAGGATCTGAAAGTAGTATTTGGAAAAGGTCCTAGTAGCAAACCTGTCCCGGCTGAACAAGGTCACACGAAGGCCATTTGGAAGAAAAAGTCAATATTTTGGGACTTACCTTACTGGAAAGACTTAGAGGTCCGTCACTCACTGGACTTCATGCATATCATGAAGAATGTCTGCGTGAACCTACTAGGTTTCCTAGATATGTACGGTAAGTCAAAAGATACACTTCAAGCACGAAAGGACCTCTGACTATTGGGACTCGTGAACGACCTTCATCCGAAAAGAGAGAGAAAGGACAACATTACCTCCACCCCACGAGCTACACTCTGAGCAAGGAAGAGAAAAAAAACATGATTAAGTTATTGAACAGTGTGAAGGTCCCTTCTGGATACTCCTCGAACATAAGGAGACTCATAAACATGAAAGAGAATAAAATCGTACACATAAAATCCCATGATTGTCATGTGTTGATGACACAGTTGCTCCCAGTGGCGGTGCGAGGTATTCTGCCAGATTGGGTACGAGGGACAATCATAAAGCTGTGTTCGTTCTTCAACGCGGTGTCGCAGAAGGTCATCGAGCCGAATAAGGTATCTAGTCTGCATGATGACATGGTCAATAGTCTGGTTAGCCTTGAGATGATCTTCCCTCCATCCTTCTTTGATATTATGGTCCATCTCATGGTCCACATTGTTAAAGAGATAGAAATTCTCGGACCTGTGTTCCTCCACAATATGTTCCCTTTCGAGAGGTACATGGGTATCCTAAAGAAGTATGTTCGTAACCGGTCTCGCCTGTATATCGCATTGCGCAGGTGTCAAACCTAGAGGAGGTGATCGAGTTTTGTGTTAGTTACATTGATGATCTGATCCGATTGGCGTCCCTGTATCACGCCATGAGGGGAGGCTACAAGGAAAAGGGACTTTAGGGAGAAAAGAATCCTATAGCGACGATCTACTTGCATTTAAACAAGCACATTTCACGGTATTGAAACAAGCAACTGTAGTGGCTCCGTATATCTATGATCACGAAATGAGTCTACACGCCCAATACCCAGAGAAGTCAGATAAGTGGATCGTAGTGGAGCAAATGGATCATTTCGGCAGTTAGTTACAAAAGCAACTGTTGGGCAAGCAGACAAACGATGAACAATTGAAACTCTTGGCTCGAGGACCATCCACAACAATCATATCATTTCAAGGGTATGAGATAAATGGGTAGACATTTTACACGACAACCCAGGATAGCAAGAGCACCAACCAAAACAATTGGGCGTCCAGATAGATGCATTGGACAAAATGGAAAGATGGACACCTACTATGGTTTCATAGAGGAGATCTGGGAGCTAGAGTACGGGCCATTAAAAGTCCCTCTGCTTTGGTGCCAATGGGTTAAACCGATACCGTGGATATCGATAAGCACGGTATGACAACTGTGGACCTCAAGCAAGTAGCCTATAGGGACGAACTGTTCGTGCTCGCTAATGATGTGACACAGTATTCTATGTGATGGACATGGACAAAGAAACCTAAAAAGGAATGGAAGACTAGCGCCTCCTTTCACGGTGGACGAGACATTAGTGTCTTGAATGATACAGAGGAATCTCCCTACGTGCGCCACGATCATAATGAAGGATCACTTGTAAAAGCAAAGTATGTTAGCAAATAAGGATTGATCGCAAAGGGACGCTTGTATTTTCTTTGGTAAAGGATCTGAAAGTAGTATTTGGAAAAGGTCCTAGTAGCAAACTCCGTCCCGGTGAACAAGGTCACACGAAGGCCATTTGGAAGAAAAGTCAATATTTTGGGACTTACCTTCTTCGAAAGACTTAGAGGTCCGCCACTCATCGGACTTCATGCATATCACGAAGAATGTCTGCGTGAACCTACTAGGTTTCCTAGATATGTACTAGAAGTCAAAAGATACACTTCAAGCCAACGAAAGGACCTACAGACTATTGGGACTCGTGAACGACCTTCATCCGAAAAAGAGAGAGAAAGGACAACATTACCTCCACCCCATGAGCTACACTCGAGCAAGGAAGAGAAAAAACATGATTAAGTTCTTGAACAGGTGAAGGTCCTTCCGATACTCCTCGAACATAAGGAGACTCATAAACATGAAAGAGAATAAAATCGTACACATAAAATCCCATGATTGTCATGTGTTGATGACATAGTTGCTCCTAGTGGCGGTGCGAGGTATTCTGCCAGATTGGGTACGAGGGACAATCATAAAGCTGTGTTCGTTCTTCAACGCGGTGTCGCAGAAGGTCATCGAGCGAATAAGGTATCTAGTCCGCATGATGACATGGTCAATAGTCCGGTTAGCATTGAGATGATCTTCCTCCATCCTTCTTTGATATTATGGTCCATCTCATGGTCCACATTGTTAAAGAGATAGAAATTCTCGGACCGTGTTCCTCCACAATATGTTCCTTCGAGAGGTACATGGGTATCCTAAAGAAGTATGTTTGTAATCGGTCTCGCCTGTATACGCATTGCTTGGTGTCAAGACAGAGGAGGTGATCGAGTTTTGTGTTAGTTACATTGATGATCTGATCCGATTGGCCCTCAGATCACGCCATGAGGGGAGGCTACAAGGAAAAGGGACTTTAGGGAGAAAAGAATCCTATAGCGACGATCTACTTGCATTTAAACAAGCACATTTCACGGTATTGAAACAAGCAATCGTGAGTGGCTCAGATATCTATGATCACGAAATGAGTCTACACGCCCAATACCCAGAGAAGTCGATAAGTGGATCGTAGTGGAGCAAATGGATCATTTCGCAGTTAGTTACAAAAGCAAGCTGTTGGGCAAGCGGATAAACGATGAACAATTGAAACTCTTGGCTCGAGGACCATCCACAACAATCATATCATTTCAAGGGTATGAGATAAATGGGTAGACATTTTACACGACAACCCGTGATAGCAAGAGCACCAACCAAAACAATTGGCGTCCAGATAGATGCATTGGACAAAATGGAAAGATGGACACCTACTATGGTTTCATAGAGGAGATCTGAGCTAGAGTACGGGCCATTAAAAGTCCCTCTGCTTGGTGCCAATGGGTTAAACCGACGGTACCGTGGATATCGATAAGCACGGTATGACAACTGTGGACCTCAAGCAAGTAGCCTATAGGGACGAACCGTTCAGGTTTCGCTAATGATGTGACATGTATTCTATGTGATGGACATGGACAAAGAAAAGCCTAAAAGGTATGAGAAGACTAGTCATTTCCTTTCACGGTGGACGAGACATTAGTGTCTTGAATGATACAGAGGAATCTCCCACGTGCGCCACGATCATAATGAAGGATCACTTGTAAAAGCAAAGTATGTTAGCAAATAAGGATTGCTTTTGGTGTAATAGACTACTAACATACTAGTTTCTCATTCCTCTAGTGGTTTTCCCAGTATTTTCTGCTCAAATTGTACTAATATTTGACTAACAATATTGTTCAAAGTCCCTCTGTACTAATATAACAAGGTGACGCTTTGCAATGGAATTATAAGAGTGCAAAATTACTTTATTTCTTACAATTTTCTATAATGTTAATTTATATTACATGGTTGGAAAAAATATTGTAAAGACTAACTTTAAACAAAGAGATTTAAAAAATATTGTGAAGTAGTAAAAGCATTTTTAAAAATTATTTAATGAAACAATAGTTAAACAAGAGATTCAAAAAAGAAATCTTAAAAAAAGGCTAAATGAATCTAAAGTGGTAAAAGCATTTTTAAAAATTATTTAATGAAACAATAGTTAAACAAAGAGATTTAAAAAAGAAATCTTAAAAAAAAGGCTAAATGAATCTAAAGTTGTAAAAGCATTTTAAAAAATTATTTAATGAAATAATAGTTAAACAGTACATTTTAAAAAGAAATCTTACAAAAAAAGGCTAAATGAATCTAAAGTGGTAAAACCATTTTTAAAAATTATTTAATGAAACAATAGTTAAACAGTAGATTCAAAAAAAGAAAGGGCTAGGGGGCACGAGCGGGGCTCGAACCCGAGACCTCACGGTCGATCGGGAGAGCCCGCGAACTCAAGCGCCTCGCGCTAGCCAAGGGGGAGGTAGATTTCTTGTCGGTTAATAGGGGCGCTAAATTGTTTTTAGTCTTTTAACATCAGTCCCGGTTGGTGTTTTCAACCGGGACTGATAGTGCCTAGGGCTCCCTCCCTCGCGCCGAGGCTGACCCATCAGTCCCGGTTGGTGTATTCAATCGATCGATGTCTCACATCAAGATGGTTGGAGTATCCAACCCAGACGATGTGAGACATCGATCCCTGCTGAATACACCAACCGACCGATGGTGCACCTATAAACCCCTCCCGCCGCCTCCTCTCCCCAATTTTTCTACTCCCGCCATTGTTCCCCAATCTCCTCCTCCCGCTGCTTGCAAAGACCTCCGACGATCGGGGCGCCTCCAACGACTCCCACCGCGCGCCGTCCTCCTCGCCTCAAGCGACCCCCACCGCCGTCCTGCCTCGCCTTGCCTCCGCTGTTGTTCCCCTCGGCCTTCGCCAACCCTAGGGTTTGTGCCCTCCTTACTGATGAGATCACTTGTCACTAACAGATGGTGAAAGTGTGGTTTTGCCTCACTGGTGCCCGAATGATTGGTTTTGGTTTGGTGGTCTCAAACCATGTGGTTTTACCTCATTGGTGCCCGAGTGATTAGTTTTGGTTGCGTTGTCTGCGTTTGAGATGTCGTGGTTGTCTCTATACATGTCCTTGCACAGATTGGTGCTTTGTAAGTTTCGCTTTCTCGTGATTGCTAATCACGGGGAGCTTGCAAAGGGCTAGTCTTTGAGGCTTGGGGACCTTACAAGAGTGGGATTATTGTTCGATGAAGATTGGGCCAGTATTGAGACCATTTGTGACAACAACAATTTTTCAAGATTTGACATTTAGTTGTATAGATCAATTGGTATCTAGTGATTCTGATATATATATTTGTCTTATGAATCTTTATGTTCATAATGGTTGAGCGTCTTGCTGCTGGTTCTGGAAGCAATCTCGTAAATTTTTGTGTCTGTGTGCTGATCTTTACTGTTCATGCATAATAATCTGTTGCAGTGAGTTCTGGAAGTAAGTTCTAGTAAGTTGTATGCTCCTTTTGCATTCTGGATAGGCTCACCCTGTGTTTGATTTATATTTCCTGTCAGCTAGAATCATTTCCTTGTGTTAGCAGTATTGTTTGCATATATATATATATACCGATGTCCCTTTTACTTGTCATTATTAGGCAAATCTTCAAATACTTATTCATGAGCTTGTATACTTTGTGACATTAGATCATGTCTCTGTTCGGGCTTAAATGACATTGTGAGATTTCTATGTATGCGTGAGATTTCTATGTATATGTGAAGTTTGAAATATATATGTATCATGTGAAATGAATATGTATCATGTGAATTATTCTAATTTCGGTGAATTTTGAAATTTCTATTTTTATTGATCAGTTTCTATGTATATGTGAGATTTCTATGTATGTGTGAGATTTCTATGTATATGTGAAGTTTGAAATGTATATGTATCATGTCAAATGAATATGTATCATGTGAATTATTCTAAGTTGTCAAGTCTTTGGAAAAGTTGTTTCATTTTCACTAAAGTAATGTTGTCACAAATTGGTCAATGATCTTTGTCCCTCTTGACGAGGACGGTCTTTAAGGCAACCCGTTATCTCGAGAACAATACAAAATTGACAACTTGAGCACTATGCTAGTTGTGATGTCCCTTTTACTTGTCATTATTAGGCAAATCTTCAAATACTTATTCATGAGCTTGTATACCGTGACATTAGATCATGTCTCTGCTCGATGCTTAAATGACATTGTGAGATTTCTATGTATGTGAGATTTCTATGTATATGTGAAGTTTGAAATATATATGTATCATGTGAAATGAATATGTATCATGTGAATTATTCTAATTTCCGTGAATTTTGAAATTTCTATTTTTATTGATCAGTTTCTATGTATATGTGAGATTTCTATGTATGTGTGAGATTTCTATGTATATGTGAAGTTTGAAATGTATATGTATCATGTCAAATGAATATGTATCATGTGAATTATTCTAATTTTTGGTGAATTTTGAAATTTCTATTTTTATTGATCGGTTTCTATGTATATGTGAGATTTCTATGTATGTGTGAGATTTCTATGTATATGTGAAGTTTGAAATGTATATGTATCATGTCAAATGAATATGTATCATGTGAATTATTCTAAGTTCAGATTCATTATATCTGAGAATTACAAAAAGAAAATTCTGCGACAAGTTTAAAGATCTTAAACTTGTCCTAATTTTCTCTTTTTAACTCTCGATATAATGAATTTGATCCTAAATTGTACAAAATAAAATGAAAAAATTCATATATTCTTAAGAATATATTTGTAATAATAAATAATGAATCATCTTGTTCAATGAAGAAGAGGAGCGGAAGCCCTGGACAAGTTCGGAAGAAGACATGAACTAAGTCCATGATAAGTTTGGCGTCGCTTCCTCATGGCGAAGCCATGAGCTTCTGGCTCCTGACGCCTCCTCACATCCATGCTTCTTGAACTTGCAGGGCTTTTTTTTTAAATCATTTTAGTGTGAATAAGAATGATTCATTATTTTTATTACAAATATATTATTAAGAATATATGAATTTTTTCATATTATTTTTTCATTTCGAGATGTATAGTATTTGGCCGATTTACATTAGGAACATCTTGGCGTCATTACCATCCTCTCTCTACCGCCTTCCACGCCGCTTTTAGAGTAGTACCATCACTTTACATGAAATGAAATCTATTTTCGTTAATTTTCAATGCTTCTTCTAGCCTAAGAAACGATGATGGACGATGAAGCATTTATGTTAAGTTTGATTATGGAAGTGATGGTCATGAGATCGGGAGCCTGCACCCGCCACCGAGGCCAATGAGGCTGCAGAGCACGTTGAGGTCAGCAGAGCACGATGAGGCCGACGAGGTAACAATCACTCACGTTCATGATTGTCGGTTCCATTACCATGCTAAGCCAACATCCTGACCTGCTCATGATTGTACCATGCTTTCAGATCGGTCAACCAGCAGCAATCACGCCAACGAGGTCCAAGCAAGAAGAAGAAGGCAAGACATGTTATCACCGAAGTCGGCGAGACGGCCGACCTCTTGCACCCTCGGGGCGCTTGGGCTCAATTCGGCATGTGGCGCCCACGTTAGGGACCACGTGGCAATTAGCATAGCAAAATGGGATCAGTCCTCAAGATACGAAGAACATGCTTTGGAACGATGTGAAGGAGACATTCACCTTCCCCAAGGGACCGAAGAGAAGGTGAAGAGTTACACTCTCAAGAAGATGGCGGTACGATTCCGGACTTATAAAAAGAAGTCGAACACGGAGTATATCAAGAAGAATCGAACGCTCGACTTCAACAAGCACCCAAAGTTGCAAGATCACCGGGATGCGCTTGTGAACTACAAGACTTGGACGAAGGTCAAAGTTTGAGTGAGAAGAATAAGGTGAATGCACGAAGAATAATTATCACCACCGACTCGCCCCGTGGTTACCGCCATGCAATACCAAAATAGGAGAAGAGGAACAGGACACGCTAGCGAAGGGTATCGCACCCACAATAATGGATTGGCCCGACAGAGCAAAGCATTGGTTCTATGCTCACGGCGCGCCTTTGATGATAACGGCAATGCTTTGGTTTGGGGAGGTGCTAAGAGATGTGGCGTAAGGCTTGTACACCCATCGAGGAGTCATCCAAGGGTAGCTTTGTGCCAAACAGGAGAACGATGAGCTAACAAGGGCCTTGCAAAATCCAGAGCACCACGGACGTACACGCAGGCGCCGGCGTTGTCCCGTGGAAGGTTGGTTTCGCCAGACGCCGAGACCTATAGGAGTCGCGAGGAGCAAGGCTCGACAGACACAATGACTTAGTGCGCTTGAAGAACGCCTGAATCAAACAAATGAGAGAATGCAAGAAGAGATCCGAAGAGAGGTGCAAGCTAGCCTTGAGCCAACAAATACGAGACAGGCCAAGAACCTCCAAGTAATCCAGACATCATCAGCCCCTCCGGCAGGCGTGGCAGCTGCGCTTCGGTGAAATTGTGGTTTAACTTGGACAAGTATCCGAGACGACATCGAGCAATGGACACCTTGTGAGCTGCATATCCAAGCGCTGAACCTTACCTTCAAGGCGGCCGATGGTATGGCTCACCCATTAGAGCCGGGCAGCTTATCCATGGCCAACAGATCTTGTTAGGATACTCCAAGGTCTCGGTGGAGGAGGTTCGCTTGGTACGAGGACCTTGACCTCGAAATTCTGGAGGTGACGGGACTACGGCTAGGAGAGGCAAGACACACTTTCATCCTGTGGGCGCAAACGGTACATAATTTTTCGAGATAACATGGACGTGTCCTCTCCGCTGAGAAGCCCGAGAAGAAACCTGTCTCCTCCCAAGAAGGCGTCGACTCCTACACCACCTCCTGCATATAAGCCCGACAAGAAGCCCGCCTCCTACACCATCTCCTGCACATATAAGCCCCGAAGAAGCCCGCCTCCTCCCAAGAAGGCGCCGACTCCTACACCACCTCCCGCGCACATAAGCGCCACAAGAACCCCGCTCCTCCCAAGAAGGCGCCGACCAAGGAATGAAGCCAACTCGCCAAGAGCTCCCAAGAAGACGGGTCCTCCACCCAATCCAAGAAGTGGCTGAACTTCCAAGCGGCGTATGATATGAACGATGAGGAGATCAAGAAGGTGGTAAAAGGAGAGGTAACTAAATTTCTTAAACCCAAGTCACCAGAGAAGAAGGTTCAACTCGCATGTAAGAATTTTATAAAGGCTTAATGACTATTAAAAATTTGAAGGATAAAAAGAAATGCCTCGCCAATCAAACTACGAAAGCACATTGAGTAAGGAATGCCCTAAGAAGAAGATGTCACCGAGGGAAGGGTAAGGAGATGCAAAATTCTTCAAGAAACCGGCCTTACCGCAAATCAAATATTAGGCACGGAAAAGATTGAGGTTGCCCAAGTAAAATGGTTATTTAAAATGGGTAGGTCATTGGTCGCATGAGGAGTCGCCCACTAACGACAAAGATGCGCAATTTCATGAATGGTACTTGGACGCCACCAAGCATGGTCTACGATGTTCGCCGTCAAGTTTAAGCAACAAGACTTTTTTCGCGGTGAAGGTGAATTTGTTGTCGATCGACTACATATATGATCTATACTGCATGACGCCTCGCCAGTGAGCTTGATGGGTTGTTTGGACTCGTAAGTGTCTTAATTATTTGCAAAAACTATCGCACTTCCTTGTACTATACTAACTTGCAAGCCTAACTAATTTCTTATGTAGCATGGAGATACAAAGATGCCGAAGGATCGATTTTCGACATAGGCTTCATGGACCCAAGAGTTATCAACGAGACAACCGTTAGAGACCACCCAAGCGAAAACAGAGACTAACGTATTCAATGCGCTAATGGGTCAAAGATATAAGTCAAAGATATATCTAGCCTACTCATTTGAGTACATGTTTTCGCACCACCTCATTCTACTCTTTTTTCATAACACGATGTTAGAACTAATTAGTTATCTACGTTGACACATCTATGTATAGTTTTCATCGATTCTTCTTATGATCGAGCTAGATCGTAGCTCGATCACAATTATGGACTCGCAAGGAGACCAGGTTGAAAAGTATCAAAACTTTATCGACATGCTCAACCGTATTAATTCTTGTTCCTTTTATTATCATACTAGCTCTATTTCCTTCAATTTGAAACAAATTCTAATCATGTACAATTCAGAATCACATGTGTAGTGCATTCACACGGTTCCGTGCTAAAAACGTATGATTCAATGAGGAATTTGACATTACATTTGCCTCTCGTAATATATCATAATGCTAGCTTTTTAGTTAGTTAACTTATTTTCCTTGCATCCATTTCACGCTTTCAACTTTTTCCATCGTAGATCTTGACTCACCACGGGTAACAATTTATGCGGCTACTATGTATGCGAAGTTTATGCACACCCAAACCGAGCCGTCGACCGCATGCTAAAAGGCAACAAGGGGGTGAGTTAATATAACTACTAGCTTTAATGATGTATAGGTACTCCTTATATCTTGTACAAATTCAAGTATTGATTAGTTAATGACTTAACGATAGGTGCCTCAATATTTGGCGGAAGAAGGTTCTGAACTCTCACCGGCACGAGTGAGAGCAATCCAAGAACAACTCGTCGGCTTTATTTACGATGAGGTTGTAAATCCAAAAGGCGAGTTTCACGAACCAAACTTTAACAGGTGGGGCCCTTCGATAAGGACCGATGAATCGTCGTGGTTTACATCTACAGACTAGCAAGAGCGATGCGTAAAAGATCCCGATGAATAGAAGGAAAAGAAATACTAAAGTTGTAATTAAAGTTGTGTACATATATATTGTAATACATTAGACGATGAGCGAGAAGAACAAATATGTGTACATATTTTAATACATTAGATGTAATTAAATTTGTTAATGAATGTTCAAGATTTAATTATCGTGCAAAGTGCATGATTGATTATCTCGTGCTTTTAATTAGTTGTGATTTAACACACACACACATATATAATAGCTAATGGAGAAATAGACATATATATATATAAAAACATCGAGACGGTTGGAGAAACCAACCGTCGATGAGGTTCATCAAGACGGTTGGAGACACCAACCGCATCGATGAGGTCCTCGAGGCTTCCGACGCTACGCCACGTGTGAATTCGACCGATCGATACTCTATCAAGACGGGTGAGTGAACCGGATCGATGACTTTGAGCATCAGTCCCGATGGCTATCTGGGTTCAAAACCGGTACTAAAGGTAGTTTTAGACCGGGACTGAAGGCTCTTTCCGTAGTAGTGTTATTATCATTTCCAGGGATTGACTCATCGTGAATTTCAACCAAAAGGTTTTACATTCGCGAGGGTAATCCGAACAACAATACAAAACACTTCACAATCAAAATTTCAAAAGAATACAAATACAATATTGATTAACAAGGGTTATAGGGTTTTTAATTATTAGTGGTTTTCTATATAGTCCAAATTTGCATATTTGAAGGATATATATGATTATAGGTTAACTAAATATTATATGATTGAGAAAGTTTTTACTTTAATTTGATATTCTCATTCAAATTTTAAGATATGAAATTTTATCTATTCTAGTCCATAATCTCTATGCACCTTTTGCATAACGGACTGGTGAAGAAGGTGGTGGAGAACTTCTTGTAGCAGCTGGTTAGAAATACTTCTGATGATCGCTTGTTTATCGGCGTCTTGATCCTGAAGCTGAGGAGGATTTTGAAATCTTGTGCATGTTTTGTATGCATAAACATGGGAATTTATGCTAATATCGTGAATCTTGCATACTCGGCGAAAATCTTTCATCCAAGTTCTTGGACATTGTTGAATTCGGTGTTGTCGTGATGCTTCGCGTAGAACTTGATTCTTCAATTGAGTGCTATCATGACTAAAATTCCATATCCAATTTCTTGGTTGAGATTACTTTATTATCATAGAAAGTGTATAGTTTCTGTTCAAAATTATCTTTTACAATATCAGTCCAGTTTATCATTGTCCATGAATAGTTGTTAAGGAAAGAGGTCGGAATGACAATTTGGATAAGAATTCGATTTCAAAGGAAAGGATCATATTATGTCTTTTGAAAGTTCATGCTTACAAGATAATATTTTATATTTCAATTGCTTCATGACTATGGGTTTGACTTTGTTTTGGGTCGTCTCGTCATAATTCTTTAACCCATTGGTTAAGCGTTACGAGAGTAACCCGAAATAATACATGCAAAACTTCAACTAATCAAGGTAGCATACTTTTTATTTTACTATATAGGGGTTTAGGCAAGGCTAGATACTAACATCTGTTATCCAACTTGTTAGGATGGTCTGGTAATAGGTGAATGTATTGCTGGAGTAGAGTATTTGGCAAAAAATTGGAATGGTCCACTATGCTTCTGCTGCGCAACTCTGACAACAGTGTCGGCTCAAAGCTTTTACTAATCCTACAAGACTATGAAGAGTTTCATTTTGAATGACGGTAGGATCTTGATAAGTATTTTCCATGCAAGGTGGGTGTAAAGGAAAAGAGCGATACATGGTGCTAAGGTTAGGAAAATGAAGCAAAGGCGAATGATTGTCATGTATGCAAACTTTTTCATGAAAACTTTGCTTAATTTGGCAAAGGAGACTGGGAGATGAACTGGCGAAATTTTTCTTTGTGGTAGGTAAGAAAATAAGATGGCTCTGGTTTGAATGGTGAGATCTCTTGACTGTTATTGGGAAGATGAATCTTTGTGTTTGTAAGCTCAAGTATATAACTAGAAATGGCAACAGAGGGCTAAGAATTTTTAAAAGAATATGTAGGTAAGAAATTCTACAGAATAGAAAGATAAGCTTGAGGGAAATTTTTCAGAAAGAAGTGAAACTGTTTTAGAGATTTTCATTTTTAGCCTATGGGTTGAAGTTTCTGGGTTCATGCATAAGGGCAACTCATCGTGAAACTTTAACATAAAGGTTAAGTTAACACGTAAATCAGCTCGGACAAGGAAAATAAAAACCAATTGCGAAAAGCAAGATATAAACACTACATAAAAATATTTTATATAGCTAAAGCGGAATGATACTACGAAGAACCTAACATACCCTAACCGTTCGCATTTCATTGTCGTGCGATACCAGCTCTTCATGAAGTAAATCTTCAACTTTACTTTCGTCTTGACGAGGGTGGCAAGAGTAATGTCCGTCTTCTTGAAGATGTCGGAATCGACATTGTAGTCTTCCTTGATTGGCACGAAGGATGGTAGTGACAAGACTCGGACATCTTCCGAAGCAATTAGCGAAAACAAACTATAGGCAGAATTGTTTTAAGGAAAGAGGAATTTATTTTAAAACCAGAATGAAAGTAGGGTAAGAGTGAGAATCTTAAGGAATGAGGAAAGAATAGCAATAACTACACTTTGCAAATGTAGTAACTTTTGAAAATAGCATTTTGAATTTGTTTATTCTAATGCTAACGACCATTCTATCTAGGGTTTATCCTGCAGCCAGTATAGCACTGATACCAACTGTAGTGACCCCTATTTTCACATAGAATGCGAAAATAGAAATCTCATGTGCTTGCAATACTAGTCCCTGGATCAGTAGCTAGTACGCACATTTATACAATTGATATCACATCCATACTCTTTATTACAAATAATAAAAGTAATGTACATAATAAGGTCTTACAATTCAAAGAAATGCAGCGGAAAGAATTAAAGTCTTGTAGTATGCCCATACAATCCCTCAGGCAACTGACAAGGTATAATCCCTAGAAAGTCTCATCAACATTCCCGAATCCTGCGTCGAATAATTTCATCGAGCTATTCTGATTCTTCACCCTAAAAACAACATGTAAGCAAGGGTGAGTACTTGCGTACTCAGCAAGACTTATGCGAATCCTACTATATATGCAGGCCATTCAAAGGAAAGGCTTCCATGGTTAATTTGCATAAAGCTAGGTTGCAAAAGAATTTACTGAATTGTAGAACATAAACGGAATTTAAGTAAAAGCAGTTAATATATAAGTATGAAACAATAAATTTCACAAACCTCAGTTCTTTCGATCATCTTCATGAATCAATCATTGTTATCACATATCAATCCAAAATAATTCATCTCAATGAATCAATCATTGACATCACAAGTCAATACGAAATAATCTTTCCAACAAGGATATCCAATCTAAATCATGGTGCTAGACAGCACATATCAAACTCCACATTTTGTAAAATAAAACGCTAACTATGTGATGACTTTACCAAGTGCCCATGACCGCGGGCGCGGCTATTCGAATAGTTTTACACTCTGCAGAGGTGTACAGCTTTACCCACAAGACATGACTTTACTCTTTGTGCAACATGTATTAGCACACTTCCTTTGGTGTGCCGCAGAGAGTCATGACGTAACCGTTCGATTACTTAACCCTAACTTTGCACCAGCACGGGACGAAAACCCATACCCTAGAAGAAGGACTCAGAGCATGGAAAATGATGGAACTTCCCCAGAAATACGGCGTACACCGTTGTATCGGAAAACGTTGGTTCCATGATCACCTCGGTGTGAACGTCCCTTCGAGCAATCCATTAAGGAACAGCCCGTACTACTACAGCCTACCAAAGTGCAAAGCTAGTTTTAAATAATTTAATTGGTTAAGACTGCCCCATAACAGGACTTGTGGTTGTACGGTTACCTTGGCCTGAAAACAACCCATAGTTCGGTCCTTAATCCGACACAGGCAATAATCTCCCCCTAATCTACGTGCAAATCCATGCACACCAGGCTATTGCCAATAATTGCCCGCATCAATATTATAATTTTATTTTCATTTTTAATTAAAATAACCAAAATCATCATCATGTCTCAACAGATCTAAGTATCAACATCATGCCTCAGCATATCCAAATATCATTTGATCAATGTTCCAAATCATATCCAAGTGTCATTCGATCAATGTCTCAATTTGATGTATACTAAGTCTAAAGCATGGCTAAGCAAGATTATTAAACATCGTGTATACCCAGATTGACATCATATATTGTCTATCTATGATTCTAAGGTATCAAGGTTCACAAATTCATTCATCTCAAGGAGGTTTCAGGAATCAACAGGTATAACTACCATTACCCACAATATAGCAGAGTTTAATGAATATACGCATGCAATAAAACATTTAATGAAAACATTTATAAAACTGGGATCAACATGGTCAAAAGGGGGGTGCTTGCCTTGCTTACGACGAAGTCGAGGTTGTAGTCGACGATGGAAGTCGATACGTCGAATTCTACGCGTCGTGAATGAAGAACATAACAAATGACAATTAACAAGTTTCAATAGGGACAAAAAGAAATCAGATAAAATTCAAATAGAAACAAATCATAGAAAGCAGGTGTGGTTTAAGGTTGAGTTCTTATGATTTTACTTATTCGGATTCTAATAAATTTTATATAATTAGCAATGATATTGTTTCTCGATTCATGAATTCATTTCCTTTATTTTACGGGTCCAAGAGGCTAAAATTAGATATATTATACTTATAATATTGAATTCAAGATGCAAAAATAGTTTAAGATTAAATAGATATAATCATTTTAGGCTTGAGGTGAATTCTTACCTTTAATTAGGATTCAGATTCAAAGCAACATTTAATTAACATTCTAGTTATAAAAAGCTAACATGTTGGTTTAGGCTACTAGCATTATTTACATGATATTTGAGAAGGTTCTGGTGATACAAATGTTACAATTAATGATTCCTTACTTGCAACTAATGTTCTTTTCGTTTATATTTTGAATGACAGGAATATGATTACTTAGGGTTGTTAGGCTAGCAAGATTAATATGCAGATTATGGCGAATTGAGATTATCTTTTCATAATTGGATAGTCTATATGTTGGACAACACTACTAAGCTAATTTCATAATTTTTTAGGGTTTGGACAAGATATTGTATTCATTGTTGAAGAGGCTAATGTGATCTTATATAATTTGCACTATTCGAGTTCGGCCGAGTAAAGTTTTACAATTAACGACTAAAGGTTTTGAGCTAATGGAATTAATATATAAATCTTAATGAAATAAGAATCTTTCAATGGAATATAACAGAACAAACATTGTAGAGCATTACTAAATAGGTTTCATAAGTTTTAATGTTTAGACAGGTTATTTTATCTGCAGTTGAAATGGCCTAAATGATTATATCGAAAACCTTAAATCGGCCGATATTCAATTTAAGTTTGCGGCTACACAATACATGATCTTTGATTCATTTTTCAGGTATTAACAGGGGGTAACCCTAGAAACATTTTAAAGCTGATTTTGCATTGTTTTGACTTAAACTGCAATAGGTTTCCTATTTGATTATTATTACATTTGACATTTCTTTATAATAAAAGAATTCAAATTAAACTTTATTCTAATTATTTTTACATATATATGTCCTCACTATTTTTAGGAACTTAATATAAATTACTTTATCATTTTGTGAAATCTTATGCTTCTGTCTTTATTAATGGCCATATCAAGTTTTACTAGTAATTATAAAGCAAATAATTTAAACTGAGTTTAATATTTGTATATTTGAGTTCATTATGGTACCGAAGGACAATAAAATTTATTTAATGATTTTAGCATTTTATATCTTTCATATGTACAATAATGTTCATAATAGTGGATTCATCCTATTTCAAATTTTAATAATCATTCGACTCAAAAATTAAATATTCTTGTAGATTTTAATTCATATCAATCTTAGCATCATACAAATATTCATTTTATTATTTTATGACTTACTATGCATATGTTTGCATTAAAGACCATATTAGTATTATGAACAAATTTAATCTAAATAATTATTTTGCAACTCAAAAATTTAATATTTTTGCATATATAGATTCTTCCTGATTTAATATGAATATACAAATTTATTTCATTGAAATTGAATTAATATTTCAAAAGATATTTAAGATTGAATATTTGTCCAATTGGAAAATGACTAGAAATAGGAAATACGTTTTACCAAAGATAGAAAACGCCTTTTCTGGCTCAATCCTTCTTCCACCTCAAAGCTATTGACAAATCGGGCCCATCTTGCAGAGACCGAAAAACAGGGGAGCATCTAGGGCACGGCGGCGAAGGCTTTCCCATGAGTCTCCCATGACGGCGACGTCTTGGGAGGTCAATCACGGCGAGGCGATCCGAGCTGAATCGATTCGGTCGGAGAGATATCGAGAGAGTCGCGCAGAGCTCTAGCGGCGGCTCCAATGCCGGACGGTGGAGGAAGAGAATCAAGGCGAGGGAGCTCGAAGGGGTGACATGGTGAGCATCAGAGACCAAGGTGAGTCCATTTTGGGTTCCTTCGGTTGGGAGAGAATCAGTGAGCTCCCACCGGCGACTGCTCATGGAGGAAAAGGATGCCTGCAATGGGCGATTTCACATGAAGAGCTCGAGATTTTTCTCGAGGGCTATTGATTCTTCTAGCTTGGTGATGCTCTAGCTGAAGTTAATTGGAAATCGGTTGAGTAGATTGGTCTGCAATCGAGTTTGAGCCGAGCTCTGAACTCTCGGCCATGGCGGAAATGCGCAGGACTTTGGTGATTGCCTAGAGGAGAGGAAGAAGAAGTAGAGGGGAAGTGACTTGCGGTCTCAGTCAAACTGTTGGGCACCTTTTATAGCTGCGGAGGACTGAGGATTGGCCTCGGGAGAGTTCGGCCAGGATGGAGCTTCACCAGAGACGACAAGAAAAATGGCGGCTAGGCAAGCTGTCAACCAATTTTTTAGTGATTCTCAAAACACTCCTAAACGAATTATAAAAGATGGCTTCGGTTTTCACGAAAATAGATTGATATATGTTCTCTTGGACAATCCCTACATGGTACATATGCATAATGTGAAAGAAACCGAATCGAGGAATCTTCCGTACCAAACCCCAAGTGGAGTCACTAAATAGTACAACAACTAGCACTCGAGTTAAATGTCAAGGAAATTCTCCAAAGTCACCTTGTTGTCTTCAATGACCTCTTCGAATATGCTCTTTTCTTCATATCTACACGAGTAAATCCAAGATTCTCAAATCCGCATGCGTGCTTGTTTTGCCGTTAGATCGATAGTTAATTAAGTGCAAATACCTACAGATTTGGCAACTTCAAGGCTTGCAATAAATCTAATAACTAATAACTAATTGAAAATTCATGTCCCTAAGTAATTAATTCATATTTCATAGTAAGAAAGTCATATAGGTTGACTGCGATCTAGGTTATTAGATATTTGGTCATTTACTAGCTAACTTGAGTTGATGCCACTCAAATGGAATTCCATATACCCCGGAGCACAAGCTGCCGGCCATTCTTCGGTGACATACATTCTCAAATATAAGTATATGTATTATCATATCTATGCACTAAGTTACAAAATTCAGGAAAGAAAATTTTTTTGGGAATTGCTAAATGGCACTTGAATGTATTTTTGGTTTGTGAGCACTTAATTTTTTTGTCTATTAGATATTGCTTTGTGATCTATATTATGCTTTATCATTTTGACTTTGTGATCCCTGTTTTTGTTTGTTGTGTTCCTTATAGTTTGTTTTGTTTCTCTTTTTTTGTACAAATTATCACATTATTGTTTACATAATTTAATTTATTTAAAACTTGTACATAGTTGAAATAAAAAGGTCATACGTAAAAGAATAATGTTATTTTTTAACAAAATGTCACATCTTTTTCTTATATAATTTAATTTATGTAAAACTAGTATATAATTGATATGAGAAGGCGATGCAGAAAAGAATAATGTTTCTCACCTAATACCTAAAAAATTGACAACTCCTTGATAAAATAATACTAGAATGAGAGGAGATGAGACAAACTAATTTCATCTATTAGATCGAGATTTAAAGTTTCAAAATTTGAGTGATATTCATTGGAAAAAAAAAGCACTTTAAGTTCTCCTGACACTCACTACATGGTACATATGAATGATGTGGAAGAAACCGAATTGAGGAATCTTCTGGTACAAAACCCCCAAGTGGAGTCAGCTAAATAGTACAACAACTAGCACTTGTACAACAAACAGAGCTTACCTTGCCAATCTGTTCACGAAAAGTCAAAAGTCAACGCGAAAGAATGGGAAAAATCTCCATTTCAGTTAGGCCATAACATTGTCAATGGGCATTTGGAATGTACCGTCACTAGTGGTGGGCGTCGTGTCGTGTTGGACCGGGCTGACACGGCACAACGCCCTAGCATGGGTTTATTATGCTTCATGCTTGAACTGGGCTAGATCTGCGATGGCTCGTCGTGTCTGTCGTGACGCATCGTGCCAACTCGGCTCGCCTTCATGCGAGCTCGAGCACAATCCATTTATGCTTCAGACTGCTTCGTGTAGTGCTGGTCTAGACCTAGCCCATTTGTACTATTACGATGAGAGTAAAAAAATCAAGACGCATGAAGTTGAGATAGTGGAAACAAATATTATTAAAAAATTAAATTTTTTTGAATAGTTATAAAGAGTGAGGAAATCACCCGGTAGTACACAATCTCGAAGCTCGTGGCGGCGGAGGAGCGACGCGCCGGCGCCGAGGCTGGCCCTAAGCTTGCGGGCACGGAATCTTGTCATACTCTCGGCTACCTCGCCGGCGATGGCAACCGCCGCCACGATTGGGCATGCATCGGCGCTCTTCCTCGAGCCGCTCGCCCCGCGGCCTAGACGCCACGGCCGACGCTCGCTGGCGACGCCTGGCGGCGTGCGTCTCGAAAGCGCCGCCAGGCCGCCGTCTGGCGTCTATTTGTGGACATCTGCCGCAAGAACAAAGAAGCGCCTTCGCGGTGCCGGTCTCTCCGGCCGATCTGCAGCCGCATCAGTTTCGGCGGCGAGGACCTCGCCAAAGCGGAGTGCACTGCAGTCGCACCAGTGCGTGACCTCGCCGCCGCCACGACCTCGAAAAGCGGGTGCATGGCCACGCGTCTGGCTCTGCTCTCCTCCGATCGCCGAGCTGAGCTGAAGGAGAAATACGTGCAGAGCGGCGCCGGCGGTGCTATGGTGCCGCCGCGATGTGGGAATCCAATGCGCTTAGCGAGGTGGTGGCACGACATGGACGGCCTTCTTCCAATGCCGTATGATTATTAATTTGTACCAACATTTTATTGATAGACTTGAACTGGATTGTTGCAATCGGCCATACAGTAGCAGATGTCATTGGGTCATGGCCATGCAGCCCGCCGAATATATTGTTATGCTCTTAATTGGCTCGCCAACCGAGTACTAATCCTCTGCTTTCATTCTTGTCTTGAGGGTTAGTAATGTCAATCTTTCTTTGTATCGAACCGATGTAGATAAAGGTTGGGCCGTGGTGCTAACATGCTAAATATCGTACACGCTCGTGGGAAACGATTTACGCAACAATAATTCCAAGTCTCCCATTTTCAAAAACAGGATTGAATGGAGAGGCCCTTCCTCCACCCCCACCCCCACCCGCCGCCACCCCTACCTCCTACCACAGATCCGAGCGATCTAGCCAAATCACCAACAAAATCAGCCAAATCTCTCCCGGATCCGAATTCCCCTCATGCTGCTCCCCCGTCTCCGAGGAAGAAACCGTCCTGCTCCCGGTTCGAAGGCCATCCCCTGGAAGGTCCAAGCGGCGCAGCTAGCGCTGGGAATGCAGCTTCAGATCCACTGGTTTCTTCGATTGCTCCGCGGATTGATCACGCAGAAGCCCCCTTCCGGCCTGGACAGACTGCTGCTGCTTCGTCCGGGCGCAAGGGGAAAGGGCTCAGAGGCATTATGGCACTAGGGTGGCACACGTCTTCTGAGGGTGACATGACTAGTCGCTGCAGAACTCAACCGCAACACCGTGACGGCATTGAACACCAAGGCGCAGGGCAGCTTTCAAGCCTGCAATCGGTAGGGAAGTCCCTGAGACAGTCCACTCCAGCCTCTCGTAAGGGGAAAGAAATTCAAGAAGAAGCCATCGCCCCCCCACCCCCTAGCGTAGGTCGCTACTCGGGCAAAGGGATCCAGGATGAATCAGGGCAACATTACAGAGCTACCCAATCCAAGCTGGGTGAAGGAAGCCGTTTGAAGGTCTGGCATCGCCAGGAAAGTGAAGCATTGAAGTCCAGGATACCAGAGGTGGAAGCAGACGGATGGAGTCGGGTGTTGCCGAGGCACTGGTGGAGAAAAAGTCAGACACATTCATCTCGCGCGGGCAACCCAGTTCAACCCATCCATCGTCTCTCTGGAGCTGCCTTCTTCAAACAGAAACTCAGCGGGAAATGTTTCAATTGTTTTTCACCAGACCACATTGCTGGCTTCTGCAAAACCTCGGTGAGGTGCTGGAAATGCTTCCGCTTGGGGCATAAGGCTCTTCAATGCCTGGGAGGAAGCGATGGTGCTTCAAATGTACAACCCAGGCCAAGTGTCCAGAAGTATCAACATTCAACCTTCAACTCCTCCAGCCCCGAACACTCCTACAGCTCCCAGCGCTCCAACTCCAAATCATACCGTGACGTTCTCCTTGCGAAGAGCCCCATGGCCAGATACCCAGGAGATCCCAGGGCTAGGCCGAACAAGGCCTACTGCGCAATCTCCGCTACTGGGGCTATCAAGCGCAAACGTGACGAGCTCATCGACCGGGCGGCGGTCTGTTGGTTTGACGGGAACAGTCACGACGTCGAGCCATATGTCGTGGGTGACATGCTGCGCGCCCGCTTCAACCTCGGCCACGGCAACTTCCAGCTACTGAAGCACTTCCCCGAGCAGTTCCTCATCATTTTCTCCGACCCGACGATACGGAGGAGGGTGGTGGGCACTGCGGTGGTGCCGTACCGTGGCCGACAATTCAGCATGGTGGCTTGGTCCGAGCACCGCTACGCCTCGAATGTCAACTTCGAGTTCCGTGTCAAGGTCAGAGTTGAAGGGGTTCCAGTGCATTGCTGGAATGAAGACGTCGTGACGAGGGCTCTGGGAGGCTGCTGCCATCCACTATGTCCAAGAGCGTACCAGGCGCCGAGAGCGTACCCGGTCATTCGACCTCTGGGCGTGGTGCTCAGACCCGAATGAAATACCGAAGGAGGTCGCCCTCACGGTCATCGAGCCGGACAGAGAGCTCCCACCAACCAACGTCCCGCTACCGCTAGCGGACATCCGCTACGACGAGCCAACGGACTTCAAGCGTGGACAGGTCTTCATCTTGCGCAATCACTTGGAGGTGGTTGAAGACCTCTCTTTCCTCCGGGGCCGCAGTGGTTTCGGAGGTCTCCCGAATCGCAAGCAGCGACGGGAATTTGTTTGGTCCTATGGCACTCCGGATGAAGTCGGTGAAAGAAGGGGCAGAATAGAGCAAGACGAAACCAGAGAGTACGGACAACGTCGCCGACATGACGACGACGAAGATGACCACAGCCATGATGACCGTCATCGCAGCGCTCGCAGACTCCGCAGCTTATCGAGCTGGGCCCGTGATGCTAGATGCAGAGGGGGTGAAGAAGACCGCCACAGCACCTCCTGGAGGGGTATCGCTGGGTCGTCTACCCGACGCTTCCGACGACAACTTCAAGAGTTGCAGAGGGCGCCTTGGAGTCTCAGATCAGTCATCAGACTGCCAGGGGACGAAGGACTAGCAACAAAAAAGTCTCCTTTGCTGATCCGCCGGTGCAACCACATAAAAGTAGCATTCGCGGAACTGGAGTGGTACACCCCTCGCCGGTCGATATTCTTCTGGAGCGGCCCTTACCCGCGCACACTAGGTCGGGTGTGCAGGTATGTCCGACTAATACCTCACCTCTCCGCTCTGAATTGCAACAGGCTAATCCTCTTGTCAGTAGTAATGAAGATCCTTATCTTGTGCACAACGATTTACTGCTAGAGCACTCGCAAGTCCACATTGAATCACAACCTCCTAGTCCTCTGGTGCACTTGCCTCTTTCACCTCCCGACCACCCAATAGACACTCGGTCGGAAAAGGGGGATGACGAAGAGCTTGTCTTGTCGGGCTCTGTGCGGCAGACTCATCACTGTAGGTCACAGGCATCACCAACGCCTTCCTCGGTACACTTGGTACCGCAACAGTCTCAAAACATAGACACACCTCAGTCATCACCAGGTGTAAATGATGCATCGATCATCCCAATGACCGAAGCCCCAGCACCAGCTGAAAATAAGGCTCCACCTCAACCATCACCGGTTGAAAATAATGCAGCACATCAGTCACCAACACAGTCAACACCAGCTGAAAATAATACATCACCAAAGCCATCCTTGGAGCAACTGGCAATGAAGCTGTCTCAGAACACACAAACTCTGACACCTCGGTCATCATTAGTTGAAAAGAATGCATTAACCACTGTAATGACCGAAATCCCCACACCAATAACTAATGCCCAAGAAACCTTAGTTCCTATAAGCGGCCCCCCAGCAGAATCGCAACCGGTTTTGCTGATGTCTCCAAAAACAGCGATGCCGGATAGTCCTCCGACATCACCACAACCCAACTCACCTTCACACCAAATCATATCCAGTCCGGGGACGAATACTCCTAATAACCGGCCAGGGGTGGAAGAGTTTATTACTGCCGTCGCACATCACCCGGAGGTCCCCATAATTCTTACCCCCCCATGCTCCAACACATCGCACCTCGCCAGCTCGAAGTGTCAAGGGACAACCTCCAGAGGATACTCCCTTAGGAAAAGCTCCAGGTTAGCAGCAAAAAAGAAAGCTAGAATTGGAGCCAATAAAGTCCATCTGACTAGCTCAAGAGCTACCGGTAGCTAAGCTCAACACCTATCCCCACAAGCACAAAACAACAACGCACCAAACGAACGCTCAAATGATGAATTATTTGTGCAAATTTGCTTCCTCCTTCGAAAAGCCATTGAGCAAGGAAAAGACGGAGGCGATTCTGGAACTGGTCAATCACGCCAAGACCAAACATAAAAGGAAAAAGCAAACGACCACAGACGAGCTCCAACTACATGCATGAGAAGGGGTCGGATCTACAGATCGAGGGGGGCTTGCATTTTCTTCTCATGACACTATTTGAGTTGTCGCAATCTCATCCTGGTCTGTTCTTGGCCAAAACTGAAGTCACCAACATGGTCCTCCTCAGCGTCATAATGCAAACCAGCCGCGCACTTCATCCAGTCAGTGTGGTTCTGTGTTCTGCAAGGTGGTCGGCTATATGTATCAGCCAGGTTAGGGGTATTGTGAAAGGTTGTCGATTCGAAGGACCGGTCAGTCCGTATGTTGTGCAAAGTAGTCTCGCTATGTGCCCGGTCGTGTTATGTGTTTTGTTATGTGTTTTATGCTTGGTCGTCCGACGAAGCCTCTCTGGTCAGACGAGCTAAACAATGTACTACATGCTCTGTTCTGTCGCAAGCCATGTTCAGCGCTACGTGTATCATTGTTAGTTCGCTCTGCGCTATGTGTGTCGTGTTTTGCCAGTTTGTACCATTGTTAGCTTCCACACAGGACTTCGCCATGTTCTGTGCTGCTTGTTCTGTGATGGTCTGCGTGAGGCGTTTCGCTTCATGCATCCGGTTTGGCGAAGTTGTTGCCACGAGCTACACCAGCGCCACGAGGGCTGCTACACACGCCGTGGTGGGCGTTTTGGTTTCGTCCCGTAAAGGCCCTGTGGGTTCTTCTTCGCCGGGCAAACGGTGGTTACTCAACCTCCGCATGGCTACCAATTGCACGGTTTTATCTTGGAATGTTAGGGGTTAAACAACCCGGTGAAAAGAGAGAGTACCAAATGCTTATCCAATAAGCGGTGCTACTATTGTTTGTTTGCAAGAAACGAAAATTGCCACCGGTCCACAGTGATTGCCGATCAAACTGTGGGTGCGAGATTAGCCAGCGAGCCATTTGGTTACCGTCGGTGGAACCTCGGGAGGCATTCCTTGCAGCCCTCGATGACCTATTTGAACTTCAAAACCCTAGAACCACGACGAATACAATCACGGCAACCCTCAACTCCAGAGGCGATGCGTTCTCTTGGGACATCACTGGGGTTTACGGCCCTCAGTCGGTTCAGGACAAGAGAGATTTTCTCATTGAACTGGAAGCGTTGCAAGGAACGGTGATGCAAAGTTGGTTGATTTTAGGTGACTTCAATCTCATCAGACAAGCGAGTGAGAAGAATAGAGGCTCGACTAGTAGAAGAATGATGCAACGTTTCAATCAAGTTATAAACAGACTGCACTTATTGGTGCTAGATCTACATGGGAGACGCTACACCTGGACAAATGAACAGAACCAGCCCACAATGACAAGAATAGATCGTTTCTTGGCCACAACTGAATGGCATGAATTATTCCCATCTGCCGACCTATGCGCAATGCCAACCATGACATCGGATCATTGCCCGCTTCTCATGCATGGAAACACAACCTTTCAATTCTTCAAGGGTTTCCGTTTTGAGTCCTACTGGGTTGAGATGCCGGGTTTCCAGGAAACGGTTGCACAGTCATGGATGCAACCTGTCCAACACGCGGACGCTCTGCTAAGGCTATACGTCAAGATGAGCAGAACGGCTAAGGCTCTAAAAGTTTGGAGGAGGAAAATAATCACGGAGCTAGCGCTCAAATCAGCCTTGATCCAGGTTACAATCGACATCCTGGAATGCACTCAAGAAAGACGCTCGCTATCAAGCAGTGAAGTTGAGCTGAGGAGAATTCTAAAACACAAACTTCTTGGCCTGGCGGCGATAAAGAAAGCCAGGGCGAGACAACACTCAAGGTTAACTAAAATCAGGCTGGGGGATGCCAACACTTATTTTTTCCATCTGATGGCCAGCTCAAGACGCCAGAGAAATCTTATTCGAGTGCTCAAAAGGGAAGGCCAGGTAATGTTCGAGCAACAAGAAAAGTTAAATGAAGCATATCAATATTTCAAGAAGATGCTGGGGGATCATGAACCGAGGGGCAAAGCGCTTCATTGGGACTCCTTAGGCTACTTCGCAAGGGACCTAAGCGATCTTGAGTGCCAGATCACTGAGAACGAAGTCACCAACACCATTAACGATCTACCGACACAAAAATCGCCTGGGCCGGATGGATACATTGGTCTCTTCTATAAAAAATGCCTCCACATCATCAAAACCGACCTGGTTGATGCAATCAAGGACTTCTTCAGTCTCCGCCACGAATACCTGCATAAGTTGAATAATGCAAATATTATTCTTCTCCCGAAAAAGGAAAATGCGGACAAACTGGAGTGTTTCAGGCCAATTAGCCTCATCAATAGCTTCATGAAGATCATCACCAAAATTCTTGCTAATAGGCTGGCACCGAAACTTGAAGAGCTAGTCTCAATCTCTCAGAACGCTTTCATCAAAAAGAGATGCATCCACGACAATTTCCTCTATGTGCAAAGAGTTTGTAGGCAGCTCCACAAAGACCACAAACCGGCGCTTTTCATTAAGCTGGATATCTCCAAAGCCTTCGACTCGCTAAACTGGGCGTATCTCCTCGATGTTCTTCGGGCCCTGGGGTTTGGTAGTACGTGGCGAGAATGGGTGGCGGCTGTCCTCAGGACTTCATCTTCGAGGATCTTGATCAATGGGCAACCGACTGATCCAATTAGACATGCTAGAGGGGTAAGACAGGGGGACCCATTATCTCCCCTACTCTTCATCCTTGCCATTGACCCCCTACAAAGATTGCTCGACCTGGCGGCGGACCAGGGGGTGCTCAAACCGGTGCTTCCGGCAAAAGCGCGGTTACGATGTTCCCTTTACGCTGATGATGCAGCGATTTTTTAAATGCTGATATGGATGACCTCAACGCCCTAAGATGCATTCTACATACATTTGGAGAATGCTCGGGTCTTAAAATCAACATCTCCAAAACAGAAATTTACCCTATTCGATGCCCTCAGGACCTCTTGCAAATCCTTTTGGGTGGATTCCCCGGGAAACTATCTAGTTTCCCAGGGAAATACCTCGGGCTGCCTCTTCACGTCAGAAAGCTTAGAAGGGCTGATACCCAGCCTCTCATTGATAAAATAAGCAGTCGGCTAGCGGGTTGGAAAGGTAAACTTCTCTCCACGGCTGGAATCCAGACTATGATCAAGTCAGTTTTAACTTCACAACCAATCTATCATATGACGGTCTTCCCGGCTCAAAAATGGTTGATTCGCTGCATTGATAAACTCAGACGAAGCTTTCTTTGGAAAGGCAAAGATGCGGCACATTGCAGCGGAGGGCACTGCTTGATCAATTGGCAGACCACATGTCTGCCAAAAAACAAAGGAGGTCTTGGCATCAAAGATCTGGAGCGCTTCGCCAGAGCGCTTTAGGCTGTTACTGCTCGGTTTAGATGGAAAAGCAATGAGAGGGCCTGGACGGGACTTGACCTGCCTTGCGATAAAACTGATGTTTCTCTCTTCAACGCATCAACGGTGGTCACCATTGGAAATGGCAAGCTCGCGGATTTTTGGAGATCTAGTTGGGTGGATGGCCAAGCGCCAAAAAAAAAGGTACCTAATCTGTTCCATCGTGCAAGAAGGAAGAATATCTCCATCCACCGTGCCCTGACAAACAAATACTGGATCCGTTTGTGCACCCCAGTGAGCTCGGTTAGAGAAATCAGAGAGTTTGTGACTCTCTATGAAGCTATGGGTAGAATCAATCGAGATGAGGAAAATGAGGACCAAATAACCTGGCGTTGGACTGCTAATGGACAATACACAACGCGGAGCGCCTACCTCATCCAATTCCATTCGGTATACTGCAAGATGAAGATGAGCCCGATATGGAAAGCGAAAGCCGAACCTAAATGTCATTTCTTCGCCTGGACATTGCTTCACAATAAAATCTTAACTGCGGACAACATGCTCAGGAAAGGGTGGCCATGCAATGCAACCTGCTGTCTTTGCAATGGCCAACAGGAAACTCCAAGTCATATCTGCAAAGACTGCCCCTTCACTGCTCAAGTTTGGAGCCACCTCTCAAATTGGGGGAATTTCGTGCAATGCAACAACTTGACCTCTGAGGGATCGGTGTATAAGTGGTGGAGAAGACTTCGTACCCAATTCGACAAAGAAAGAAGAAGAGAGTTAGACGGTCTCCTAATTTACTTCTGGTGGAATCTGTGGCTTGAAAGGAACCGGCGCATTTTTCAAGGTTTGGAGAGTACGCCACACAAGTGGCCATCATGACCAAGGACGCGGTACTGTCCCATGCCTACGCCCTCTCATGGAAATCGGGGGATTAGCTTGCCTCTCCGTTATCATGTTCGGGTGTCTCAAGTGGTTTTTGCTGTAATAGTCGTTATTATGTTCGGTCGTCTCAAGAGGTAGTTAGTGATATCTTTTCTGTTATACGACCTCTCAAGTGGTCTTTGCTGTAATAGTCATTAGTGGTATCTACCTGTAAGGTTTTTTCACGGGTCCGGTTTTTTCCATAAAAAACAGGACCCAACATCCCTTTTCTCTCTATTAATATTACATGCAGCGACTTCTCGTGCTGCTCTTTCAAAAAAAAAGTCTCCCATTTGTTGCCAAACCATATTAGATTCTGCCCTTGAAATTGCTGGACACCACTTGAAATTGCTTTACCAGAGAGATGTATTTGTGGTAGGCAAAAGGGAGAGGCATCCCGATCCACTGATTGACCCACCCTACAATTAATGCAGCATGACCAATCAGAGAGGATATCATCTAATCCGCTTGCCACGATCGATGATTATGTTCTAACCAACCCAATCGCATCATCATTCATCGACGCATCTCCGGCCAGTTCTGTTCTCACATTTACCGACACAACCTCATACTCTACTGCCTTAATTTGCTTACCTGTTATTATACGACCAGTTCGAACGCATTTCACTCTTAGGCTATTCTCAGTGTATAGTAACATACCTATTTAATATATACCACATAAGCATTTTTGATGATATAGCAAGAGAGTTAAGAGAGGAGAGAAGAAAGTTGTATCTTGAGGAAGATACCACTTGAGCACGAAATCATAGACATTAAAACTTGAATCATCTAAGTGGCCCACAATTCATACTCTCATACACATCTAGCATTTAATTATCTTGTGGGGACTAAGGCCATTCACAATGCATAGTTTCATTTCCCAGTTTCCAAGTGTGCCACATCAGCTTTTGTCTAGGTAACCGTGTATCTCAAGTTTCATCTAGATGAAACTCTCTCACCTCTCATGAAACTCTCTCTATCTCTCTCTTCATAATTACCTTGCCATGTCACCAAATATGATGATGTGTCATGTCATTTAATGAGAATAAAACTCAATTGAAACTCCCACTGGGAATAGCCAGAACAAGTATAATAAGGTGAGGTAAGCAAACTGTAAGGATTGCCACATCAGATTTATGGTAAGTTGGAGGAAAGAGGAGAGGAGAGAAGCGGGCTGCAGATCTACAGCCGGCTACAGCACGGGCTCCAAGAAACTTGGTGAGAGAATAAGAGAATAAATGTGGGCCAAGTATTAATGGCTTTGTATGTATGTATGGCTAACTATTATATAAGTGAGCTGTTAGGTTGGCTGTATATGATATGGCAATGAGATAAAGCCTGCAGTTGGCTCTTTTATTAACCTTGCTCTAAGAAACAATCCATGATACCATGCATTGGGATAATTGTATCTTCTATAATATTATATGACATGGCAGTTTTGGATATTGTGACAAGATTAATGTATCAACTTGGGACAGTGAGTCTTTGAGAAAGAAGACTTAATTGCCACATCCCTTCCCTTGTGGTCGTCAAAGTACTCATTAACTCTGTATTTTCATTTTGGGTAACGATACAGTCTCCAATTCACATCTTTAATCATTATTTTTTTCTAATTATACGATAGTAAAAATTATTAAAAAATATAATGATATGAGAGCATTTTTATAACAATTCAGTAATATCATTTTTACATGATAAATTAAAATATTTTTCTATATATTAACGGACAAAGCAATACTTTTTACGATGAATGTGTGCTACTGCATCGGTTGCTTCCTCTTTATAAAGGATGACAACCTTTTATCATGATATGTCAACAATGTATAATCAATGCACACATGGATGCTCGTTGAGCTAGAATCAAACAAAAGGCATGTTACCTCTGCAGTAAAGAGATTTTGGGGATAGAAATCAACATGTTATTAGTACCACTTTCTCGAGGCAGTTGGTTACATAAACGTGGTTTTAAATAACACTTCTCTATTTCTTTTCTTAAGGCGTATTTTTGGTCACACACGGAGATTAAGAAAATTGTAAAACCATAATAGAGGGAACGGACCTGATGTCCTTAGTTTTAATGTCTTAGGAATAAGAGAGAGAAACAGTGGTGGTTGTTTACTCAAAGTGACGAAAGACGAGGACTGAGCTTAGCTCAGCGGCGTAGGAGAGTTGAGTGCCTAAGCCGACCCAGGTTTGAGTCTCGAATCTGGCGTTTCTCATAGAGGCGAGTGCAAGCGCGGGTTTGCATGCATGTGGAGGGGTGTGTATGCGTGTTTGTAGCTTGTCTGCTGTTCTTTCTTCTATAATAAATACCAGTGCTTTGGCTAATTTTTTTAAAAGTGACAAAAGATAAATTATTCACGCTACAGAGTGGTACGTTATGAATTGTACTATATAAAGTGACAAATCATCCATTATTCTTCTTTTATGTTTTGAAATGAAATACCGTAAAGCTAGTGTATTTAGAAGTTTCAAATTGCTTTGAGGTTGTTTGATTTCTTTCAGTAGACCAAGTCTATGTCAAATTCAGGTTAAGTTCAGAATTTTTTTAAAATTCAGGAGGATGAAAGATCAAGCCCATTAGCGCATTGCCTTAAAAAAACAAATACAAAGTCCAGATTTTTTTAAAACCAAGATTAAGTACTGATAGTAAAAAAGATGAGTGTAGTGTTATGAGATAGAACTCTAAACCGTATCAGTTTAGGACTCTATCTCTTTATGATGTGGTCGAATCCGAACTCCTCTCTCATACTGCTATATATATCGAGTGCTCCCCATTGTAAAAGAGATGAATCAATAAAGCAAGAGAAAATTTCACCCCTTACATTGTGTGCTCATTGTTCTTGCTCCTGTGATTGCGTCTACAACTTGTGATTGATCGTGGACGATCAACGACGTTTTACAACATGTTATCAGCACGAGTCTCTACCACAAGAAGGAGGATCGTCGACGACAACGAATGACTACTACCGGCAATTGATCGCCCGATCTGATCTGCAATCAACTCGCCATCACGCCGGCACCCACTCGGATTGCCGAAAAAGTCCTAGGCGACTCTATCCTACGTTATAGTCTACAAAATTTCTCTTACAGGCAGAATCAAGGTAACAGATTAGCATAGCCAATTAAATCGCGCTTGAGTTTAGTAGATCGAATTTTGGGGATTTTTTTGCTACTGATCTAGTAGATCAATTTTCACACCATCCTCACCCGCGATCAATACCCAATCATACAATATTGTTACTATTCATCCACCATGAAAAAAAATGGAGGCCAATGCATCCAATGTGTTCCTTGGCCACGCCGCCGGAGGAGACATCTCGCCGCCCACCGTGTTTCTCGGTGGTGTCGCTGGCAGCAACGCCGCGTCGCCCTCGGTCTCCTCGCTCCCGAAGAGCCCGCCGCCCGAAGCGCCAAGCCACCCGCCTCGATGCTCCTCGACTGCGCTGCCCGAAGCGCTGCACCGCCCGCCTCGGTGGCCACACCTGATGCTTATGCGCCGGTGACGATGGAGCTACCCTCAGTGCCACTTCGGCCACGCGGGTCGCCGTCGGCCTCCAGTCTTCGTCACGCCGCCGCCGAACTGAAATGCACTGTCGTCCAAAAGCGCCGCTGTGCCGCGCCGGGCGAGGCCGGCGGTTTGCCTGGGCTCCGTTTGGTCATACGCTCCATGCCAGAAGCCGAGGAGACAGCTCGTGCACCTTCTTGGTCTACTGTGCCTCGCCAGAAGCCGACGAGGCGGCTCCGCTCCTGTCACCGCATCGCCTCAGCCCGTCGGCTCCGCACCTGTCGCCGCGCCAACTCGGTCTGTCGGCCCTGATCCCTTGCTGCATCACCGAAACGCGTATAGCCTCGGGCGCCGCCGCTAGAGCCACCGAAAAGCTGATGTGCGAGCACCAAAATCAAGCAAACGCTAGGGTTGCCCATTGCTTACCAGGTCAAAGCGACCCTTGTGGGCTTGCGCCTGACCAAGTGGGCCTTATGACATTGCGACTAGTTGGCCTGCTAAGGCTGGAAAAAAAACCGGCGGGCTGGGATCCCACACGAAAAAAAATGTTAAAATCAGATAGTGGAAATAAATACTAGAAATCAATTCTCTGTGCATATGGGCTTCCATGAAAAGTTGATAAAATAGTATGTAGCACATCTTTAGAAGTCCTATGCCCTGTGTTTATTTTCTAGCTTAATTCCTTATTTATTATATGATGAAATATATTTCTATTATTTAAGTAATTCTGAAAATTACTTAACTATTAACAGAAATGCTAGAAAATTACAGAAATAATTGAGCTATCAAAACAGTTTTGGGCTTGAGGGCATATGTGGTTGGGTTTTGATTTCTGTTTTGAAGGAACGGATACATGACAATTGGTGTCAAAGGAAAACACACATGAGGCTAGGTTTCTTAATTGGCGCCCGAAATCGGAAAGTGCTCACTCCCTCATGTGAGCCCTCGGGATGGGTTGACCTGGCCAAGAGTCATGTTGATGGAGGCATTCATTACATATTTTCATACCCAACCAACAAGTGCTACGTAAGATGTAATTAGCATTATGCCAGGTTTATTTCACGTTGAAATTTATCCTTCTGTTAATTAGTAATTATGAAAATTGTTTAATAATTATTCAAGAAAAATTATTATAAAAATGCTAAGAAAATCCTGAAAAATCTGTGATAATTATCTACTGAATAGATATAGACCATACTTTACTGATTCAATAACAAAGCATACAAAATAATATTTTACCTGAAGTAAAATCCCTATTTTGTTTGCATATAGGTATGTCCGACATCGCAATGAAAGAATTTACTGAGCTTGCCCTGAATGGCAGCAACTACCTCACTTGGGCAATGGATGTCAAGATCAACTTGACAGCCCGATCTCTTGGAGCCACAATTTCGACCGCAACCGGTGCTCCAGCTTCTCCTCGAAGCGCTAAGTCGCGCAGTTTGCACTTCCTGAGGCACCATCTCCATGCGGACTTGAAGGCCGAATATTTGATGGAGGAGGACCCGCTGACCCTATGGAATTCCCTGAAGGAACGATATAACTAGCAAAGATCCGTTCTGTTGCTAGAAGCACAACGTGAATGGACTTTCCTGCGCTTCCAAGATTTTAAGTCAGTGGCAGCGTACAACTCTACCATGTATAAGATTGTTGCAAAACTGGCATTTTGTGACCAGAAGATCACAGAAGCTGAAAAGATCGACAAGACTTTGTGCACATTTCATCCCAACATGAGAATACTGCAGCAACAGTACTGTCATGCAAAGTACTAAAAGTACTCTGAGCTGATATGCATTCTGCTAGAAACAGAAAAGCATGATGAACTTCTAATGAAGAATCATCAAGTCCTACCTAGTGGAAGTCATGCATTGCTTGAAGCACATGCAAACGCTCAGCAGGCTAGCAGTAGCTGAGGCCGCAGAAAGGGCCAAAAAAAAAGGGGATAAATGGGAGAATGACAAAAATAATAAAGGAAGAGGTAAATCCCAGTGGAAAACAAAAGAAAATGGATCAGGTCGCTTCCAGAAGAAAGGACCAACAAATAATGCTGTGGACCCTAAACAACCATGCTATAGGTGTGGATGTACTGGTCATTGGTCTCGTACATGTCGCACCTCAAAGCATTTGGTGGAATTGTACATGAAATCCACTGGGAGATTCCAGAAGAATCAAGGGAATAAGGCGGAGGCGCACTTCACTTCTCAACCTGTTGTTGACAATAAAATGGAATTGGATGATGATCAAGACTCCGACCCCACAGAAGAATTTAAGAAGGGCCTCCTTGGTTATGGTGACACTCCCATGGAGGAGGAGGATCTAGTTGGAAATGAGCTAAAAGAATTCCAAAAGAATAATGATAAGTCCCAGGAGGACGATATAAATGATTTATACAGAGACATGGAGTAGTCTTCCAGTTTTCTTTTAGAGTCGATGTCGCATTATCCTTTAGAGTCTCCTTAAGAACCTCGTTCATCAGCCTAGTCTTGTGTTCCTGAATGAACAATGGTCTACGCTCCTGTTGAGTGATTATCAGTCAATTTTAATAAAGTGTGATTTTCCCAGGATATTTATTTAATCATGCTATGTTTGTTCTATATTATTTGTTCCCGATGCAACAAATGTTTGATTAATTTTACTTGTTTAATATAGAACTCCATGAATAACCCTGTCGACGATCGGAATCGCCAACTGCAGAAATAGAAACGGGGGTTAGAAAGTCTTGGGACCCGAGCAGAGCTTAGCCCAACGAAGGAAAGGGATTCGACGCGCCGGAGGTCGGAGCTAGGCGAAAGCGGGCGTGAGACAAGGATTTATACTGGTTCGAGCCCCTGTGAAGGTAACAACTCTACTCCAGTCGCCCTGCGGCGGTGTTCTTTTTTGTTCTCGAGTACAGAGGTGTGTTATAGCTCAAGCTAAAGCGATGGAGGTGTCTAATGCCTAAGTCCTGATGTGTGTCCTTCTCCAGGTCGCGTATCCTCAACTTATACCTTCCTTGCTCGTAACAGACGGGAGATATTCCCGGGTGGTGGCCTTCATGCACGTTGAGGGCTGGCGATAACTACTTCGGACCCGGTCACGCGCCTGCTTCACCCCCACGATCCGCGTCTTGGTAATCGTCGGGCAAACGCACGATCCGGAATCCAAGGGGGGCTTCCGTACGAACGAGAGCCGGCCCGAGCTCGAGGTCGTGCGGATGCTGTGCTCGAGGGCATACGCGCTCTAGGTCGCGCGCCTTGGCGTACGCCCAGGTCATGGTCGGAGCCCCCCGAGCTTGGGAGCTCCTTGACCGCGCGCTGACTGACCAAGGGTTGCCCAACCCTCGTCAGCTAGCCCCCAAGGCTCTAGATCGAGGAGGGCACCTGAAACGACCTCGAGCCTCACCTCGCGAGCATAGGGAGCAAGCTTCTGTAGGTCTCGATCCCTTGGCCGAGGTCGGGCGGAGACTACAAAGTGAAACCTTCGGCCTTGACACCTGGCGACTTTTGGTCTTCGCGATGATGGTACGGGCGCAAACTGCCAGCGGACACCTGGGGCGCCTCGAGTTCACGGCCCATGCCTTAATTGCGCCCGTCAAATCACGGCTGGCATGCCTTTTGAAGTGCCGTGGACTGGTTTTATCGGCGACGCAGCCCACGAACCCGAGCCCCACAGCAACTGCTAAGGAAGAAACCCACGATCTTGCGCTTCGTCTTCCAAGCCTCTTCATCCGGGCAAGACTCCTGTTCTCCTCTCGACCAAATCTGCTGCGAACGCCATGGCCAAGATGGGGAGGAGCACACTGTCGCTAGCGAGGATGAAGGAACTCAAGGCCCTAGGGCTGATTGACTGATAACATGGCGATTGCCGGACGGCGAGACCGAGCCGCGCCCCAAGGACGACGAGATCGTCTGCACCGAGCATTACGCACTCTTCGGTCTACGGACTCCGGAGAGCGAGTTCATCACGGCGGTCCTCTCCAACTGCGAGATCGAACTCATCAACCTGGTGCCAAACTCCATCCTCCTTCTCACCGTCTTCTTTCACCTGTGCGAGGGGTTCCTAGGAATCCTTCCTACCCCCTCGCTCTTCTTCCGGTACTTCAGTCTCTTCCGCTCTGGCAAAGACCCCGTGGTCGGATGCCTCTACTTCCGATTGCGGTCTGGGCTCAAGTGGTCCTTCCCCAAGTTCCAACCTCGGGACTCCCTCGGCCCATGGTCCGAGCGGTGGTTCTACTTGAAGAAGGGGGAAACCGGCACGCTGGTGTACGAGGGGACCCCCATTGCTGGGAAGAAGGAGACCCCGGAGGCGGACAACCTCGAGGTCGACGAGGAGGCCATCGCCATCATACACATCTGCGCCGTGCGTGGCCTCACCAGGCAGGCGATCGCCAACGATTTTCTGCGGAACCGGGTGTCCCCCCTGTGAAGGCGGATGCATCCGTTCTACGAGATACAAGGGCGCATCGACCCGACCCGCGAGAGCACGTCTGGTGAGTCTTCTTGCTTCAAGGTTTTGCTCAAGTCCGTCCTTCGATCTTCTTCCGACGGTCATTTCCATTGCAGCGCCGAAGGAGTCCTGGGTCACCGCCAGGATGAACGAGATGTTCGGGAAGCTGGCGCACGACTACGCCATTGGCGACCCCGTCCCGAAGAACGTGCTCCGTCGAAAGGCCAAGGTAAGCCACCCCGACGAAGCTCTCAACTCCAGTGTCCACGAGGCCCTTTTTGAACCTCGCTTGCTCGCAGGACCATCAAGAGCTGCTCGAGACTGCTAAGAGGATGCTCCCGCTGCCCGGCGGAGGCAAGGGCAAGAAGGGGAAGAAGAGGTCTCCCCCTCCAAGAGCAGGCTGCCAGGGTGTGAAGAAACCCCACGTCGAGTGGGGTGACCGTGCCACGGTAAGGGTCCCCACTGCCGAGCCCATGCCCGCGTCTCTTGTTGCTTGATATGCTCTCCCTTTGCAAAGAAGAGAGCACGGCGGCAGCCGCCAGCCTTCGAGCCCCACCGCCCAGGCGCCTAAGCTCGATCCCAGGCGTCGCCGCCATGGTGACGCGGATCCAGCCATGAGATCGGAGGTCCTGTGCGGTGGAGTGCAAAGCGAGTGCCCCTACAAATACGGGGCAGCAGATTCCACGCCGCCCTCGACAAGGCGGAGGCTGATGACTCATTTAAGTTTTTGGCCTTTCGGTTCGCTATGCCCCCTTCGTGTTTTTCTGGCTTAGTGTCTGCTTCTTGATCGCAGACCTCGAGCACCTGTGTTTGAAATCTGCCCATTTTGACGATGGCTGTTGTCTAGGGCGAGTCCGAGTCCGAGGAGGAGAAGGACTCCTACATGCTGGCCCCGCGCCGCCCCTCGGGCCGGGCGCGTATTCCTTCCGAGCCTCCGAGTTGGGCCCCGGTCGGCGAGTTCGACCAAGGGCTCGATGACTCGGCCGAGGAGAACAAGCCCGCGACCAGCGAGGACTACGGCACGGGTGAGACGAACGCCGTCGCTGTCATCGACCCTCCCGAGGTCGACGCTGAGGAAGGTTCCCAGAGCGCCTTGGTCGCGGCCGCGGTGTCTCCCCAGGCTCGCCCGACCACGGTCACTCCGAGCGTCGAGGTCGTGGCACCACCAGCCACCGAAGATGCCCATACTGCGGATGCACCTCAGGTCTGCCCGACCGAGGCTGCGCCCAGCGCCGAAGCCACGGCACCCCAGGCCACGGAGGTTGAACCCGCAGCGGGAGGGCGCGCGGTGGATCCTGCCGTTGTCCCCTCAGAGCCGGAGGCTAGCGGAGCCCCAACCTCATGGCCGGGACTGGCGTCGCCGCCGCGTCCACCCCTGTCGGCGAGCTGAACCCGCCGGGGGAGGCGGCAGTACTCCAGGTCACCGCCGACGCGGAGACTCAAGGTCTTGGCCCAAGCGCGTCAGTGGTGGTCAAGGTCTGCCTCGCCTCAGGACCACCGGGCGATGTGGAGGAAGAGATCTCCCGCGCGCGCATCACCGAGCTTAACGAGGAGTACACCCGCGCATGCCTCAAGAGTCACCTTCGAGTGGTAAGGACTCCCTTGCGCACCTCGCAGCTGGTTAGCCTGAGTTCCCTTGTTTCTTTTCTTACTTTGGGCCACCCCTCCTGTCATGAAGGCGATCGACAACGTCTCCCAAGGGCTGCAAGGTTTTCAAGAGCACGCCGACGTGCTGCGGGGCCTCCTGAACGTGGTGGAGGCGCGGGAGGCTGAGCGCTCCAAGTTCGTCGAGACCATCGAGATCGAGCAGGAGGAGCTCGACCAGAAAACCAAGGAGCTCGACGATCTTCGCCAGACGATGAGGGCGCAGGAGGTAGCCCACGCGACCGAGCTCGAGCAAGCCAGGGCCTCCGACCGCGACCATGGCTTCAAGGCCGTGGAGCAAGAGCACGCGCGGTTGGCCAAGGTGCTCGAGGCCGAGCGGGCCAAGGTCGAGGCGCTGGAGAAGGCCGCCGCGGAGCAGGCTTCATCTTCGACGAAGGCGTCCTTGAGCTTGAGGCCAAGGTCTCAGAGCTTGAAGGGAAGCTTGGGAGCGCCATCAAGGCGCTCGAAACCGAGCGGGCCAAGGTCGAGGCGCTAGAGAAGGCTGCTACGGAACATGTGTCTTCCTCGGCGAAGGCGTCCCCCGAGCTCGAGGCCAAGATCTTGGCGCTTGAAGAAAAGCTTGGGCGCGCCAGCAAAGCGGCGAGGAGCGCCTTGGCCCAACTCCAAGATGAACGGCGCCGAGCTGCGAATACCTCCAAGGAAGCCCTCCAGTTCCAGAGCGAGATATCGGCCTTGAGGGACAAGGTTGCCGAGCTCGAGCAGGAGAAGCTCGCCCGCGAGATGGCCGACCTGTAATAAACGCTTAAAACAGTAAATTCTAATAGAGCCGTACTTCTTTTTGGGTGACAACAAACTCTTTGCTTCAAGCCTGTTAGTCGAGGATTTTTGGCGTACGTCTCTTCCGCTTTTAGTCATGCTCCTTAGGTTGTTCGTCGATAGTATGCCCTTATCCAGCCCCCGTTGGGTCCAAGGTCGAGCAACGCCGGCCTTGGGCGCAAGATCTAGACGCAAGCAAACGAACACGACCTGCAGATTTGAGAAAAGGTCTAGAGAGGAAGTAAACGTGGCACAAGTTAGTGAGACGGTCGCTCCCTGGACTGATGTTCGAATCACGACCACGACCGCGTGCACTGCCCAATGGTCAAAGCTGCGAGGCTAGTGGCTCGAACCCGAGCACAGGGGAGAGTTGGATTGCGAAGAGATTCGACTTACGTGTAGCTCGACCACTGGGGGTGAACGCTAAGCCCGCGATGCTCAGACCAAGAATAAGGGCGCCGTGCACGGAAGTCGTGTTCAAGAAGAAAAAAGTCCCGGACAACAATGACAGTGTGGGCACAAATGAAAGAGATATAAAGGGCGAGAATGGAAGAACAGCTTTTATTGAAATTTAAGGTATAGAGGTTACACATAAAACTTCCGAAGCTGATCTATGTTCCACGAGCTAGAGAGTTCCCTACCATCAGGCATCGCTAGCCGGTAAGCCCCCGTGCGATCTATTGAAACGACCCTATAGGGGCCCTCCCACCGTGGGGATAACTTGTTGGTGTTGGACGGTGCCTGAATCCGTCTCAGGGCTAAGTCCCCAACAAGGAGCTCCCTGGGTCGTACTGACCGAGACGCATGTCTACGAAGAGCTTGCAGGTAGTGTGTTGATCGTAGCAGTGCATGGCATCTTACTTCTTCTGCGAGGTCAAGGTCGAGAGACCGTTCGAGCTCAAAGTCGACTTGGTCGACCAAGCTAACCCTGGCAGAGCCCAGCGTAACCTCGGGAGGCAGGACGGCTTCTATACCAAACACGAGCAGGAAGGGTGTGGACCCTGTGGCTCGGCTTGCTGTGGTACGAGTAGACCATAAGACGGTGGGAAGTTCGTCCACCCAGGTCTTGCCGCAGCGTTCGAGCTCATCTGAAACTCATTTCTTAACGGCCTCGACGATTTGTCCGTTGGCGCGTTCCGCCGCTCCGTTGCTCTGGGGGTGAGCTACCGAGGTGAAGCATATTTTGATGCCGAGGTCCTCGCAAAATTCCTGGAACAACTCACTGGTAAACTGAGTACCATTGTCAGTGATGATTTTACATGGAACCCTGTACCTGGTGACCATGAATAAGCGGAAAAAACGGACAGCCGCTCGAGCAGTGATGGTCGAGACCGGTTCAGCTTCGATCCACTTGGTAAAAGTGTCAACATGACGAATAGGAACTTCTTACCCCCGACCGCCTGAGGAAAAGGGCCGAGGATGTCCAGCCCCCATGTCGAGAAAGGCCAAGTGAGCGGGATGGTCTGAAGCGCATACGCGGGTTGATGCGACTTCCGGGCGTGGAACTGGCATGCTCGACAGGTGCGGACGATGTCACGGGCATCCTGAAGCGCCGAAGGCCAATAATACCCCATACGGAAGGCCTTGCCGACCATCGTCCTGTATGAAGAGTGCGCTCCACAGAGGCCTGAGTGGATGTCAGTTAACATGTATTTACCTTCCTCCGTAGAGATGCACCGTGTCAAAATGCTGGAAACATTCCACCTGTAGAGCGTCCCTTCGACGAGCGTATATAAACTCGCCCGGCGCTTGATCCTGCTCTTCTCGGCAGGGTCGGGCGGTAGGTCGCCCCTTGCAAGGAAATTATAAATGGGTTCAGCCCAGGAGGGAATACCTTCCACCACGGCGAGCAAGACTTCCTGGTCGGAGATCGAGCGAGCCGCCAATGTCTCCAGGATGACGTCGGGCGGGATCCTGTCGTCGAAAGAGCCGAGCTTGGAGAGGAAGTCGGCACTGGAGTTATCCTTCCTGGGTATGTGTTTGAGCTCCAGGTTCTGGAACCACTTCTCCATTTTGCGCACTTCAGCTAGGTACTTTGACATCGAGTCTCCCGAGCACTGGTACTCCTTGTTGTATTGATTGACGACGAGCTGGGAGTCACCCTTGACAACCAACCGACGCACGCCCAATGCTTTGCAAGCCCGCAAGCCCGCCAAGAGAGCTTCGTATTCTGCCACATTGTTGGTTGCCGGAAACCCAAAACGGACTACGTACCTCAAATGGTCGCCGCGCGGGGTGAGGATAAGGATTCTAGCCCCCGAGCACTTGAAGGACCTCGAGCCATCGAAGAACATGGTCCAGGACTTTTCTTCCTCGACCTCGGGCTCGGGCGCGGGTTGGGTCGTCCGCTCGACCACGAAGTCGGTGAGCACCTGCGATTTGATGGCCGTTCGAGCTACGACCTAGACATCGAATGCCGCCAGCTCCATAGCCCACTTGGCAATTCGCCCGCCACGTTCTGGGTTCCGCAAGATGTCCCCGAGCGGAAAATTGCTCGGGACAACCATAGAGTGCGCCTGGAAATAATGGCGAAGCTTGCGCGAGGCCATGAGAAGAGCGTACAGCAGTTTTTGCACCTGCGGGTAGCGCTCCTTTGGGCCGTGCAAGACCTCGCTGACATAATAGATCGGGTGCTACTGGGATCCCCGCCACCACCAGACAAAGATCGACAAATGGGTGGTGGCGCAAGGTAGAGCAAGAACCTCTCAGGAGACCCGTTCGGATGAACAGAACCTCCATGTGATTACCGTGCTATTCTCGATCAAGAGCTAGCACTCACATGTTTACAACAATTGGAAATCACAACCATACAATATAATGACTAAGCGGAAACGATTATACAAATAAATATTACAACTCAGAGAAATATAGCAGCAAAAGAAGTAATATCTTGCAGTTTGCCCATCCAATCCCGCAGGCAACTGACCAGGCATAAACTTCAGATAGAACACGACGAAGAAAATCCCGCACCTTACGATGAACAACTTCGAAGCTTCGCTTCTAAACTACCTACAATATAATTAGGCAAGGGTGAGTATTTTACATACTCAGCAAGACTTGAGCAAAGCCTATAATATATGCAGGCCATTTCAAGGGAAAGGCTACTACAGTTAATTTGCATAAAGCGAAATTGAATTGTAAAGCAAGTTATTTGCAAACGGAATTTATAAGAGCATATGATTGATAACAAATAAGTAAAGCATAATAACACTCACGATCCTCCATGACGTGAGCGATTTAATCATCGAATTCAAATCCAACAATGTCACTTTGACATAGAACACAGATTACAAAAACAGCTTCAAACCGAAACTCCGCTTTGAAAATACCAAAATCTAACATTGGAATGACTTCACCGAGTGCCCTTGACCGCGGGCGCGGCTAATTAATTAGATTTAAACTCTGCAGAGGTGTACAACTGGACCCACAAGGAATGATCCACCTTTTTGCGAGAACATTTCGACACACGCCTCCAATAGAACAGTGTGCCTGCCAGGCGATCATACATAGTCGTTACATACCTAGACAAGGCTTTACACCAGCCCGGGACGTTAACCCTCGCCCTGAAAACAGAGACACTCACCCAAGCCGTGGATCCACATTTAACACACCCAACACCACGCTCTCGTCCATGGCAAGGCGTATACACCGTTACATTAGCAAGTAGACTGACCGAATACCCGTCGAATAGACTGACCGAAAACTCGTGCAAGCTCCCGCCTACCAATGAGCAAAGCCATGTCTAAATACATAACAAGCTATGGCTAACCCATCCTCACCCTTGTGGTTTGTACGGAAATCTCGGATCAATAGCGTCCCATCGCTCGGTCCTTAGACTGACACGGGCGATACTTCACCCTACACTACGTGCAATTCCTTTCTGCACAACCGGCTATTGCCCATAATCGCCCGCATCAAAGCATAGTTTCATTTTGGGTTTTTAATCAAAATTACCCACCACCAACAGTGCCATTTCCAAGGTTTTCAGGAAACAAATGTTGCTTTGATCATGTATATCATTGATTCTAAAGCATGGCTAAGCATGAATAATATGAACGCATATACCCATGATGACATTAAGTAACGCCTAACCTTAATCTAAGGTTATCAAGGTTCACATGTTCATAATCATCAAAGGAGATTCACGAGACAACAGGTATAACTACCCAATCCACAAAATAGCAAATCTACATAAAGTAAACGCATGCATAAAATTATTTGATGCACAAAAGGAATATAAAATATTGGGAGCAATATGGTCAAAGGAAGCTTGCCTTTCTTAATTGTCGTTTACGATGAAGATGAGGATCGAGGATGATGGAGGCGATGACGGAATTAGAGGCGTCGAGTTCTACACGTCGATCAACGGAAAATACAGCAAAATACTAACTTCAATAAGGGCAAAAAGAAAGTTGATAGAAAGACAGATAAAACTCTTCACAAGAAAGGTGGATTGCTCTTTTATGAATTTATTAATCCCATTTTACGAATTCAAGATGCAAAGATTGTTTGGATTAATAGAATTAATCATTAGTCGCAAAGTTCATTGATTTTACTATTCCCAATATGCTTTCTGCTACTTTATTACTTATGGGTTTTGCTCTATTAGGATTCAGAGTCAAAGCAAGCTAAAATAAGAATATTTCTCTAGATTACTGCAGATTGTATCCTAAATATCAAGTCTAGGCTATTCTCTACAAAATTCAGGTTTGGACGAGCTGCTTTGCGAGGTAATGAAAAGGCTTAAATGGTCATATTATACTATCGATGATTAGTTCTTTATCTTTAATTGATTTCGCATACAATCAGATTTACACAGGTTAGATCCATTGATTCAGGCTACTAGGATTATTTTCATGATATTTTAAGAAGGTTCTGGTGATAAAAATAACTTAACTACAGATTCCTTCATTATTACCTAAAGTTTATTCCTCCGCATTAAGGCCTAAAGCAATGTGACAACTTAGGGTTATTTGGCTATTAAGATTATCATGCAAAACATGACGAAGTATGGTTATTTCTTCATAATGAGATGATTTATACTTTGTATAACAATTCTAAGCTAATTCCATAAATTTCAGACTTTGGCTGATACATTATTTTCATTGCTGAAAAGGCTTAAGTGGTATTATTAAGTTAACACTATTCGGGATCGCCAAAAGGCTTAATCAAAAGGGTTAACACTTAAGGGTTTTGATCTGATGAGATTAATAGGCAAACCTTAATGGATTATGATTCTTTTATAGAATATGGTAGTGTAAACTTTGTACTACGCTACCAAACTGATTTTTCTGATTTTAGTATTTGGATGAGTTATTTTATCGATCATTGAAATGGACTAAATGATCACATCTGCAACCCTTAAATCGCCAAGTTTCGCTTTTGAGTTTGCGATTACAATATACATGATCTTTAATTCATTTTTCGGTGTTAGCGGTAGCAATCCTAGAAATGTTTTAAACCTATTTTTACATTATTTTGGCCTTAACCTTGGTAGATTAACTATTTATTTGCTACTTATTAGTTTAGACTTTCTTGCATTCAAAGAATGCAAGATAAGTTTCACTTTTAATATTTTTACATAATTGGTTCTCTATTGATTCTAGGAACTGCATATAAATTAATTTATTGTTTCATGAGGTATCCTGCTACTATTCTTACTAATGACCATACTAGAGTTTATTGATGTTTGCAAACAAATAATATAAACTTAATTCAACAATTAAGAATTTTTACATGTTTGAGTTTATTTATGGTTCCAGAGCACATAATAATTTATTTAATGGTTTTAAGAATTATATTTTTCCATATACGCAATAATGTCCATAATAAGGTGTTTATGTTATTTCAAATTTCAGTAATTGTTCTATAACTCAAAAATCCAATATTTTTACAGATTGTAATTCATCCTGGTCTTAACATCATATAAAAATTTATATTATTATTTATTGCCTTATTGTTCACTACTTTAACATAAAGACCATATTAAGACTATTAACAAGGTTTAATTTAAATAATTCTCCTGTAGTTCAAAAATTACATATTTTTATATACTTAGATTCTCTCTGATTTTATATGAATAATGAAATTTATTTCATTGAAATTGGATTACAAATGCGAAAGATAATCAAGATTGAATTTTAGCCCGATTTGGAAAATCCATATAAAACAATGAAATACGTTTTCACCGAGGAGACGTCTTTTGACTCAGTCTTCATCAACCTTGCGATGTTGACAACCCGACCCCATCAAGGCAATGACAGAAAAACAGGGAGTGGCTAGGGCTTTCCGGCGACGGCTCTACGGCGAAGATCCGTGGCCGAGGACACCAGAGGAAGAGCACGCCCAAAGATCGACGGTGGTGTTGATTCACTGAAGAGTTTCGGGAGGCCGCGCCCACGAGCTCCAAATGGCGGCGTTCATGGCGGTCGGGAGGAGCAAGAATCAACGATTAGAGCCCGAATGAGTAAACGACAAGCATGAGGGAGTGATAGAGGTCCCATTTTCGAGGTGTACCGAAGGAAGAATCTCGAGTGAGCCACCACCGGTGACCGGTTTTGAGAAGAAGGCGCGACGGCATTGCGCCGATTTCGCATGAGGGAGACCGAATCTTGCCGAGGGTTTTGATGCTTGTGTCTTGGTGATGCTCTAGCTCAGAGGAATTTGGAAATGGTGGTTGATTCGGAAGAACCGCGAGTGGGTTTGAGCTCTGGAGCTTGCGGCCATGGCGGATTCAAGATGAGTTCTGCGCCACAAAGCTTGAGGAAAGTGAAGGAGAGGTGAGGGAATGGGAGAGGGCTTCATTGCGGTCGGAAGGAGAGACTTATAGCCGTGGATTGCAGTGGATAAGCCGGTCGGTTGCCGAGTCTCAAAGGAACTTCACCGAATGCGACAAGGCAAGAACAGGCTGCGGTATGGCGCGAAGAGTCGAGGACGATCGTGGCAATGATCGAGCGTGTGATGAGGCGAGGATGACGCCGAGGACACGACCGATCGAAGAAGTGATTCACCGAATCGAGCTGGTCAATTGCGCTGACTCGAAGTTCCTCTGCTCGATCGCACGAACAGGAGGAGGAAGACGATGACTAATGGGCCTGGGGTCCACCGGTCAGTGAGATTAGCACCCAAAAGGAGTGGTCCAGCTCGGGTGATTCTAGAACCGGATTTTCTTGTGCTACCAAATCAGGGTAGAAATTGATCAAACTTTTTGACCATGGTCTAATGGCAGTGAACAACCTTTGGTAGAAATTTCGGACTAAAATACATTATGGATAAATAATGAAAATTCTGACAGTGAGCACTGCCCAGATTTCTCAATTCGGATTTCAATTTAATTAAAGGTCTAAATGACATTATTTATTTTTCATACTTTGTTTTTCAGATGGATTGGATCTAACAATACTTATGTAAAATTTTCAGCTCAAAATATGGTTCCAGTATTTTATAAAAATTCTGACATTGCAAATTCTAGATTTTCAGGGTTTCTGTTTTTGAATTTATAAAAGTATCAATCCACATTATTAATTTATAATATTTTTACCAGAGGTATATTTTGCATTGAGGTTTTCATGATCAAATTTTCAGCCCCAGATAAGATTTATAATTATTTTATAAATCCTGACAATGCATTGTTTTGATTTAAAAGTTGACTCTTTGTTTTATTCCTTCCTTTGTTCATGTATGGAATTTCATTTTATGGCCAAAATGATTTACTTATATGCTTAGGGTTCTCATGGCAAATTTTATAAATTTTTACTTTTTTTACATTTTTGCCTTTTCTCCTTTTCATTCTTTATTTCCATTTGTTTACTTTTTCTTGCAACACAAAATCCAAGAACTCCAAATAAAAATCAATAATGCCAAGAAAACTCAGAAAGAATAATATTCAATTTCAAAATATTGATTTTTATTTTATTAAAATTTTGGGTTGTTACACTCTCGCCGGGTTGCGGTGTTGTAAGCAGGGGTGGGGTCGACAGGTATACCTTCAACTCATCGAAAGAACGCTGCGCCTCCGAGGTCCACTCGAAGTTCCCCTGCTTGCACAGAACCCGAAAGAAAGGAAGCCCGCGCTCGCCGAGCCTCGAGATGAACCTGGTGAGGGCGGCCATGCGGCCGGTGAGGCTCTGCACCGCTTGACCGAGGTCAGGGGCGCCATCTTCTCGATCGCCTCGATCTTTTAACCTTTAGAAATTAGCTTTATCTTAATCGGCCAGTCTACTTAAGGTCAAGTCTCATATCGGTATGCTCGATACCACCTGCTGCGTGCCCGAATTTACAACCGGACACTCAGTGTATTCAAGACTAGTCTAGGATCGCGCTAGTGCACACAGACTAAACAGGGTATAATATCACATCATACACAGCGGAATATTAAATAAAGTACTTCAAACATTTATATAAACGAGTGTACGACCTTATGGTCATCCTTACAATAGTTATGCCACGCAGGGCTTACAATAATCAAATAACAAAAGTTCAGCAGCGGAATATAAAAAGTCTTGGTGTTCCATCTTTTCCACAGTCGCTCCGACGAAGGCTTGCCCTTAGTTTTCCGGCTCCTCGACATACTCTTCCTCGTAAGCTGGTGTAGTTTCTTCTTCTGGTAGGTTTGTCCGCAAGGGTGAGTACACACCGTACTCAACAAGTTATGCACAAAATGCACATCTATATACTATATGCTTGGCATGTTACAAAGGAATGGCTTAATGGTTATTTTGCTTTTGCACCAATATCTTAAAAAGATATTTATTTAGATTGAAAGCATCAAATCATATAACTATCATATTTCTCAAGTTGTTTTCCATATCATTTTGGACACACAGTCCCTAATCACAATTTCTTTGGCACACAGCCTCCACCCCATTTTATTTTCAAATACTACCCCTTGACTGTAATTCCCGAGCATTGTCCATTACCGTGGACTCGGCTATTCGAACAGTTTTGACACTCTGCAGAGGTTGTACACTTTACCCACAAGATACAGTTGCACACCACAAAGGCGATTAACCGTAACAAAGCTTTTGAGACTTACGCCTCGGCCTTAAGAACCTCTCCGTGTTGCCTTCACTATCACTTCCCTCACTCGAGTCGAAGTATAGGACCGACAAACACCGTTGGGCCGTACCAAGCCGTAGCACAGCACGCTCCCCGCATGATTACCCCGTGTAACTGCCACCCCGAGGTATCAAAGGTAAGACATCAGAATCCTACTAAACTAGGTCTTCCCATTCAGACATGTGGTTGTACGAGAGACTCAGGTCAAAGGCTTGCAAGGTAAGGTCCTTAACTGACCAAGGCAAGACATCCTTCTCTCAGATTGGCACACAGCCCTCACAACACTCAACCCATTCCACAGTTGCCACACAGGCCCACGTGGCACGAAGCCTCGGTCCACTTGCCCCAGTCTAAATCAAATCCACCCCAGGTTGTTAACAGTGCAACACATGCTCATATTCATCTTTCATGTAAAACCACACAGGTCTCTACATTCCAATGTTAATACCAACAGCATTCCACTTTATTCAAAAATCATTCCATAATATTTAGTCAAGGTTACATTTGTATTTCAAGAATATCATTCACGTAGTAAGCATAACTAAGCAACTATTCACGGTCTAACCTCCCGTGTTGGCACAATATATATCATCAACCAATTAGATTTACCCAACTTAGGTTAACAAGGAGTCATGGCATACAAATGATATCAAGGTGGCATAAACAAATTGGTTGGATAGCTAATTTACCCAAAATAATCAAAGTCATTTTTAGTTGAATTAGCATGCATAGTTTAAAACAAAGTATATTTCAAAACATTTAGGAACAACATGGTCAAAGCATAACTTGCCTTCAAAAAGTTGCTGATCCTGATCCGAAGTCAAATCTTGTACTGGAAATTCCCCCTCGCAACCTCCCGACAAATCAACGTCTAATTGAAATCAACATACACACAATGAATACATTTTCCAGAGAACTAAATCAACTCTAAAAATTCCATAAAAATCACCAATAAATAGTTCACATTTTTACAAATTTTTGGGCACTGGAATCACTCAAATCCGAGTTAAAATGCAAAAGTTATAGCCTTTACAATATTCTGAAAATTCATAAAAGAATAAACCGAATTATTCATCTATTTTCCACCGATTTTTCCAGCTATTTTCCCTCGGCTCGACACGTGTCGAGGAAGTATCAAGCCACATCTACACGCGCTTCCGGACCGTTGGATTCGAATCCGACGGCGGAAAGACTACCCGAGCGGTTCACTGTTAACGAGCCTACGTGGCCTCACCTCCTCCGTTGGATGGCGATCGGGCGGTCGAGGAAGCTCGCAAGGTCGGCGAAGGTGCGGCGAAGAAGTGCTGCCGGAGACGAAGAAGAAGACCTCCGCGACGGCGTTTCCGTGATGCTCCGGCGAAGTGAGGTAGTGCTTCGGATGCGGCTTGACGCGGGCTTTACTCCGGTGGTCACGGCGACGGCGAAGAGTCACCGGAGCGGGCGCAAAACGCGGCGGAACGGCTCGGTACTACGGCGAGGTCCTACGTGCTCTGTGGCGATCCTTGGAATGCGTGAAAGAGCTCTATGTGTGCGGAGTGAGGTGTTTTATACCGTGCGCTAACTCACGAGATGGCGGAGTGATTATGGCGGCGATAATGGCGACGGTTTCGAATCGGAACGCACGGCAGCGGCGGCATTTTCTTTCCCCCGTAGACGAAGCGACGCGGCCGATTCGTGACCACACGATCAAAATCGCACGGTGGAATGACGGCGGCTTTAGGGTTTTCATTCGTATGCGCGATGAATGGGCTCTACCACATCGTTCACCAATTTCAAAGGTTTTTCGAATAAAAATAATTTTGAATATTAATTTAAATTATTTGAGGCTTCAAAAATATCAGAAAAATTCTAGAAAATATTTTAAGACATTTTGAACTCAAATAAAATATTCTCACTTTTATTTTATTAAAACTTCTCTTTATTAAATTAATTTTCAAATAAGAGTTAATTTCCAAAAATCCAGATAATTACAAATAAATTCTAGAAATTCTCAGAAATTCAAATTAAATTGTAAAATTAAAAAATAGCAAAATTTGAGGATGTTACAAACCTCCCCCCCCCCTTAACAGAATCTCGACCCCGAGATTCAGGGCCGGCTAGAGAAGAGGTTGGGAAACTCCTTCTTCAAATCTTCCTCGCGCTCCCAAGTTGCCTCACTTTCTGAATGATTGCTCCACTGAACTCTGCAAAAGCGAGTTGACTTGTTTCTAGTCTCACGATCCATGACATCCAAAATCTTTACTGGATGTTCCTTGTAAGTCAAATCCTCCTGCAATTCAATAGCTTCAATAGGTGCTTGTTCCTCTGGTACTCGAAGACACTTTTTCAGTTGCGACACATGAAATACGTCGTGCACTCCTGTCAAAGACTGCGGCAGTTCTAGCTGATATGCAACTTCTCCTTTTCGACTCAGAATCTTGAATGGTCCAACATACCTCGGAGCAAGTTTGCCTTTAACATGAAACCTTTTAACTCCCTTTAACGGCGTGACCTTGAGATATACATAATCCTCTGGCTCAAATCTTAAATCACGACGCCGGTTGTCTGCATAACTCTTCTGTCTGGATTGTGCAGTCTTCAGTCTTTCTCGGATCATAGCAATCTTCTCTTCTGCATCTAAAAGTACATCTGGTCCAAAGACATGACGTTCTCCCGTCTCATTCCAATTCAGTTGTGTTCGACACGGTCGACCATATAGAGCTTCAAAAGGCGACATTTTTAGGCTAGCCTGATAACTGTTGTTGTAGCTAAACTCGGCATATGGCAGACACTTGTCCCATGAGGTTGTATATGACAATGCACAGGCTCTTAGCATATCTTCAAGTATCTGATTAACCCTTTCAGTTTGACCATCGGTCTGTGGATGATATGCCGTACTAAAATTCAAACGAGTACCCATAGCTGTATGCAGCTTATCCCAAAACCTCGAAGTAAATTGAGTACCTCGATCCGACACTATCTTCTTGGGTACACCGTGTAAACACACAATTCTGGCTATATACAATTCCGCTAACTTATCTCCAGAGTAAGTTGTCTTTACAGGTATAAAATGAGCGACCTTTGTCAGGCGATCAACTATGACCCATATGGAATCATATCCGCCTTGAGTCTTTGGCAATCCAGTGATGAAATCCATTCCGATCTCCTCCCATTTCCATTCAGGTATCTTTAGTGGTTGTAGCAGTCCAGCTGGCCTCTGATGCATGGCTTTGACCCTTTGACATACATCACACAACGCTACATGTTCGGCTACTTCTTTCTTCATATTTGGCCACCAGAATCTTTCTTTTAAATCCTGATACATCTTAGCACTTCCGGGATGTATTGAATACTTGGAATTATGTGCTTCTTCCAGTATCAACTGCTTCAACTCGGGTTTATGAGGTACACATATTCTGTTCTTTATCCACAAGGTACCCTGTTCATCCACTCTGAAATCCTTAGCTAGATCTTCATCCATTTTGGATTTAACTCTATTAATCTTCTCATCATCTTTTTGACCTTCCCTGATTTGCTCTTCAAGGGTCGGTTTTACTTCCAAGGTAGCTAGAAATCCTTCCGGTACAACCTCTATTCTTAGCTTCTGAAGTTCTATACATAACTCGTTCTATACATAACTCTTGACTCAAAGCATCGCTTTTTTGCTTTTCGCTATTATTACATTAACTCTAGATATTTAAGTCATTGAACTCTTCCGACTCAAAGCATCGCCATATTTTAGGCGTACCACATTTGCTTTTCTGGATGATAATGAATTCCAATATTGTAATCCTTGATTAACTCTAACCACCTCCTTTGTCTCATATTTAAGTCCGATTGGGTAAATATATACTTTAAACTTTTATGGTCAAGATATCCAAAAGACATGACCAGAATTCATAATGACCATACCTGACGAGAAGGTGTCTTTGGTATGTCCTCGATCGAATCTTAAAATTTGGTGATATCCGGATCGAAGATCTATTTTAGAAGACTCCGCTCCTCTTAAGCGATCAAAGAGATCATCTATCCTTGGCAATGGATACTTGTTCTTTATCGTCACTTCATTGAGTGCACGATAATCTATACACATTCTAAAACTTCCGTCCTTTTCTTAACGAACAAAGCTGGTGCTCCCCAAGGTGATGAACTTGGTCTTATGAAACCTTTTCCAATAACTCTTCAATCTGTTTCTTCATCTCCACTAGTTCTTGGTGGACATCCTATAAGGTCTCTTAGCGATCGGGCTGTTCACGCACCACTCAATCACGAACTCTATATCCTCGTCGATGGCATCACAGCAAATCTTCGAAAAACATCCGGGTACTCAATAACTACCAAAACATCTTTTATTTCCCACGACTTTCATCATTTATTAACCGTGCTTGTCTATCTTGAGCAAAGGTATCGCTGAACGTCCACCTTCCTACCATCCGGGCTCTCAATGGTAACCATTCTTAGTCCACATCTAACACCGCCTTGTGCTTGGACAACCAATCCATTCCCAAGATAACATCTAGGGTTTGAGTTTCTAATATGATCAAGTTAAGCTAGAACTCTATTCCATTTATTAATAATTTTACCGGAACACCCTACTTTGGTTCGGAGTTTTGATCGAGGGTTTGAACTATAAGGGTATTCTTAAGGTTGACCATATCCAAATCATTTTCCATAACAAAAACCCATGAAACAAATGAATGTGGCCCTGAATCAAACAAAATGGTAGCTGATGCTTGAGTTAACTAGAAACTTACCCGATACAACATCTCTTGCATTCGAACTTAAGTCCCACGGTGACATGGTTGACTCTTCCCGTACAACCGATCATGGTGCGGCTCCAACTTGGACAGGTGCTCTCGCTTCCACCACGATGTAACATTCAGTTTTTCAACTTCTTGGAATTTAAATTTCAAAATCCGAACCCAACAAAATTTTATTTGAATTAATTTTAGCTCAATTTGAATTTTTAAAATAAACAAAGATTTAATTGGATTAATTTATACTTCAAAATAATTATTTATTATTTTATTTGGGTTCCTTGAATTTTATTGGATTTTTCTGTATTTTTGGGAATTTTTTCGGATTTATTTGCTATTTATTTGGGTTTATTGAATCTCATTCGGATTTTCTAGAACTTAATGAATTTCCTAAATCCTTTTTCCTCAATTTGGGCCGTCTTCACTGATCATCCGACCGCCCACCCATGCTTCATTTCACTGACGGCCCAACATCTGAAACCCTAATGCACCTTTTCCCGTCGGATCAAGGATCCAAAGGCGATCTTCACTACGTGTGCCCAGTGATGAAGACCGTTGATCGCCGAATCGGCAGCGCCTCGTCGAACAAAATCGCGAACTTAAAACCCTAACCCTAACAGTGCCTCCGCCACCGTCATAACCTTCGCCTTGACCAACTTGGAATTCCGTGCTTTTTCTCGCCTCCCGAGGGTATTTAAGCACTGTAGCCACCGTCTCTAGGGTTTGCCACACCGCGCCGCACTCTTTCCCTCAAACCTCACCGGCCGTGGTGCCTCCAGCACGGAGAACCTGCTCGCCGAAGTATCTCCGCCACACCCGAGTGTTCCGCCGCCTTGTTCTTCCTCTCCGGTGAGTCTCCACCCGTGTTCTTGGTACCAACGAGTTTGTCTCCTTCTCCTCTTTCGGATTCACTGATTTTTCGGTTCGGTCTGCAACTCCTTCGCCCCCAGCCGTGTCTTCTTCCCCGCCTCCGGTGGTCTGCGCCGACCGCCGCCTTGAGCTTCTTGACCACCGTGGCGCCCGATCTCCTTGGCGCTCAGGATCGTTCACGCGTCACCGGTGCTGCCAACACACGACCACCGTGGAGTCGGCCGGTCGTCTGCGGACTTTGCCACGTCCGCGCGGCAGTAACAACCACATCACCTCTTGCTCATCGCCTTTGTTCGCCATGTCATAGCCACGTAGGCTCTTGTTTCCGCGTGGCCGTCCACGTCGCCGTTAGAGCCGAGTCAGCCACCACCTGGGCGCCGCGTGCCAGACACGTCTTCGCCATAGATCTGTGTGTCGCCACGTATGTTCTGCCGCGTATCGCCCACATCACGACATCGTATGCCCTAGTGCTCGCGTCGCCGCGCCACGACACGCCAGTGTTAGCCACGTCGTGCCACATCGGCGCCACGTCGTGAAAACCTCGCCCTTCGCCATGTCGATGCCACATCGCGCCATGTGTTCTACCGTCACCGTCGCCCTCGGTGAACCGAGTTCCGTGAGCCGTGTCTATGACACGAGGCCCCACATGTCAGCCGCCGCGATTTAATTTCCATTTTCGGTGATTTTTCCCGAATTTCCGAGTCCAACCAATCGTATCGCGACACGTGTCATATTTTGTCATTTTCCCGATTTTCTCTCCCGAGAAACTTCGGAAGGCCCGTTCTTCTCCGTTCGAACTCCGATTTGAACGATTCAAATTTCTAAATTCATCTAAAATCAGGATCTATCTGTTGGTGTCATTTTTATAAATTTTTGAATTTTATTTATTTCTGTCTATTTATGGTTTTGCCCCGATTCGCGTGTTTCGCGTGTAGGCAACCTTGCGGTTGGCGAGAGGAGCATCCAGCAAAGGTTGCAGCAGCGGGTGAGGTTGAAGGCAAGTCTCCTTGACCATGTTGAACCCAAATTTATGAAATGCTATTTTGTTTTAAATTATTGCATGCTATTTGAATTATGAATTTTATTTTAATGTCATTTTTAAATGCTTAGATAAATACCAAATTGTTATAACCACATTGACATTCATGTTGACAACCTTTGACACCCTAGGAAAACTAATTACTGTAATTAATGGTAATTAATCTTGCTATGGGAGCGGTAGAAAATGCTTAGCCATGCTTAATCACGTCGGTACCTTACCATTATGGAAATTCTTTCATTTTGACTCAAAAGTGATTTATGGAAATGGTGGCAATTGTTGCCGGTATTGTGAAATGTATGGCAATTGGTGTTGCCGGTATTAATTTGAAATTTAAAAGTGAAAAATGATTTAGACCGGGGCGGAATTGGTTGAATGGCGGGTGCGGGATGCACAAAATTTTTGGAATGTGATTGCCGCCCTAGTCAATTAAGGACCGGTCATATGTGGACACCATGGGCCATGCTATACAGTACAACCACATGTCTATATGGGTACGACCTGGCTAAGTAATTTGCATGAGTCGCTATTTGACTTCGCCAGTGGGCTGTGCGAGCTTGTCGGGATGACACTTGCAAGGCGCAAGAAATGTGAGGGAAACCTTAGCGGGTGAAGTCGGTGGCGATGAATGCATTGTAAAAACCTTGTCATGATCTCCTGCCGCACATCAAAGGAAGTGTGTCAATAGCTTGGCGCAAAGGGCTGATCATGTCGTGTGGGTAAAGTGTACCAACTCTGAGTCTTAAAAACTACTTAAGTAGCCGTGCCTACGGATAAGAACAAGCGTGGGCAGCTTTCACATAGTAGATTTTACGGTTTTGGTTTTAAAATGGAAATGATGGATTTGGTTTAAAAATGAAAATGTGGTTGGGAATCATGAGCGGCTAGAGCTCTGGATCTTAGTTTGGCGGCTAGAGCCAACCAGGTAGTTGGAACCTGGAAAATTGTTATACTTCAAAGTCAATTAATTATGCTATTTACATTTTGTTAAATGCTGCTTTATGAAATTATTACTTGTATTTACATTTCAATTTCGCTTTGTGCAAATGAACCCTATATGCTTCCTTTGTTCAAGCCATGCATTTAGTTATTGCATTATGTTTCCGAGACTTGCGAGTATGTTGCATACTCACCCTCGCTTTTTATTGCGGGGGCTGCTTATTCCATAAAGCAGATGAAGACATCTGTGGTGAAGACTTTGATGAGGAGGACGACTCGATCTTCTAGGGAGCGCACCCCAGTCGGTTGCCTGTGGGCATACTGATTGGCTCTTTTTGTTCTACATTTCCGCTGCTACATTTTCACTTAAGCCGTAAGGCTCCATTCTTGTAAAAAGGTGATGATGGATGTTTATGTCGTTACACTCTTTTGCTTATTACTGTTATTTACTTTTGATATGTCTGCGTTATCATCAGACGTAATCTTTGTGTCGCTTCATTGTTCCTAGACTAAGCGGTTGAAACATGGGGGTTGGATTTGGTAAATCCGGGTCCCCACAGAAAGTGATATCGAGCCATATCATTGTAGGTCGCAACCCTAGTTAGAATGGCCGTTAGAATTTCAAAATTATTTTCTAAATCAAACCAACGAAATTGAATTTAGAAGTTGGTCTCCTCTTACCTTATTCTTAGGTTCTTACTTCTTCCTTTTCTGAAAATTTATTGTGAAATTTAAATTTGATCTTATCTCAGGAAATATCCTAAGTTTACGGTCTTACGCAAGAATTCCAAATGAAGAAGATGACGTTAGAGATTTTATTTCATGAAGAGACAACATCACCCAACGAGAAAGGCGGAAGATTAGAATATATTAGGACCTACCATAAGATCGGCACCCTTCGTGTAGCATATTATTCCGCCCTAGTTATATAGAGCAATTTACGTTGTCGTTATGTTTCGCTACTTGAAATTGGTCTTTATCACGAATGTCGATCGATTTATGTGTAAACTTAACCTCTTGGTTAAAGTTTCACAATAAGTTAATCCTTATGTGTGAATATGGAAAACTTAACCCATAGGATAACTAAGAAATTATAAAATAGTTTATCTCTTATCTCTATAAAACTTCTACAAAGTTATCTCCTCTTCATAGAACTTCTTACCAGTGTAACCATTATGGTCATCAACCTTTCTTAAAATAAATAAAATAAAACCTCAATGAGATTAGTAATATAGTCTCCATTACTACTCTTAGCTTTGCTTGAGATCACACCATTCATATATAAACCAAGTTAAGATCTTACCACATTAGCAACACCAAACTAGCTTATCTTTGCTTTAGGCTAGTTAAAACTTAATGATCAATAATAATTTCTAATCATGTTTTAAAACTCACCTCGCTTATCTAGATTATATACCAAAAAATGAGCTAGAACCGAAAAGTTCTATACTTCTGAATGGAAAGCTTCGAATGGTGGTTTAAATGAAAACTGGAAGAATTGAAAGTCCTATTTTTCTAAAAAGAAATATAAAGAGAGTAGCATCAGTTATACATATACTCTTTTCTAATCTATAGAATTTAGTCTCCTTATTCATGTACTCGTTTCCCTTGTGTAGAATTTTTTTTTTCACTCTTAAGTTATCCCTTTTAGAAGTATTTCTTTTCTTATTCTTTTGCGAAATGAAAACCACGAACAAATCTTTTGAAAAGAATTCTGGTAACAAGTCAGCAATATCATGACGTCGGTATCAGCAACTTCAAGAAGATGGGGATAGCGAAGCATCACAACCTCTTCAACTTCATAGAAGCCTTGGAAGACTAACACAACAAGTGGTGCAAAATTAAAAAGAAACTCGTTGTTAATAGCCTACAATAAAAGCTAGCAATATGCGAGCTACATATTATTCTAGCGATATAGTAAACCTCTTATGCGAGAAATATATATGATTCGGCAAGTAGAAGAAAAACCATAGATACCCTTCCTACATACTATGCAAAATGTATACATATTGTTTATTTCTTATTGAAATGTTGATGTAAATCTTTTGTATTGTTTTCGGTTACTCTCGTGAATGTTAAACCACTAGGTTGAAATTTACGATGTGTTAACCCTACCTAATAAGAAAATTTTAATTAAGGAAATTTTTAAAGAACGAAACGTTGCCTTATAACCAAGCCAAAAACTACTTAATCCGCATAGAAACCTTTCCTAAAATAAGATTTTAAAGAACGAGTTGTTGCCATGTAGTCCAACAGAATTCCATCTAAGTAGCCTTACTCTAAAAAAAAAAAATATTGTTGCAGGATGTCTGCGACGCAATTCATTAATACATCTACTAAAGTAATGAGTAAAAAAAAATTAAATTAGCCTTTATAATTGATCTTCAGTCCTCCCCAAATAACTCTGGTTGAGATGTAACCTTTCATTCATCTCAAATATTTTAACATACTCTATATCCCTCTTTAAATTAGCTTAGTCTTACAAATGATTTTCGGTGTAAACTACTAACACTCCTCATCTAATTCGTGAAACCCCGCAAGACACTCCACTGCCAAGAAATGATAATCTTACCATAGTTCAACCAAATCCGTTGTATTTAGCTAGAGCACTTCCTTTTCAACATAGCAACCGTCATAACTCTCCACTTTCTCAATGTTCAAAAAAAAAAAGAAAAATGTTAGAATCTGTAACCATGGTGTAAATGCTCACCATAATTGAACAAATCACCAAATGCACACCTTCCTGTTCTAAAAACTCGCATAAGATATTTCTAATATTGGTGCGACTTCTATCGAGAAAGGAAATGGTTTAAACTAGAAACCTACTTCTATATCTTATTTGATACCTACACATTGTTCTTTGAAGTATTGTCAACCCGGTCGGTCCGAGTTAGTGTACGCACTCGCTATGGAGAAATAGGTCATGTCGTTGATGAGAGTGCAATCAATTGCTCCTATTTGTGAAGGAAATCATTCTCCTAGAAAATATCCTGTAAGCAATATAAACATTACCCTTGTGAATGTCAAGATTATTGTCCGTTCAATGCCCTTGATCGATAATCGCCAATACAATTTTACTCAAGATTTGGTGATCAAAAGAGGAAGAAAACCAGCCACACAAGAAGTATCACTTAAGAAATTATAGAAATAACACTTGATCCTAACTACCTTCACTAAAAAAAAAGTAGTAAATGGTAATCTCCAATGGCATGTTCCTTGTCTGATAAAGAAAGTCATTAGGCTAAAGAATGTTCTGAGAAACAACAAATTGAAATTCACAAGATAATACTAAGTATACAAATAACTGAACATGACATCATGAGAAAAGCGTGAATGCTTCAACTGTCATGAAAAGAACCAAATTCCTAAACGATGTCCACAAGCTGAACAAATATTTCCTATGGTCGTAGACATACCAAGAATTTCATCAGTCAAGTTTATAACTCCAAGAATAGAAGAAATAAAATCTGAAAAGTTCATCCGAAGAAGCAGATAAAGAAAAGGCGATTGAACGAAGGTGCTGTCCTAGAAGAATTCTGCTCAACTTTATCCTCAATCTCAATCGTCATCTATTTTTCTTTCTAATAACACCAATGAATAATTGTCTAGTACCAAAAAAAAAAACCAGAAAGTCAATATTATTTGCCTTAGCTATGAAAAACATAAGTATTATGCCGACTGTTGCCTAAAGCAAGAAGCAAACTCCACCTCATTCTCAACCCCGACAAGCTACGCAACATTCTCTAGTGCAACCTCAAAAATTTGAAGACAAACACTTCCTTAGACATATATCAATCCAACTCAAAATGTTAATCCAATCATTCGTGGCATTCACCTACGGCATGAATTCACGAAAGAAGTTTATGACCTGCCAGGCATAGTGCTAGGTATGATACTTATGTATTTGAACCTTACCAGGGTATAAGTTTAATTTTAAGATCAACTCTTTGATCCTAGTCACTTCCTGATCATCTATCATTAGCAAACAACCTTTCTGTTGTTTCAAATAAAATGGAAATTGTCGCTTGTATCAACCGAGAAGAACTTGAATACCTCACTAACACCTACCCAAGAAGAATTTTACTTCACCTCGACAAGGAAAACATCAATAATTTCAGTGCTATCTCAAAGACCTAGAAAACATCAAGTGTCTAGAACAACCCCACCTTGATATCGGGGCTCGAACTTAAACATCTTTCTTATGTGATTGTACGGCACTTGTTGTGGTATTGAGTACGACCTTGTGTATTCAATTTCGGCAATCAATCATTTGAGTCTATCAGTTTATTCCTTCATAGTTTTCAAATCCAAAGAAAATGAGAACCCTTTTGGTTACCAAAGTGATCAAACAAGTTAAATCACCAGGAATCAACTTATGATTCTCTTACCTCAACCCAATACTTGAATTATCTATACATGTTTTTCAATTTAAAGACAACTCGAAATGACATTTATTCTCAGCACATTTCATCAGCTAATGTTGAATTATACAGATCAACCATTGTATTCAAATACCTTTCTTGATATTAAACATTCGGTTTTTCCCAAATGAATCTAATGACAATGCATCTTTTCTTTCACCTCAAGTATTCTAATCATACCACATACCACTATATAAAATTAGATTATTAGCAATACTAGTTGTTTAAACAAAAGAGTCAGGTAGAAAGTAGTAGTATCTCTCATCTGCTTACCCAAAATTAAAATAGAAGTCTTCTCTATTTCTCGCACATTAACTAGGAATCACAAGACGAAAGCCCAATGAAGCAATCATTCTGAAGAAGAAGCAACTTGGGAACGAGAAGACCAACTCAAGCAGGAGTTCCTGATTTCTTTTAGAAATAATTTTCCTTAGATCTGTCAAATCTCGGGGTCGAGATTTCTTGTTAGGGGGGTAGGTTTGTAACATTCAGTTTTTCAACTTCTTGGAATTTAAATTTCAAAATCCGAACCCAACAAAATTTTATTTGAATTAATTTTAGCTCAATTTGAATTTTTAAAATAAACAAAGATTTAATTGGATTAATTTATACTTCAAAATAATTATTTATTATTTTATTTGGGTTCCTTGAATTTTATTGGATTTTTCTGTATTTTTGGGAATTTTTCCGGATTTATTTGCTATTTATTTGGGTTTATTGAATCTCATTCGGATTTTCTAGAACTTAATGAATTTCCTAAATCCTTTTTCCCTCAATTTGGGCCGTCTTCACTGATCATCCGACCGGCCCACCCCTGTTCATTTCCCCGGACGGCCCAACATACCGAAACCCTAATGCACCTTTTCCCCACCGTCGGATCAAGGATCCAAAGGCCGATCTTCACTCGTGTCGCCCAGTGATGAAGACCGTTGATCGCCGAATCGACGCGCCTCGTCGGAGCAAAGCCGCCAAAATTAAAACCCTAACCCTAACCGTGCAGCCGCCGCCGTCATAACCTGCCGCCCGACCAACTTGGAATTCCGTGCTTTTTCTCGCCTCCCGAGGGTATTTAAGCACTGTAGCCACCGTCTCTAGGGTTTGCCACGCCGCGCACTTCTTTCCCTCAAACCTCACCGTGGTGGTGCCTCGGCCTGGAGAACACCTTTCCGAAATATCTCGCCACACACACGGTGTTCCGCCGCCTTGTTCTTCCTCTCGGTGAGTCTCCACCGTGTTCTTGGTACCAGCGAGTTTGTCTCCTTCTCTCTTCCGGATTCAGCGATTTTTTCGGTTCGATCGCAACTCCTTCGCCCCAGTAGTGTCTTCTTCCCGCCTCCGTTGGTCTGCGCCGACACCGCCGCCTTGAGCTTCTTGACCACCGTGGTGGCCGATCTCCTTCCGGCGCTCGGGATCGTTCCGCGTCACCGGTATTGCGTAACACCACGACCGTAAATCGGCCCGGTCGTCTGAGACTTTGCCACGTCCCGTGGCAGGCAATGTGATCCACATCACCTCTTGCCCTCTTGCCTTATGCGCCATGTCATAGCCCGTGGGCTCTTGTTTCGCGTGGCGTCCCGTCGCCGTTAAGCCGAAGTCGGCCACCACTTGGCCGTAGCGTGCGGAACCGTCTTCGCCATAGATACGTGTGTCGCCATGTATCTTTGCGCGTATCGCCCACATCCCCTCGACACGTATGCCCTAGTGCCCGCGTCATCGCGCCACGACACGCCAGGTGTTAGCCACGTCGTGCCACATCGGCGCCACGTCAGCGAAAACCTCACCCCTTCGCCATGTCAATGCCACATCGCGCCATGTGTTCTACACGTCACCCGTGCGCCCCTCGGTGAACCGAGTTCACGTGAGCCGTGTCTATGACACGAGGGCCCCACATGTCAGCCGCACGATTTAATTTCCATTTTCGGTGATTTTTCCCGAATTTCCGAGTCCAACCAATCGTATCGCGACACGTGTCATATTTTGTCATTTTCCCGATTTTCTCTCCCGAGAAACTTCGGAAGGCCCGTTCTTCTCCGTTCGAACTCCGATTTGAACGATTCAAATTTCTAAATTCATCTAAAATCAGGATCTATCTGTTGGTGTCATTTTTATAAATTTTTGAATTTTATTTATTTCTGTTTATTTATGGTTTTGCCCCGATTCGCGTGTTTCGCGTGTAGACGACGCACCGGTTGAGCGAGAGGAGCATCCAGCAAAGGTTGCAGCAGCGGGTGAGGTTGAAGGCAAGTCTCCTTGACCATGTTGAACCCAAATTTATGAAATGCTATTTTGTTTTTAAATTATTGCATGCTATTTGAATTATGAATTTTATTTTAATGTCATTTTTAAATGCTTAGATAAATACCAAATTGTTATAACCACATTGACATTCATGTTGACAACCTTTGACACCCTAGGAAAACTAATTACTGTAATTAATGGTAATTAATCTTGCTATGGGAGCGGTAGAAAATGCTTAGCCATGCTTAATCACGTCGGTACCTTACCATTATGGAAATTCTTTCATTTTGACTCAAAAGTGATTTATGGAAATGGTGGCAATTGTTGCGGTATTGTGAAATGTATGGCAATTGGTGTTGCCGGTATTAATTTGAAATTTAAAAGTGAAAAATGATTTAGGCAAGGCGGAATTGGTTGAATGGCGGTCAGGATGCACAAAATTTTTGGAATGTGATTGCCGCCCTAGTCAATTAAGGACCGGTCATATGTGGACACCATGGGCCATGCTATACAGTACAACCACATGTCTATATGGGTACGACCTGGCTAAGTAATTTGCATGAGTCGCTATTTGACTTCGCCAGTGGGCTGTGCGAGCTTGTCGGGATGACACTTGCAAGGCGCAAGGGGGGGCTGTGAGGGCGAAACCTTAGCGGGTGAAGTCGGTAGCGATGAATGCATTGTAAAGGCCTTGTCATGATCTCCCTGCCGGCACATCAAAGGAAGTGTGTCAATAGCTTGGCGCAAAGGGCTGATCATGTCGTGTGGGTAAAGTGTACCAGCTCTGCAGAGTCTTAAAAACTACTTAAGTAGCCGTGCCTACGGATAAGGGCAAGCGTGGAACGCTTTCACATAGTAGATTTTCTGGTTTTGGTTTTAAAATGGAAATGATGGATTTGGTTTAAAAATGAAAATGTGGTTGGGAATCCGCGAGCGGCTAGAGCTCTGGATCTTAGTTTGGCGGCTAGAGCCAACCAGGTAGTTGGAACCTGGAAAATTGTTATACTTCAAAGTCAATTAATTATGCTATTTACATTTTGTTAAATGCTGCTTTATGAAATTATTACTTGTATTTACATTTCAATTTCGCTTTGTGCAAATGAACCCTATATGCTTCCTTTGTTCAAGCCATGCATTTAGTTATTGCATTATGTTTCCGAGACTTGCGAGTATGTTGCATACTCACCCTCGCTTTTTTATTGCGGGCTGCTTATTCCATAAAGCGATGAAGACATCTGTGGTGAAGACTTTGATGAGGAGGGCGACTCGATCTTCTAGGGGAGCGCACTCCGATCGGTTGCTGTGGGCATCTTGATTAGCTCTTTTGTTCTACATTTCATTTGCTACATTTCACTTAAGTCCGTAAGGCTCCATTCTTATAAAAAGGTGATGATGGATGTTTATGTCGTTACACTCTTTTGCTTATTCTTGTTATTTACTTTTGATATATCTGCGTTATCATCCTTTGTATCTTTGTGTGCTAAATTGTTCTGGACTAAGCGGTTGAAACCTGGGGGTTGGATTTGGTAAATCCGGGTCCCCACACTCGGTAGGTGTTCTTGTTGGCGTATTTCCCAAATTAAAACGGACAGGTGTGACTCCTCCTTTCTTGGGACAGACATTGGCGAAGTGTCCCATTTCGTTGCAGTTGTAGCAGCGTCTCCCTGTCATTGACACATTTCTGCGGTAGGTGACAACTCTTCTGACGTTTGAGGATTCGACGGTAGAGTCACTGTCTTTGTATTGGTGTTCTTACCTTTGCCCAGTGAAATCGGGTGAACTGTTGAGGTACCACCCTTGGCCTCTGCTGACCTTGACGACTCCCCTGCTGGGCCATGCGGCGTTTGCGGTTGTCATCCAACTCTTTGCGCTTATCTTCTAGGATAAGTGCCTTGTTGACCAGCTCTTGGAAATCAGGGAACGTATGGGTGATCAGTCCCACTTGAAGTCCGGAGTTGAGTCCCTTCATAAACCGGGATTGCCTAGCTTTGTCAGTGACCACGTCTTCTGGAACGTAACGGGCCAATTGCGTGAACTTGTTAAGATAATCGGCCACTGATTGGCCTCCTTGCTTCAATGATCGGAACTCCTCTTTCTTGAGTTCCATCATCCCCTCCGGTACATGATACTGGCGAAAGGCTATGGTAAACTCCTCCTAGGTGATTTCCTGAGGATGCTCGTGAGAAGCACAATAGTTTTCCCACCACTCTGCAGCAGTGCCTTCTAACTGGTGAGAGGCATACAGAACCCTCTCATTGCCAACACATTGGGTTATGTGTAGCTTCCTCTCAATTGTACGCAACCAATCATCAGCTTCTATGGGGTTAACATTCCCAGAGAAGGTTGGGGGTCTGGTTCTCATGAAGTCTGACAGCCTTGAGTGGTGCCCATGATGCACAGCTTGGTTGTTGTTGAGATTATTAGCGGCAGCTTGATTCTGCAGTTGTTGCATCTGTTGCATCATTATGCGCATCGGTTGAGTCTGCGATCAAAAAATGCACCAGTGTTGTTCATATCCACAGTGGGGTTGAGGATTCTGCGCATTGCCTTCGTTTCCTTCTCTTTGTGACCCGCTTCCTCGAGCTCCACGGTTTCCACAAGTGTTCACCATCTGAAGAACAATAAGTTTAAGGAAAAGGGGAAATAGAGTAGGCAAGTAACAAGAATCTTATGCGGGGAGAAGATTTGTTTGACTCAAACATAAGCATGTAATTTTTATTTAATACCATAAAGGTATGGCCGCTCACATGTGTCTACGGGCATTGTGGCACATACCAAGCACACATAAAACATCCATAACATATTCGTAAATATTGTTCATCGCAAGCAACCATAGCAACTCGTAAGTTCAATCAACCGTACTAAGGTAAACTCAACTAAACTGACTCAAAGATAACGTGACTCAACGCAGGAGTCGACTCAGAAATATAAATAAAGCACTCAGTCGTCGAGCCATCCAGGCTGTGGCCCTCCGGGTGGGTAGTGCGGCGGGTGTGGCGGCATCGGGGAGAATTGGTCCTGGTGGCCCCCGGCTGGCGGAACAAACGAACCCACTGACTCTGCTGGCTCTGGTGGTGCCTGCTCTGGTGCTGGTGGCTCTGGCACCACCGGCACTGGTGCCTCCTGGATGGGTGCCTCCTGCATCGGCACGTCCTGCTCAGGCTCCTCGGGGTCGGGGTAGTGCAGCTCCGAAGATCGGCTCCGGCTCTGGTCCCTCCAGCAACTCCTCGAGCTCGTGCACCCTCCTGATGTAATGAGACATCCCCTCTCTAACATCCTGGCCCAGGCCACGACCTCGGCGACCTCATCACAGAGTCCTCTGCGGCTCTGGGCAGTCTCGTCTATGAGCTCCTCTGGCGATGACATACCTCGCCAGGTGGGTGACCGTAGCATCGTCCTCCTCCTCCGGGTCTCTGTCAAACCTGTTGTCTCGGCGTGGATGGAGATGGAAGACAGTGCCGACAAGCTCCTCAGAGAACGCGCGTGCGATATGGCGCATCGCCAGACGGGCGGTCTCCTGGATCCCGGCCTCAAAAGTGGACCTCCGGGCAGTGAAGTAGAATGGACGACTGGCTCTCCCTCGGTCTCGAGCGTAGATGGTGACCTTGACGTCCCAGGCAATGTCCAGCCCAGCACGCACCACGGACGTACCCCTGTAGATCGGCCGAACGAAGCCCTCAAGAAACTGCAGCAGGTACCACAGCTCCGCAGCATAACCTCCAGTGCTCTCCCCGAAAGAGTGGATCCTCCTCATCTGCCCAAAACAGATCTCGTCAGATCTAAAATTTTAAAAGAACTCAAACTGATAACAAAAATACAGCATAGGAATGAAGTAAGAAAGAAAGGATAAGTCAAGGTGTCATTTATAATCTTGTGCACTTTTAACCTTTAGAAATTAGCTTTATCTTAATCGGCGATCTACTTAAGGTCAAGTCCTCATATCGGTATGCTCGATACCACCTCTGCGTGCCCGAATTTACAACCGGACACTCTGTGTATTCAGCACTAGTCGAGATCGCGCTAGTGCACACGAGACTAAACAGGTATAATATCACATCATACACAATGAATATTAAATAAAGTACTTCAAACATTTATATAAGCGAGTGTACGACCTTATGGTCATCCTTACAATAGTTATGCCACGCTTGCAGGCTTACAATAATCAAATAACAAAAGTTCAATGAATGAATATAAAAAGTCTTGGTGTTCCATCTTTTCCTGATCGCTCAAGCGAAGGCTTGCCCTTAGTTTTCCGGCTCCTCGACATACTCTTCCTCGTAAGCTGGTGTAGTTTCTTCTTCTGGTAGGTTTGTCCGCAAGGGTGAGTACACACCGTGCTCAACAAGTTATGCACAAAATGCACATCTATATACTATATGCTTGGCATGTTACAAAGGAATGGCTTAATGGTTATTTTGCTTTTGCACCAATATCTTAAAAAGATATTTATTTAGATTGAAAGCATCAAATCATATAACTATCATATTTCTCAAGTTGTTTTCCATATCATTTTGGACACAGTCCTAATCACAATTTCTTTGGCTTCCTGACCTCCACCCCATTTTATTTTCAAATACTACCCCTTATTTGTAATTCGAGCATTGTCCATTACCGTGGACTCGGCTATTGAACAGTTTTGACACTCTGCGAGAGGTTGTACACTTTACCCACAAGATCAGATTGCACACCACAAAGGCGATTAATTAGTAACAAAGCTTTTGAGAGACTTCTCTCGGCCTAAGAACCTCTCCGTGTTGCCTTCACTATCACTTCCCTCACTCGAGCGCAAGTATAGGACCGACAAACACCGTTGGACGGTACCAAGCAGTAACAGCACGCTCCCCGTCTGATTACCCCTGTAAGCGCCACCCCGAGGTATCAAAGGTAAGACATCGAGAATCCTACTAAACTAGGTCTTCCCATTCAGACATGTGGTTGTCACGAGACTCTCGAGTCAAAGGCTTGCAAGGTAAGGTCCTTAATCGACCAAGGCAAGACAAGACATCCTTCTCTCAGATTGGCACACACCCTCACAACACTCAACCCATTCCACAGTTGCCACACAGCCCACAGCACGAAGCCTCGGTCCACTTGCCCCAGTCTAAATCAAATCCACCCCGGGTTGTTAATAATTACAACACATGCTCATATTCATCTTTCATGTAAAACCACATGTGTCTCTACATTCCAATGTTAATACCAACAACATTCCACTTTATTCAAAAAATCATTCCATAATATTTAGTCAAGGTTACATTTGTATTTCAAGAATATCATTCACGTAGTAAGCATAACTAAGCAACTATTCACGGTCTAGCCTCCGTGTTGGCACAATATATATCATCAACCAATTAGATTTACCCAACTTAGGTTAACAAGGAGTCATGGCATACAAATGATATCAAGGTGGCATAAACAAATTGGTTGGATAGCTAATTTACCCAAAATAATCAAAGTCATTTTTAGTTGAATTAGCATGCATAGTTTAAAACAAAGTATATTTCAAAACATTTAAGAACAACATGGTCAAAGCATAACTTGCCTTCAAAAAGTTCTTGATCCTCGATCCAAGTCAAATCTTGTCTTTGAAATTCCTCGCAACCTCCCCGAGCAAATCAGCGTGTCGGGACCCGGATATGCAAATCCGGAACCCTCTGGTATATCTGACACTAGTCGAGATCACGCTAGTGCACAAGGTGAAACATAGATGACATATCATTCCATACATCGAAATACTAAGAAGAAGCAAATTATTATTGAATAAAGCAAACGACCTTATGGTCAAGGTTCATACACCAATGCCTCTTGGCTTAAGAAACAAATAAACTGTTGCAGCGGAAATAAAATAACTTGGGCCATTCGACATGCCACAGGCAATCGTCTGGGGAAACGCCATCCTAGTCGACGAGGTCTTCATAGTGTTCCTGCTCTTCAAAGTCTTCACCACAGATGTCTTCATCTGCTTTATGGAATAAGCAACCCCGCAATAAAAAGCGGGGTGAGTATCTACAACATACTCGCAAGTCTCGGAAACTTAATGCAAGTAACTAAATGCATGGCTTAAACAAAGGAACGATATATATGGTTCATTTGCGTAAAGCCATAACTTGAATTGAAATACAATAATAGAGTGGCAGTTAATAAAACAATAATAAATAATCGGTAAATCAATGGTAGACAACATGAACAGAATGACTAGGCATCACCCTACATCATTGAAACATGTATCATCCACACAATTCAACAGTATAGCTTGAGACAACAAAACAACAGTGAACTCCCCGTTCCCATTCCAACAATTCCACATTTCATGAAAGTACTCTATACCCCGTGTGAAATCCCCGGCTTGTCCATGACCATGACACGGCTATTCGAATAGGTTACACTCTGCAGAGGTTGTACAGCTTTACCCACAAGACATGATCATCCCTTGGTGCCAAGCGCTAAGAACACACTTCCTTTGGTGTGTCGGCAGAGAGATCACTACAAAGCCTTTACAATGCATATCCAACCCAAGACGCCCTCTAAGGTTTAGCCCTCGGGGCCCCTCTTGAGCCATGTGAGTCTACCCGTCTCACACCAACAACCTGGCGATTTAAGACTAGACACCGCAAATTAATCAGCTAGGTCCGTCCCATACCGGACTTGTGGTTGCAGTTAGGCCCAGTTCAATGGCGCACAAGATTAAGTCCTTAAATTGTCTCGGGCAAGACAGCCCACATCCCAATGTGCCAAACAAGCACCCTTTCTCGCACGATCAATTGCCCGAGGGAAACATTTTGTTCAACCCAAAACCATTGGCATCCCCGCCATGGTACAACAAGTTTTACAACAAAGGGTCAACACCACAATTCAATATCTCATTAAGTCAAGATTAACATTAGCTCACGGTGATATGAATCCCATCGGACAACTAAGCATGGCTAAGCATAGCTACGATAACCCAATGTTGGTACTATGATTATGTCCAACTAGTAATGTCCCAACCTATGGTTAACAATGGATACATGGCATTCCAATAATCAAAGGGGGCATACTCGAACAGGTAAATAGCTACTCCCGTAAACTAGCATTGTTACACAAATAGCATGCAATTGTATAAAACAAAGTACTTTTGCAAACATGGGTTCAATATGATCAAAGGTCTACGACTTGCCTTGTTGTTCAAGTGCTGAGTCTTGGTCTTCGAAATCTCCGTTCGGCCACAGGGTAAGGAAGCGGGCGGTGGTGACGCGGCCGGATCGAGATCGTTCTTGGACGATCCGACGGCCAGAGGTTCTGAGGCGACGACGGCGAGAAGGCGGCGACTCACCGGACTTAGGAGAGACGACGAAGGTTTGGCATAAATCGGGCGGATCGAATCGGAAGAAGTAGCGGATCCGGGAAGAACACGGCGCGGGAACTTCGTGGGTACCAAAACCACGGTGGAGACGCACCCATGCGAGCAAGAAAACCGGCGGAGAAGGAGCTCGGACGCGGGCGCCTTCGGCGAGCTTGTTTACTACGATGGCTTGCGTCTCGGCGTGGATAAAGGCGGCGGATGCGGCGCAGAGCTAAGAACGCGACACGAGGCTTGGCGGCGGCTTTATAGCCTTGGGAGGCGTCGTGGCACAAACTCCGAGCGGCGGCGGGCGGCTAGGGTTAGGGTTGCAAGGCGTGACGGGCAATTTGGCCGAGGCGGTGAACAGTGATGGGCCGGGAGGTTCGGCCGAGGAGAGTTTTTGAAAAATTAAAACATTTTCCGAATTAGAAAAATCCAGAAATTCAAATAAAGGCAAATAAATTCAAATAAATAGCAAATAAATTCAGAAAAATCCCCAAAAATACAGAAAAATTCCTTGAAGCACAAGGAACCCAACAAAAACTGGAAACCTTTAGTTTGATGCATAGATTAATTAAATTAAATCTTTTCATTATTGGAAAATTCATATTAAGCTTCAATTAATTCCAAGAAAATGCAAATGGTTTATTTTTGAATTTTAAACATACCAAAACTCAAAATTTTGGGATGTTACACAACGTCTAATTGAAATCAACATACACACAATGAATACATTTTCCAGAGAACTAAATCAACTCTAAAAATTCCATAAAAATCACCAATAAATAGTTCACATTTTTACAAATTTTTGGGCATTGGAATCACTCAAATCCGAGTTAAAATGCAAAAGTTATAGCCTTTACAATATTCTGAAAATTCATAAAAGAATAAACCGAATTATTCATCTATTTTCCACCGATTTTTCCAGCTATTTTCCCTCGGCTCGACACGTGTCGAGGAAGTATCAAGCCACATCTACACGCGCTTCCGGACCGTTGGATTCGAATCCGACGGCGGAAAGACTACCCGAGTGGTTCACTGTTAACGAGCCTACGTGGCCTCACCTCCTCCGTTGGATGGCGATCGGGCGGTCGAGGAAGCTCGCAAGGTCGGCGAAGGTGCGGCGAAGAAGTGCTACCGGAGACGAAGAAGAAGACCTCCGCGACGGCGTTTCCGTGATGCTCCGGCGAAGTGAGGTAGTGCTTCGGATGCGGCTTGACGCGGGCTTTACTCCGGTGGTCATGGCGACGGCGAAGAGTCACCGGAGCGGGCGCAAAACGCGGCGGAACGGCTCGGTACTACGGCGAGGTCCTACGTGCTCTGTGGCGATCCTTGGAATGCGTGAAAGAGCTCTATGTGTGCGGAGTGAGGTGTTTTATACCGTGCGCTAACTCACAAGACGGCGGAGTGATCATGGCGGCGATATTAGCGACGGTTTCGAATCGGAACGCACGGCGGCGGCGGTGTTTTCTTTCCCCCATAGACGAAGTGACGCGACCGATTCGTGACCACACGATCAAAATCGCACGGTGGATTGACGGCGGCTTTAGGGTTTTCATTCGTGCGCCAAGAATGGGCCCGGCCGTTCTTCGCTTCAATTCAATTTCAAAGGTTTTTCGAATAAAAATAATTCTGAATATTCATTTAAATTATTTGAGGCTTCAAAAATATCAGAAAAATTCTAGAAAAATTCTAGAAAATATTTTAAAACATTTTGAACTCAAATAAAATATTCTCACTTTTATTTTATTAAAACTTCTCTTTATTAAATTAATTTTCAAATAAGAGTTAATTTCAAAAATCGAGATAATTACAAATAAATTCTAGAAATTCTCGAAATTCAAATTAAATTGTAAAATTAAAAAATAGCAAAATTTGAGGATGTTACAACAACCTTGGACAAATTGGGTGGTGGCGCAAGGTAGAGCAAAGAACCTCTCGCGGGTTGCGGTGTTGTAGCTTGAAGGTGGGTCGACAGGTATACCTTCAACTCATCGAAGAACGATCGCCTCGAGGTCCACTCAAGTTCCCTGCTTACGTAACACGAAAGAAAGGAAGCGCCGCGTCGCCGAGCCTCGAGATGAACTCTTGAGGCGGCCATGCGGCGGTGAGGCTCGCACCGCTGACCGAGGTCGGGCGCCATCTTCTCGATCGCCTCGATCTTTTCGGGTTCGCCAACCCCGAGCCCCGATCATGTGGCCGAGCACCTTTCACGATGCCGCGCCAAACACGCACTTCTCGGGATTGAGCTTGATCTTGTGCCTATTCAGGTTGGCGAAGGTTTCTTCGAGGTCCCTAACGTGGTCGCCTTCAGAGAGGCTCTTGACGATGATGTCGTCCACGTAGACCTCAAGGTTTCGCCCGATCTGAGGGTCGAACATCTTGGTCATCAGACGCTGAAACGTGGCCCCAGCGTTGCGCAGACCAAACGACATGGTCGTGTAGCAATAGGTGCCAAACGGCGTGATGAACGACGTCTTGCTCTCATCGTCAACCGTTAGCTTGATCTGATGGTACCCCGAATAGGCATCTAGGAAGCTTAGCATCTTGGCGTTCGCGGTGGAGTCGACGATCTGGTCAATGCACGGGAGCGGGAAGTTGTCCTTCGGGCAAGCCGAGTTCAACCCCGTGTTGTCCACGCACATCCTCCATTTTTCGCCTTTCTTCTGGACGATGACCGGGTTCGCCAACCATTCGGAGTAGTCGATCTCGCGAATGAAACCGGCCTTCGAGAGCTTGTCAAGGTTCTCCTTGATGATCGCAACCTTTACGAGAGAAGCGGCGCGCTTACGCGCCGACGGGCGGCGATCCGCCGACACGCAACTTGTGCTCAATCACCTCCCTCGGGACGCCAGGCATGTCTGCAGGCTCCCAGGCGAATACGCCCTTATTAGCGCGGAGGAAGGTGACGAGCTCGAGTTCCTATTTGGAACTCAGCTCGGCCGAGACATGGATGCATCTGGTCGGGTCGTCCTCCTCGAGTGGCACGGCCTTCGTCGCCCCGCTGGGCTGGATCGCCGCCTTCTGACGAGCGTTCTTTACCGTCGCCACTAGGCCTCGCTGGGGCAGCAAGCCGGCGAGGGCCAAAGCCTTGGTCTCGCATCCGTGCGCCGCCTGTAGGTCGCCCCACACGGTTATGATGCCGTTGGGACCAGGCAGCTTCATACACCGATGGTCGTAGTGGTTGGCCGCCATGATCTTGATCAGGGCAGGCCGCCCAAGGATAGCGTTGTACGGGAGGTCCCCCTCGACCACCTCGAAGGTGATCAGCTCAGTGCGGAAGTTGGCCGAATCGCCGAAGGTGACGGGCAAGACCACCTGCCCCAAAGGGGTGGTCAAGCTTCCAGGGACGATCCCGAAGAAAGAGACGGTGATGTCCTTGACCTTCGACCGGGGAATCTGCATCCGGTCAAGCGCTCCAGCCTGCAGCAAGTTAAGGGAACTACCACCATCGACCATGACACGACCGACCGCGGTGTTGCTGATGGTCGGGTCACGCACTGTGGCGGTTTCGATCCCGGCCATACCTTGAAGCGCGTCCCCCGGAGAAAAGGTGATGGTGGCCCCACCACTTGCGCCATTGCTCGGCGGGTTTCGGCGGACGACACAATAAATGGTTCGCGAGGCGGCTTTGAGTTCGCTACGGATCGGTAAGCCGACGAGCCGCCAAGATAACATCGATCGGCGCTTCGCCTACGCTAGAATTCGAGTCGAGATCGTCACGGTCCGCCCAGCGCTCACCCCGTCCTACTGGTGTCTACTTTGATAACCGGGCATTTCCTCTCGACCATCGTAAAATGCTTCTAGCCTACTTTGCCAAGCCCTGCAAGTCCGTAGGTCGTGGCCGGCTGCCCTATGAAACAGGCAGAACTTTGTTTCATCGTATCCCAAGCGCCCCTCGGCTCCCTGCGGCCGAAAGCATCGTCTCGCCGAGGCCAGTGTCGGCCCTCCCTGGCTGGGGCTGATTCTGCACCTAGCGAGGTCGAGGCCGCCCTTGGCGAGGTCAGGACCCCTCCCGGGCTTGGTCTTGGACCTCAAGGACCTCACGCTGGCCGTCTGCCGAAACGATCACTCGTGGCAGTCCGCCGTTCCTGCGGTCGCGCTTCCGCTTCTTGGGAGCGACGCCGTGGTCGGCGCCCTTGGAGTTGGATGGGTCGGCCTCTGTGGGGTTCAGACTGAGCTTACCTTGGTCGTAGTCGCGCTTCCAGTGGACAGCGTCGTCCGCGTCCGTATACCGCTCCGCCATACGGAAAAGCTTGTTGACGCTGAGCCGCGAGGCGATCTCCAAGTCCTCGGTAAGGTGCCGATCGTGGACGCCGAACTTGAAAGCTTTTATGACGGCTTTGTCGGAGATGCTTGGAATCAGGTTCCTCGTGCGGATAAACCACCGCACGAAGTCACGGAGTGGCTCGTTCTTGCCCTGGATGACACGATCCAGGTCTTTCTCCCTCGAGCCGCTCAGAACAACTCGAAAGTTGGGCGGATGGCGTTCGACTTGGCGCCGCGACACGAAGAGCCAAAGCTTCGGTTGAAGAGCCAAGTTCGCGCGCCTCGCCCCAAGACGGCCGGGAGGTAATTGGCCATGACGAGCTCGTCGCCCCGATCGCCAGATGGCGAATAGATAGACGAGGAACTCGTCTGGGTTTTTGGTCCCATCGGCGTTCTATCAGCGCCGGCCGAACCGACCAGCGTATCGCATTTAAGGTCGTCGGAATCGCCATGCACCATAGGCGGGACAGATCTTGGCGCCAGTGTGGTCGTTGCCAACAAGGTCTTCGGCTGCTGCCGCCGACTGGTCGAGGCTCCCGGTGGTCCGACCTTCGGTGGGAGCGCCCATGTCAGCCAAGCACGGAGTCACCTAGCACTACAAGAAAACAGGAAAAATTCGTGGGCCAAAACCCACGAATTTGAGCTAAAACCCACTTAATTTAAGTTAAATTAAATGAGGCAAACCGTCAATTTAGTTCACGAATTTAACTCGACGAAATTATTCAATTAAATTCGTGGTACCCACAATTTACATTAAATTGTGGTTATCAAAAAACCCACGAATTTAACTATTAAATTCGTAATTTGAAAAACCCACAGATTTATCATTAAATTGTGAATGAAAACTCATGAATTTAATAGCTTAAATTCGTAATGAAAAAACCCACAAATTTAATCATAAATTAAATGGGTTTTAAATGGCCCACGAATTTATCAGGCATTTATACAAAAAAAAATATATATATATATCCAGATCGAAAAATAACGTTTATTAAAATTTAAATCATGTAAAGCTAGCTGCTAAAAAGATGTTATGATCATCAAGTTTCGTACACGCTATTTTTGATGTTATTTAACTTCACAAAAGTGTCTCTGTGTGCAGAATGTCTCAGAAGACAAACTTTCTAAATGCTTCCAACTTCTGAAAAAAATAAGGGAACAAATAGCACAAATTTACATTGAAAAAAATGTCTGATTCTCAGTGATAACTTGGTAATAATTGCCCGTCTTTCATATTTGCAGAATCATTTGTAGCGTCTAACAAGCTTCAGAATCCGTTCATAGTGCCAGAGTATGCCTTGTTACCTGCACAGAAAAAGGCAATCATTTTCACACAATTCTGACTAGAGAACAGTAGATTTATGAAAAAGATGACAAAATTTTTCTCCTTTACCCAAGAGAAGAGATTATGATATCGCTCAGTGCTAAGGACAGAAAAGTGTAATGGTGCCCACTAATCCAATGAGAGAACACACATGCAAAAATACTCATTTGACTAAGAAGTCCACATTTAACTGCATACAATTTGCACATGTAAAATGATGCTGTCCTGTTCTCCATCATATGCAGTTAGCTGATTCATAATATAACAAAAAATGGGGAATCAGATAGCAGAAACAAGTATTATTTCACCTAGTGGGAGAGCAAATGCAGAGAGCTCAAGATGAAAACTGACGGCAGTTTAACTTCTAGCAGTGCAATATACTTTCCACAGAGAGAGAACTGGGTATATGTATTCATCATTACAAACTAACGAAAAACGGGGTGCGATCCCACAGTATACGTAGAGAACATGCACCATGGCTTCACCCTAGTTTTTACTTTGAACTGACATTTGCTGACTTACCATCATGACAATTTCTCCAAGACTTTTTCCACCATATGTCTTTGTTGTATGCCGCTCAAAGATTCTGATTTCATAATTGCACTCGATACTACAATGACATTACTTGGTGAAGGAGCATTCACCTACAGGATGTAAACCAATATCACAAGCATAACATATATTACCAATTTACAATTTTCCAAAAAAGAAAAAAAAAGGTTAATAAAGGACTGGTAAAAGGCAGATGTGTACCCAAACTCGACCGTTCAGTCCAACAGCTATCTCAAATGATAGTTTTTTCCCAAGGGCCTCTAGAACTGGACATGCTGGAGAACTTAACAACCTACAAGCAGCCAACAGTAAAATATATAAGGAAAAACTGATGCTACTGCAATATTGAAAAATTATGGTATGTACTGTCCTCACATTCTTGACAGGCCAGTTGATGTTTCAAACATATAGCCATTTTTCAATTGACCAAATTCTGCTGCTTTTCCCGCAGCTGCAAAAGAGAGCCCATAGCATTATATTTGGATAGCAGTATCAGGAAACTAACAGAATGAGCATACTACAACAGTCTAGCCAGACACAGTATCATTCCACAAGGTGAAATGTTCTCACACCCAAGGAGTGAAGATTTGCAAGGTGAATTTTTTTATATACTTCTAGGTCCTAATGGAAAGGCAACAATAGAAACACTGAATTATAAGCTAAAAATTTTACCATCCATGCATGAGAGCTCTGGATTCATGGTGCTATTTGCTTTCACCACTCGAGCATATATTAATGTACCAATCTGCAGGAGAAAACCTGTGGTAAGGTGCATATATAATTACAGTGCATCAAGTTCAAGAATGGAAACTGAATATTAGGACTCAACATTGTGGCACCACCTTCTAGCATCATTTGAAGCTGAAATCATATTAGATATACACATACAACCTAGTTGACTATAACATCCAGGTCAGATATTTCACAAATTATAGCAATGCACACACTATTGAATACATGTTATTGAAACCACATAAGGTGGCCTACTGTACCATTTTGTATATAAAGAATGATGGACAAATAGAAAATCAACAAAGGTGATGCCCCATTCAGGAGGCATTCCGATTTTGCTAGTATCGTCATTTTTGCTGCATGAATCCACATTGCGATTAAGGAAAGGAAGCTGATTAACTTTTCGAATAACTGACTCAAGCCCATTGTTGTATCCTACTCAGCTGGCCATTTCCCCTACTTTCCTCCACGTTTAATCAAGTGATTAGTGACTTGACCGATCGAAATGAAAAAAAAGTGTTTTACAAACAAAACTTGACACTTTGTAGATATTTAATGACGTATATTTTTGCCTAAAAATTGTCGATAAAAACTGTATGCAGTTTATAAAAAGATGAAACAACTGAAATATGCACCATGCAAGAACTCATTTATCTACTAAGGTGCCAAACAATTTGGTCCAATGAATGAGTCATTATGAATTCATCTTTAATTTTATGAAAAATGAAATGATACGATGATAGTTATTCAAGGCAACATAACCATAAGTTCAATGACTAACAAAGGCAGCATGGTGGATAAGCACACTGTAGCAAAAGGTTCCTTCTTTGATGACCAATAAAAGCAGGACACCATTGTGTGCTTCAGGAAAAAAAACTATAAAAAGATTATTTTGGATAAAAAAAATCAACAATAGCTGATGAACCAATGCCATACCTCAAACTTCGGTATGTTTCTCCTGGTTCCGCCTTCAAATGAAAGCACTGGTAAAAAGGCCAAATTAGGCCCCTTTATGTCCACCAAGAAGTTCTGGAATAACCAACTCCAGCTTAGAAAAAAAAGGGACTAAGAATACATCATATAAGGTGTTTCAGAATACATTCATCAATTTAAAAACTAAAATCAAGCTTTTAGTCAGTGTTCTATGGTCAAATTTGCGAATGATCATTTTGATTTCAGGTAATATATTTGAACTGATAAAACAGTGAGCATATCGTCAGAATTACATGCAGATACATATAAATGCAATCATATAACTACAACTAGAGATAGGTACTTCTGAATGTAAATGTATACTTACATCTGGTTTGGTGTCAACCACAATACCAAGAATTGTATCTTCTACAGAAGGTATATACTGCCAAAGAAACAACAAATATCACATGAATAGGCAGCTGCTGAATCAGAATGCAAGGAGAGTGAACAAGAACTATGCACAATCTCGCACTCTACAGTTAAACAGATACAAAGAAAAAGGTTTGGAGTTTTTCAAACTGATTAGCTGTCAATAAGTTTAAGCAATCAAGACTTCAAACATTATTCAAAAGAAAGGCCAAAGCAACATATAAGGCATAGTTTAAAGGTAATAACTACAACAGCTACAAATGCATGTTATGGTGCACTAGTACTGTAATTTACATAGCATTGGATTAACATAACCCAGTCCATAAGAGCAGCACTTCACAAGCTGCCACATTAGTTTGGTAATTTACAGAGCAAGGGCCACGCATATTCTGCATATCTAATCAACTGCAGTACTTTAGCCATGGTAATCACGTAGAAATAGCAACGGAACTATCTTTCAGTTCAACCATGAGGTGTAAAAAAAATAACTTGGCCGCACAAAGCAATTCGATAGTTGGCATTAAAACAGCATGTCGTAGCTACACTATACACAGCGAGCATATTTCATCAAGAGTTTCACATTCGCACATCTGAGCTCCAACAGAGGAACAATGTCCACAGTGGCATCTATCAGCACAAACCAGAGGACTCACCCTCTTCTGGGAGCTGTCGACCCAGTACTTGTTTGGCTTGGCTAGTCGAAGCCTGCCGACAGTGGTCGCCTGGATGGTGTCACAATCCTGCAAGCCCAACGAATCACTCGTAAGCATCATGAGCCAAATAAACTCCGATTAAACCCTAAATCCCCAAATCTCACACGGGGCAACGGTTCCCACTTTGCACCACGAAACAGTTTACCTGGCGCAGGCCGGCGCCGAGCTTGATGGTCTGGTTGGTCATCTCGGCGAGGTCCAGGACGACGTCGCCGGGGCCTGGGCACCGACGGTGAGGTGAGGTGAGGGGGGCGATTAGAAACCTGCCTAGGTAGCGAGTTGGAGGTTAGCACAAGGGCGGAAGGCTTACCACGTGGCTGTCGACGAGGGCGGAAGGCGGCGCCTTTCTCGACTCCATTGCTCAGAGGCGGCGGAGCGGCGTGGTGCGCACGGCGCGGCTACGCTCCTGGCTTTCCGTGTGCGCGTGCTTACAGCGGGGCGGGGGCGACGGCGTGCGACGGGCGGGCGCGACGACGCGGGGGCTGGCGGCGAGGGCGGGCGGCGGTGGGGGCGGGGCGAGGGCGGGGCGGTGGCAGGGCATGGTGCGAGCAAGCGGGCGGGCGTGGGGGCGGGGCTGCGTCGCGGGCGGGGCAAGCAAGGGCGGTGGTGAGAGGGAGAGGGGATCGACAGAGAGACTGAGAAGAGAAGCGAATCGATCGGGCGGGTTAGGGTTAAGTTTTTAAATTCGTGGGTAAAATGGGCCCACGAATTTAAGTAAATTCGTGGGTCTGTGCATGTACCGACGAATTTAAATGATAAATTCGTGGGTTTTTTTCTGACCCACGAATTTAATTAAATACGTGGGTATTTCGTAAACCGACGAATTTAAATCTGTAAATTCGTGGGTTTTTTTTGGACCCACGAATTTAAAAAAACCCACGAATTTTCTCCTGTTTCTTGTAGTGTAGGAGGTAGCGCAGGCGATCCTGGACCTTGCGGCGCCTGGGTGGAACAACTGGGGAGAGGTCTCCCCCCGACTCACTGCTGGCCAACGCGGAGCTCGTGAAGTTCGGTTCGCGCCTGACCCTACCCGGGCTGGTGCTCCGTTGGGTGCGCTGGCGACGACGTGATGAGTTGTCATCGCTTCTCAGGGAGTGGGTCCCCGAGTGATGACTCCGGTGCTGCGGAGGTATGACCTCGGTCGTAGCCCGATCGAGCTCTTCGGCCAGGGCTCGACCAAAGAGTTCCGACTTTACCCTATCGGGATCTGCCATGACCCGGGCGATAGCGCGGAGGCGTTCTCCGAGCGAGGAAGCTGGATTCCGGATGATGTGCCGCCTTCTCGGTGCTCCTCGGGAGGCGATCCGCACGCTTGGTTGATGGCGACTTGCACCATCCGGTGGGCGTCCTCAGGGGTCTGCGGATCACGGTCATCCGCAGCGGCACCGCGTCTGACCGCGCCATCAAGAGCGTCTTTGCGTGGCGTGGCGAGGGTGAAAACAGGGAGGCCGAGTTCGAGTCGCGCGCCGTACCACGCGTAGTGGAACGTCCATCGATGAAGTGCGCCATGCTCCAAGACTTTGGTGTTTTCCCTGCGAATGAGCAAAGCCAATCGGGCCCCACGGTGGGCGCCAGCTATCGACGATCGAAATCGCCAACCGCAGAAATGGAAACGGGGGTTAGAAAGTCTTGGGACCTGGCGAGCTTAGCCCAACGGAAAAGGGATTGACGCCACGGAGGTCGGAGCTAGGCGAAAGCAGGCGTGAGACAAGGATTTATACTGGTTCGAGCCCCTGTGAAGGTAACAGCTCTACTCCAGTCGCCCTGCGGCGGTGTTCTTTTTTGTTCTCGAGTACAGAGGTGTGTTATAGCTCAAGCTAAAGTGATGGAGGTGTCTAATGCCTAAGTCCTGATGTGTGTCCTTCTCGTGTCGCAGATCCTCGACTTTATACCTTCCTCGCTTCATAACGGGAGATATTCGGTGGTGGCCTTCATGCACGTTGAGGGTGGCGATAATCGCCGGACCGGTCACAGCGCCGCTTCACCCCCACGATCCGCGTCTTGGTAACCGCGGGCAAGCGCGCGATCCGGAATCCAAGGGGGCTTTGATGCGAACGAGTCGGCCGAAGCTCGAGTCGTGGCGGATGCCGTGCTTTCGAGGGCATACGCTCTAGGTCGCAAGGCCTTGGCGTCACGCCAGTCGTGGTCGAGCCCCGAGCTTGGGAGCTCCTTGACCGTGCGCTGACTGACCAAGGGTTGCCCAACCCTCGTCAAACCCAATGGTAGAGGAGGAAATCTGTCTTGTAGACAGTTGCACCACAAATACGATTCTTAGAGAAACTAAATATTTTTAGACATTGATTAAGAAAACTGGAAATATTATGACCATCGCCGGAAGCGATGCTCTTATTGTTGGCACCGAAAGAGCCATCATAGTTCTCGCTATGAGCACTCGTATAATTATAGAGGATGCTTTATTATACTCTGAGTCCAATCGTACTCTCCTGAGTTTCAAAGACATCCATTTAAATGGTTTCTATATAGAGACTAAAAATGAGGATGGTACTGAATATCTACTCATGACCAAGTTTGACGGGTACAATAAACGTGTGGTTGAAAAACTTCCTTCCTTCTCCTTCGGGCTATATTACACATATATAAAACCTGAAATTTATGTTGCGATGTAAACCATAGTTAAAACCCGAAATATTTAAGATCACGGCATGATCGTCAGGTCATCCTAGGTTGAATATGATGAGAAGAATAATAAATAATTCTGTTGGCCATAATATAAAAACTACAGCCTTTCCCAAACCTGAAGCTTTTATGTGCCATGCATGTGCTAAAGGAAAGCTGATAGTTCACCCCTTTCATCTTAAAAATAGGGAAGAATCACTGAATTTCCTGGAGAGAATTTAAGGTGATATCTGTGGATCAATTCAGCCCCTGTCGGGCCCCTTCAGATATTTTATGGTGCTAATAGATGCTTCTACTAGATGGTCCTATGTATGTTTCTTATCTACTAGGAACTATGCCTTTGCTAAATTAATCACCCAAATCATTAAATTAAGAGCCTCCTTTCCAGAAGAAAGGATTAAGTCCATTCGAATAGACAATGCTGGCGAGTTTACCTCAAAAGCATTCAATGATTATTGTATGGCTCTAGGCATTAATGTAGAGCATTCTGTACCCCATGTCCACACCCAAAATGGCCTTGCAGAGTCATTAATTAAGAGAATAAAGCTTATTGCTAGGCCACTCTTGCAGAATTGTAGGTTACCCACCAGCTGTTGGGGCCATGCAGTGCTGCACGCTGCATCATTAATTCAACTCAGACCAACTGCATACCATGAAATTTCCCCTTTGCAGCTAGCGTGTGGGAAAGAACCAAGTATTTCCCATCTACAAAAATTTGGCTGTGTTGTATATGTGCCAATCTCTCCACCACAGCGTACCACCATGGGACCTCACTGGAAGTTGGGGATCTATATAGGTTATGAATCTCCGTCAATAATTAAATACCTAGAGCCTATGATAGGTGATCATTCACTGCTCGATGCGCTGATTCTATTTTTGATGAGGACAATTTCCCGGCATTAGGGGGAGATAAGTACCACATTGAAGAATGCCGGGAAATAGATTGGAATGCCACTAGCATTCAGTTCTTAGACCCACGCACTAAAGAAGTCAACTTGAAGTTCAGAGATAATAAGTGTGCAACAAATAGCGATAACTTTGCCGGATGCCTTCAGCGATTATAAGGGAGTGACAAAATCTCATATACTGCGATAAATGCACTGAAAGAGTGGAAATACCCGAAGGCTATTGAATCCTCTTGCCCTCATGGAAAAAAGAGGGGAGGCCTCAGTGCATCGACTCGCCTTCCAAGACGTCCGCAGAAATGGAGAACCGAGCAAATGAGATCACTACCTGAGACAGTTGAAGAAGCTCAACCTATTATTGAGAAAATCCCTGAAGCGAGCCATCCTGAAGATGGTAATCTCTCTAAAGTGAGCTATCCTGAAGATGAAGTCGGAACACCCAGACTCCGTTGTGGGAAATCACGAGGAGCTGGAAGAAATGAATGAAGAAATATCCACCAATTATGTGGATTCAAGAGAACTATATAAAAGAAAGACTACAATTGTTGACATTTATTTCACCTCCAAAATTGCTAAAACTCTTGAACTAGATTCAGAACCAAAGTCCATGGCAGAGTGCTAGAAACGCTCAGATTGGGTCAAATGGAAAGAAGCAATCGAGGTGGAATTGCACTCGCTTAATAAAAGGAAAGTATTCCATCCTATTGACCGGACACCACCTAAAGTATTCCCCGTAGGATCAAAATGGGTTTTCATCCGAAAGAGAAATGAAAACAACAAGGTGGTGAGATATAAAGCGAGGCTTGTAGCACAAGGGTTCACGCAGAGACCTGGCATCGATTACGATGAAACATATTCTCCTGTAATGAGTGGAATAACGTTCCGATATCTAATATCAATGGCAGCTGGCTTAAATTTAGAAATGCAGTTGATGGATGTGGTGACCGCATATCTATATGGGTCACTGGATTCGGACATTTATATGAGAGTCCCTGAATGAGTCAAAGTCCCGGATCCTAATAATCGCAACATGTATAGCGTCAAACTGCAGAGATCGCTATATGGGTTAAAACAGTCGGGAAGAATGTGGTATAACCGGCTTAGTGAGTTCCTCCTGAAGAAGGGATACTCCAATAATGATGATTATCCCTGTGTGTTCATAAAGAAATCCCAAAAAGGATTCTGTATCATATCAGTGTATGTCGATGATCTAAATATCATCGGAACCACAGAGGAGATAAAGGAAGCAAGTGCTTACCTCACGACGGAGTTTAAGATGAAAGATTTGGGTAAAACCAAATTTTTCTTAGGCTTGCAGCTAGAGCGTTTCCCAGAAGGAATTCTTGTTCACCAGTCTTCCTATACCCGGAAGGTATTGGAGAGGTTTAATATGGATAAATCACATCCCTTGAAATCCCCCATGGTCGTAAGATCCCTCGAAGTAGATAAAGACCCATTCAGACCGGTGATGGAAAATGAGGAAGTCTTAGGACCTGAAGTCCCATATTTAAGTGCTATTGGAGCACTCATGTACCTTGCGAACTGCACAAGTCCTGATATTGCATTCGTAGTGAATTTGCTAGCATGACTTAGTTCAGCTCCAACTAGAAGACATTAGGCTGGTGTAAAGACTATACTTAGATATCTCCAAGGTACTCAAGATCTTGGGCTATTTTTCCACAAGAACCAAGACTCGACCATGCTGGGATATACGGATGCTGGCTATCTGTTTGATCCCCATAGTGCCAAATCTCAGGCTGGTTTTGTGTTTCTCTACGGTGGTACAGCCGTTTCCTGATGGTCTTGTAAACAGTCGCTGGTCGCAACCTCTACCAACCACTCAGAGATTATAGCCCTATATGAAGCCTCACATGAATGTGTTTAGCTGCGACGTGTGATTAGCCATATCTAGGAGTCATGTGGCCTTAACACCGTCGATACCCCCATAATTATCTATCAAGATAATTTTGCTTGTGTTGCACAAATGCAATTGGGTTATGTAAAGAGCAATATCATGAAGCATATTGCTCCTAACTTATTCTATCCTCACGAACTCCAGATGAGCGTGAGATAAAAATCTTGCAAACTAAGTCATGTGAAAATCTTGCAGATTTATTCACTAAATCCTTACCCAAATCTACATTTCAAAAATATGTTAGATGCATTAGAATGAGAAAACTTAGAGAGATGCAGAGTTCAGGGGAAGGAAACCCTTGAACCATAACCCCTATTGCGATCCTGAAGATCCTAATAAAATCCTAAAGATTATGAGTTGTACTCTTCTCCCTCTGTGAGTTTTCCTGAAGTTTTCTCACATGAAGGTTTTTAATGAGGCAACTAGTGCAACATAAAGTGCGAGTGCGATGTACTATTTTCTCCATCTCCTTTTTCCCACTAGGTTTTTGAGTGGAGTTTTTGACGAGACATATGCATAGGACATAGAGCTGACAAGAAAGAGGCGTAATAGGAAGAGAAGTGTGTAAGTTGCCATACCTGACCACTTTTTGATGCAAGATCAGTCCTGGGGAATTTGCCTTTTCCATCCTTGAAAGGATGTAAGTACTCCTGTTCATAATTTGGTACTGATCAAAACAAGAAGCTGCAAATCTAAGCTTGTATATGCTTTCAATTTTCTTGAACAGCCTAACCATGCTGTAAAGATATACTTTAGTAGTCGATTAGTTTCTGCTGCGTGGACCACGAACCAACCGTTTCAAGTTTTTGTGATCCATCTTTTTGGGATACTCTACTGAAAAGCAGCAGTCAACACCAGAAATGCACAGCTACAAGGACAGGAGATGAGATACACACAAGGGCAGGGCTCGAGCAATATAGCATAATAACTAGTTCAAATAAACTTCAAACTAGAATTTCCTTTTTTGATGATAGTTTAATTGTAGTTATGTAGGTATTTGCTGACATTGGCTTCTAGCTCCATGGTTGCATATGAAAGGATTAGTTTTGCAGTTTTGCTTTTGTTGATCGAGCTTAGAGTGACAGAGATTGAAAGGGAAGGTGAGGTGTGTAAGATGGAGAAGCAGGGCACATGCATTGCTAAGCTAAACTAGTAATGTAAAGCTAAATCTATTTTTTTAGAGAAGCTAAATATGTTTTAGTTTAGCTGCCTATTCATGTGCTTCTCCACCCTACACATCCCACCTGATTTCAACGTTCCTTTGTGTGTGTGACGGAGGGATTATGCCATCATGAGCACCTGTCTGAGATTACTACTGTTCTTTAGCATTTCCAATAGAGTTTATACTATTTCATCCAGAATTAGTTGAGCAGGTAGCAAGGTACTGGCATCTACCCATTGATCAAAGTGGTGCAGATTTCTTGATTTTTTTGGGGGTAATATTAAGCATGCTTTATTTGCTTGTAGAGCGGAATAACGTGCAGCGATACACTGTTCAGTGCTACTTCGGACATTAACATTAGGTAGTTGTCCTTTCAACTGGAGAAGAACATATCAGAAAAATTGTAGTAGGGTTGTTGTAGTTGTAGGCATTTTACCTGGCTTCTTGATGAGTTACTAATGCTTTTGTTGAAGTTACCTGGCTTCTTGTTTTAAACAGAATTCACATCTTGTTTTAATTCACTGAAGTACTTCATAGGATATGTAAGGCTATGTAATCCTTTGTTATTGTATTGGGTTCCTGGAAAGAATAATGCAACCATGCTTCTCCATCCATTTACTGCTATATAGGTACCATTGATGGGCAGATCAGAGGGCAGCCATCCTCCCAGCTACACTACCCAGTCGTCCACCCCACCGCCGGCCACCGCTCCCCCAACCGCCACGTCCAGTCAGCAACTAAGGATGCTGCACTTGACTGTTTCGGTGAGTCAGTTTCCTTCTGTTGGTGGTCTTTAGTAAATGGATAAAACATGGATGGATATGCCTAGGCAAACTGATGAGCATATAAAAGGAGTTGGCGGTTTTCTGGAGTTTGCTTTTAGTAATTCAACTAAAGGAAACAAGATATTGTGTCCTTGCAAGGTTTGTAAGAATTGTTGTTGGAGAGTTGGCAATGTAGTACGCGAGCACTTGATATATGAGGGATTTACTGAAGGGTACATGACCTGGTTAAATCATGGAGAACCGAGCTCTAGTTTTTTTGCAAATGACCATCAGACTGATAGGGTAGAGGTAGAGAAGTCAAATAAAGAAGATGACATTTCTGATTTACTTCGGGACTTAGCAGGGGGTTTAGATGACACGGGGGACTTAGAAGGGAATGAGGGGCAGCACAATGAGGATATGGAATCCTTTTACAAGTTGGTAGATGATGCTGGCCAAGAACTCTACCCCGGTTGTAGAAACTTTTCAAAGCTACGTTTCATTATTAGATTATTGCATATCAAATTTCTTGGGGGATGGAGTAATAAAAGCTTTGACATGCTATTAGAGTTACTTAAGGATGTTTTACCTGAGGGGTCATCACTTCCTATAAACTTCAATGGAGCTAAAAATATTGTAAAATGCCTTGGTCTTGGGTACACCAATATTCATGCTTGTGAGAATGATTGTATATTGTTTTGGAAAGAGCATGAAAAGGAAAATGTTTGTCCAAAGTGTAACACTTCAAGATGGAAATCAGAAAAGAAAAGTCCTGATGGGAAACATGTACATAGAGTTCCTATGAAAGTACTTTGGTACTTTTCTATAAAAAAAAGGCTTCAAAGGTATTTTATGTCCTCCAAAACAGCTGACGACACAAAGTGGCATGATGAAGGATGCACAAAAGATGGCCTGCTTAGGCATCCGGCAGATGCTCCTTTCTAGAAGGATTTTGACTCTAGGTATTTGGAGTTTGCCTCTGAAAGTCGAAATCTTAGACTTGCTGTAGCTAGTGATGGCTTCAATCCTTATAGGACCTTCAATTCAACTTATAGCATATGGCCTGTTATTTTGATTCCATATAATCTGCCATCTTGGAAGTGTATGAAGCAACCAAATTTTGTTCTCTCTCTAGTAATTCCTGGTCCTAAAGCACCTAGGGTTGATATGGATGTTTATCTTGAGCGGCTTGTCGATGATATGGTAGATATGTTTGTTGATGGTGTTAGGACATATGATGCTTCTAAGGATGAGTTCTTCCAATTGCATGCTACCATATTATGCACCTTCTCTAATCTTCCTGGTCTAGGCTATTTGCTTGGATGTGTTACCTCTGGCAAAGTTGCTTGTCCTGAATGCCACTCACTTACATGTTCTCTCCAACTGAAAAAGGGAGGCAAGTATGTGTACATGTGCCATCGTAGATTCTTAGATGCCAACCACATATTTAGATCTGCTACAGAATCATTTGATGGTACTATGGAGCATAGGGCAGCCCCTACACCACTTAGTGGAGAGGAAATTTTGGAGCTGACAGCAAACATGCACACTACTTTTGGGAAGGATCCAACTACAAAGAAGCCAGCTAACCCTGTACGCAAGGGTAGGAATGAGCCACCGCTTGTTTGGAAAAGGAAATCTATATGGTTTATGTTGCCATATTGGAAGGACCTACTACTACGACATAATTTCGATATTATGCACATTGAGAAAAATGTATGTGACAACATTATTAATACACTTTTAGATATTGATGGGAAATCAAAGGATAATTTAAATGCTCACTTTGACATGCAAAATCTTGGCATTAGACATGCTCTTCATCCCATCAATGTAGATGATAGGTTCTACATGCCTCCAGCTCTATATGCAATGAGTCCAGCTGAGAAGAAGTTATTTTGCCAACTATTGAAGGGAGTGAGATTTCCATATGGTTTTGCATCTGATATACAAAATAACGTGCATGTTACAGAGATGAAATTGATTGGACTAAAGAGCCATGACAACCACATTTTTTGCAACACTTACTTCCGCTTGCTGTACGTAGGATATTGCCAACACGTGTAACTGCAGCACTAATTCGTGTGAGCAATTTCTTCAAGAAAATATACTCCCGTACTATTCGTGTAAGTGATATGCAAAAATTAGAGGCTGAAATAGCTGAGACATTAAGCATTCTAGAAACTATATTTGTACCAGCCTTTTTTGACATCATGGTACACTTGATGGTTCATCTTCCTGCTCAAGCAAGACATGCTGGTCCAGTACAATACCGTAGCATGTGGGAAATAGAGAGGTATTCTAAAACTATTTTCACTAACAGCACATATTCTTAACTAATAGATTTGATTAAGCTTATATAGTGAAATCTGCTGCTTAGGTTTTTGATGAGGTTAAAAGGTTATGTTCGCACTAGAAGTCATCCGGAGGGATCAATTTGTGAGGCATATAAATTTGATGAGAGTCTTACATTTTGCTCACAATTTTTACAAGGGTGTAAGACCAGATTTACTAGGCAAGTAAGAAATGGTGAGGATTTGGATAGTGCAATGTGCAATATCAATCCTTTCTTTCTAAGCCTTGGGGCGAGGTTTGAGTGGCAAGTGCACTACATCGTTAGACTATAAGACTTGGCTTCATGCACATAGATATGTGTTGTCCAACTATGACAACATAGAATCATACTTGAAGTAAGCTACTCAAACTATTTTTAATAGGTTGCATTCCTCTTCTTAGCTTTATATTTCTTAGATTTTTAACTTTACAAAACATTTGCAGCAAACATATTGAGTACCTTCGCTCAATTGGCCATCACAATCAGCGAGAAATCAATTGTATTCATCATGAAATGTTTCATGAGTGGTTTAGAAAGCATGTAAGTCACAACATGACCGACCATTTGTGCTTCATATTGATGTTGTTAGGTCTGAATGCACATTAAATTAACCATAATATTCTGAATTACAGGTGGAAGGGTTAGTTGAAAATGGTGTAGAAGTACCGGAAGAGATACAAATTTTGGCCAATGAGCCTTTCATGATTGCTACAATGTATAGTAGCTATACTATAAATGGGTTCAATTTTCATACATACTCTAGTGATGAGGGTAGGCCAGTTCAAAGTAGTGGAGTAGATCTAGTTGCCCAAACCTCTTGCTTTGAAATTGGAAACAACATGAACCCAATAGTACAAAACAAGATATACTATGGTAGGATCAAAGAAATCATTGAGCTGAACTATCGCAATAAGGGAAATATATTGCTCTTTAAATGTGGTTGGGTTGACAATCGCATTCAAGATAGATGGGTGAAAACCGATCAATTTGGGATCACAACCGTTAATTTCAATCATTTATTCAATACAGGAGAAAGATTATTAGATGAACCTTTTATTTTGTCATTACAAGCCACACAAGTTTACTATGTTCAAAATCCTGTTGATAGAGATTGGTGTGCTGTTGTCCAATCAAAACCACGAGAAGTTTATGATATGGCTGCAAGAGATAGTGAAAATATAGAGCATCAAAACGAGTTTATAGTAGCGATTCTGATTTGCATACAAATGTTGATGTGAATATTTTCCTTCAAGATGTTGTCCATATAAGGACAGATATCGATGGAACCATTGTTGCTAAAAAAAGAGGAAGTAAGTACCCATTGTATGTTGCAATAATATTATGATTTATATCCTGTGGCAGTCCTAAATTTTCTTGCTTTAGACTTGTATGTGCAGCCTAATGAATTATGATTTGCTAATCCATTTTTAAATATTTTCAGGAGGAAAGATGGTGACAGCAGAAGAAGAAAGAGAGGCCGTACAAATTTGTGACTATGAAAGGAGGAGGAATGCAAACTTCTTGGTCACAGAGCAGAAGATACAATATTTGCGACTTCGGGAGCTTGGACAAGAAGTTACCTCACAACAACAACCAAAGAAAAAGAGAAAGAGAGTGGAAAGTAATGCTATAATGCAAGAAAAAATGGAATGGTAAGTGAAGCTACAATGCGGCACAACTTACGATCAAGCTCAAGATTAAGTGCTGCACGTGCTGATGTACAACCAGGGAATGGGACTACTACACATGCTGATCCACAACCAAGGAGTGGGAGTTCTGCATGTGGTGATCTGCAACAAGGGAATGGGAGTGATGCACATGCTGATCCACAACCAAGGAGTGGGAGAGCTGCAAGTGATGAAGGTATGTTTGTGAGTTTATTGTAGCAGTTGGAATGAACTGTTGTATTTTTGTTGCTAACTAACTCCTGATTTGCTTGTATTTTTATTGATGATTTTTTAAGATACGTTCTATTTTGCAGAGCTGCGTGTACAAGAAAAGAAAAATGTTAGAGGACCAACTAAAAAGGTTGATATATTTGCAAGACAAAATAAGCCAAAACTCAAAGTAGAGATCAATGAATATGGTCAGCCCTGTGGTCCTTCAAGCACTGAATTTGCTAACTTTATTGGAGCACTTGTGAGAACAAAGGGTTTTTCGATTGCACATGATGATTGGAGGAAGGTTTGTCCACGAAAAAAATATAAGCTATGGACAGATGCTCAGGTAGTGAAATAAGTTGCAAACATAGCTATTTAGGTTTGTGATCGACTGCTAACTTATTGCATGTGTTGTGCAGCTCTATTGGGACATAGACACAAGTGCTTTCAACTGGTTTATGAGGGTAGCAGCTGTAAAATGGAAGGAGTTCAAATCAGATTTAAAGAAGGTGTATGATGATGATATGGAAGATGAAGAACTGATTGCATTATGTGATGAAAGAGTGCATGAGGACGATTGGAAGTGGCTAATCAATCATTGGAGGTCTCCAGAAGTAGCTGTAAGCAACAATCTGCCCTATCTCCTTAAACTATATATTTGAATCAATAAACACTTGAAATACTTGATGATAGGCTCGTTCAATGAGAGGGAAAGCAAATCGGTCAAAGCTGACACAAAACCACACAACTGGAAGTAAGAGTCATGCTCGTGTTGGTAATGAAATGGTATGCATCCTTCTTGTCCTCTTTAATCCTCTCTAGATTTTGTGTAGTTGCATAAAACTATTGAATGAAATGCAGATTAAGAAGAGCTAGGCGCCCCCACGCAGAGATGAATTGTTTATCAAAACACACACACACAAGAATGGAGTACCTCACAAAGGAGCTGAAACAACAATTGTATGTTATAAAATGCCACAATTTCACACATGCTATATATTATGCTAATATTTTAATTTCTGCAGAACACATTTAAAGATGCTATTAGAGATCATCCTGAACTCATAGAGAAGAGTATAGGGGATTGATGAGGACATCGCCAACATGCACGTGACCGCTGTTTCCTCTTCCTCTACGACGTCTACTTTCCCGACGCATGGCGTTTTTTCTAAGTCGCATGAAGGCCTCAATCCCACACCCCAAGGATGGTCCATGCCTCCAGGATGGCCCAAGTCAAAGACTAATTCGTCGCCGAGTCCGGTTCGGCCATCCAGGAGCAGCAGTACTTCAAATGGACATAACTTGGGCTCCCGGACTCCGTTTTTAGTGTGCAACCACCCGTTTGAAAGGTATCGAGATAACCTTTTCAATAGATCTGGTATGAAGGCCAAATTCCTTACGGATCGACGGGAAATCACTGAACAATCAAGCAATCAGAATCTGCCAGGTGCTGCGCCACCTTATTTGGGCCGTGGGCCGTGTAATTTGTTGGAGGATCTCGGCCCAGGTTGAGGACGTGAGGCGAACCCTAGCCGCCCTCCACCTTGGCCGCCACCCTTTGGCCGTCCTTTCTCTTCCTCCTATATAATGCTTTAGCCGTAAATGCGTTGTCATTTAGGTTTTGTTGTGTTTGGTAGACCCCGTGAGCGTCCCTCCTCGTGTTTGCGCGTGTCGACTAGACCGCCCGAGCCGAGAAACAGAACCTCAACTTGTTTCGTTTGATTTCAGTACTATCTATTCAGATTGCTTCATGCTTTGTTCTTGCGGGTTCTCGATTTCTTGCAGGAACTATTGATCGTTTGGATCTTGTATCTGTGAGGATTGGCATTGCGATTGCGAAGCTCCCGACCTGTTGGTTGGAAGCCCTAAATTCGGTGCCATCAACACACCCAAATCGACGTATCATCATCTCACCGAAAGATCGGGATCCCCGTCCCCATCAAGTGGTATCAGAGCTCAAGGTTGCTCGGTGAGATCTTCCTTCAATTTCGTTTCCTACCTAGAGTCCAGAAAATTGCCCCACAAAAATTTAGTAGATTGGTTCCTCTGTCCAAGCTAATTTGTGCCTTAACTTTTACTACTTGTTCTTGGTTTGTTGAATAAATCGGTTGCATAATCGTGTGCTTGCTGGTTTTAGAGTCTAGTTCCTTAGAGTTTGAGGTTCGAGTCACGTTTTTGTCACGATTACATTTGAATTGAGTCGGTCTCTGTTAGTAGATCAGATTGGGTCGCGAATTTCCCTGATCTGTTTTCCAATCCGAGTGGTTTTCGGTGGTCACCAAAATCGGAAGTACCCCCTTCGAGAAGATCGCCATGGACCACGTGCAATTGGTGCGCCCAAGTGCTCGCTTCGTCATGAGTGATGTCGATGTGTGCTTCGCCATCGTGTGCACTGGTCGCCGAGTGCTCATCCATTGTGTGCACTGGTCGCCGAGTGCTCGCCCATCGTGTGCACTGGTCGCCGAGTGCTCGCCCATCACCGCACTGGTCGCCGATTGGTCGCCCACCGCGTGCATTGGTCGCCGAGTGCTCGCCCATCGCTTGGTGTGGTCGCCGAGTGGTCGCCACACCGCGTGCTGCTTGGTCACCGGCCTCGCCCTCTGCAAAAACGGATCGCTTAGGCCTTTCGATCGCAAAAAAGCTGATGTTGTTGCTCATGGCTGAACAGAAGCCCAGTGCATCGCCAATCGTTGGCGACTACTTCTCTGGGCGTGCACCGTCGAGAAGAAAAAGGCAAGTGCAATCTTCAAAAGCCGCACTAGATCTATTGCAAACCAAAGATCGAGAGAGAGAGAGTATCTTTTAATTACCTTTATACCCTGGTCAAAAAAAAAAAAAGTGTAGTCGTGAGTTTTGTTGGAGTCCTTTGAGTCTCATTATTCAGTTTGGGGCTCCCACAAAAAAAAAAGAAAAAAAAAAAAAAAAAAAAAAGGAAAAGAGAGCCCTAGCTGCTTGCTTTGTGTTGAGGTCGTTCTCCTTGCATCTCTGTGGCATCGTTGGTGTCTAGGCTCGCGTCTCTAGTGCGGTCTAGCCTAGGACCAGCATTGTATCTTGATTTTGAGCGACTTTTCAAACTTACTTTGGTTGATGGTACTAGTTCCTCCTTTGCTACATATTATTGCACTGTCCAAGCTCCACCATCTTCTAACCACACAGGTTCAGAATTTGCAATCGCTTGCCACATTGAGGACTTGTAAGAACTTGGTAGAAGCTTGGCGTGTGAGAGGCTTGCCACTTCATACCACCTAGTAGTTGATAGGAAAATATATACTTGTGTATTTTCTTGTTTTCTACTAACAATGACAGTCACATCACGGACACCATGAGAAGAAAAGTCTCAAGCAATCGCTCCATCTCCTTCTAGTGATGGATATGATGAATATGATGAGTTTGATGCTTTTATTGATTTGAAATGTCTCAACAAGGTAAGATGAAGGTAAAGGAGTACTATAGAGAATTTAAAACCTTGTTAAGACTTAGTGGGTTAAATGAATGTGATGAGGTAATTGAAAATAGATTTTTAATGGATTAAATAAAGAGATTGGGATGTTCTCATGGATGAGACATACAATTCTCTTTCACAATTGTTTAAATCGCCATCGAGCTGAAAACATGGTACTTGAATCTTTGAAAGAATTTTTAGCTTCATTAGAGACACTCATTTGTTGTTTCTCCTCTTGTAGCTAACACTTAGCGCAGAAGGTAAGCATTGCCGAGAGAAGAAGAATGAAGACAAGAAAAAGGAGAAAGATGAAAATATTGTTGCCGCATGTGCAAATGAAGGTCAAACCATTGAAATCACACCTACATCAACCGAAAATGACGTACAAGGTAATAAAAAAGGTGATGCACTTGCACATGGTGAGAATATTTATGAGCTAAATTTGTCCACTACTCATGCTATTAAAGAGCAACCATTAGTGGAACTCATAGGTGATTTTCCTTTGTCACAAGAAGATATGCTTGCTATTTCTTGTGATAAAAGAAGAGTTGTCTTGATAATGCTTCACTTATATCAACTCCACAACTAGTGAATGAACATGAAACTTTTACTTGTCTTGACAATAGATATGTTCTTCACATCGCTAGAAAAAGATGAGCTTAAATTGATGTCTTCTTTTGATACTTTAGGTTACATTGAATTTAATACTCTATGTGATCTAAATAGTTTAGAGGAGAAACTTGCTCTTCACGCAATTTGCCATGCTTACGAGAGAAATATTCTTCATGTTATTGGTCGATTATAATGAGAAAGGAGATTATATGGTTCATCGTGTTTACATTTGTTCTTCTCCCATTACTTTGGCGACAAAGGATGTGCCTGTTGTTTACTTTGTTGTTTTGCCCGTTGTTTCCACTAACCTTTCACGGGAGCATGTCATGGAGTTGAGGGCGACTCCAATTCAAGAAGGGGAGGATGATGAGGACATCGCCAACATGCGCGTGACCGCTGTTTCCTCTTCCTCTCGACGTCTACTTTCCCGACGCATGGCGTTTTTCTAAATCGCATGAAGGCCTCAATCCCACACCCCAAGGATGGTCCATGCCTCCAGGATGGCCCAAGTCAAAGACTAATTCGTCGCCGAGTCGGTTCGGCCATCCAGAGCAGCAGTACTTCAAATGGACATAACTTGGGCTCCGGACTCCGTTTTAGTGTGCAACCACCGTTTGAAAGGTATCGAGATAACCTTTTCAATAGATCTGGTATGAAGGCCAAATTCCTTACGGATCGACGGAAATCACTGAACAATCAAGCAATCAGAATCTGCCAGGTGCTCGCCACCTTATTTGGGCCGTGGGCGTGTAATTTGTTGGAGGGATCTCGGCCCAGGTTGAGGACGTGGGAGCGAACCCTATACGCCCTCCACCTTGGCCGCCACCCTTTGGCCATCCTTTCTCTTCCTCCTATATAATGCTTTAGCCGTCAACGTTGTCATTTAGGTTTTGTTGTGTTTGGTAGACCCGTGGCGTCCCTCCTCGTGTTTGCGGCGTGTCGACTAGACCGCTTGAGCAGAAAGCAGAACCTCAACTTGTTTCGTTTGATTTCAGTACTATCTATTCAGATTGCTTCATGCTTTGTTCTTGCGGGTTCTCGATTTCTTGCAGGAACTATTGATCGTTTGGATCTTGTATACGTGAGGATTGGCATTGCGATTGCGAAGCTCCCGACCTGTTGGTTGGAAGCCCTAAATTCGGTGCCATCAACACACCCAAATCGACGTATCATCATCTCACCGAAAGATCGGGATCCCCGTCCCCATCAGGGATGGTGATGCTTTTTTCCATGTTTGTGGGCCAGAGAAGAATGGATTTATTCGTGTTGTAGGTTTGGGACCAACACCTACTGACTTGGACATACCTAGGGCCAAAAAATGCACATCAACAAGGGTTCAAATGGAAATTGAAGCATGTCGACAATCTGATAAGAAAGTGGAAGCTCTTGAAAATCGGTTGGACACTCTTCAACAAAAACTTGATATGTTGATTCAGCTACATCAAAGTGCTCACAGCACTCCAAATGGATCTAATAATTCAGCTCAAGTGGTAAATTGCTCATCCTTTTTTGTTTTGACTTTCTTTTCAATGAAGTAATTGTTCAATTGTTGTGCTTCTTTAGAACTTGCATAGTGGAGCTAGTCTTGCTGAAGAACCAGAAAACCATGATGATGATAATGGGTCACATGCTGGGGATGAAATGGAGAACACGCACCTAAGTGATGTTGTGATGACTAGGCATAGTGTGGTCTTTCCAGAGGAACAATACGAAGAGGTAATTATTGAACCCACAATAGTTTACCTTATGTGTTGAACCCTCAATACTTTGCCTTATGTGCTGAATGTAATTACTAACTTGTGCTGAACTTTAATACATAATGCTCTAGGGTGGAAGGGATGTGATACTTTATAATGTTGTAAGACCCTATAATCTCCCTGTGGCTAAGGGAACAATTCAAACAACAAATCCATCATCTATTGTGGGGGGAACTCCTCTTGGCATTCAATATTGTGAGGTGCTTGTCAATCATGTTTTTGTGAGGGATGCCATTCTACCTCGTCAGTATGGAGCCTTAAAGTCCGTTGGAGATGCTTGTGGGAGATGCATCGCGTGGCCACATGATAGAGTAAGACCTTAGCATACATCCATATTTCTAATGAATTTTTGGCCTATCACCTCAACATCATACCAACTTGTTGTAGATCAAAGATGATAAGAAGTCTTCGAGGCAGTCAAAAGTACCTGGGGCTGGTATTATTATTTTGTTGGCAGTCCAAATTGTATTTTCATGCTTGTTTCAGATTATTTCACATTTTCTAAAAGGCAAAATTCTTCTCTTTGTTAGGTACTTAGTTACAAAAAGAAGTTCCAAGGGTTTTGAAGTGAACTCTTTTGCACTACAGTGCCTATGTGACCACAGGTATGGCACTAGTGTAAATGTAGTAATGTATATGGCATAAGTGTTGTGTTGCATCTTTAGTAAGCATGAAAGATATACGGATAATGCAAGCATATATAGAGTAATATATATTGAATTAAAACCATACGAGTACATGACTATAGTAACAAATTATATATCAATCAAACTCAACAAACGTCGTAAAAAGAATATGCTACTTTAGGATCAATAGAACCAACTAATTGTTAATATAAATGGGCTGACAAGGCACGCACTGTAAACGGTGGTCGTCGTCAGTTCTGACCAAGTCTAGCGTGCTGCGAACCCAAATTTGATTCAGATGGGTGACGCGAGCGAAACGATTGACGCCACTCTTGTTCGCCCAAACTAGAGGTACAAGCCGCCTCAAATCTTTGACATCAACCTCACTGTGCCGGAAATTTCTTCTGCTTGAGCCGTCAGGGAAGGAGAAAAAAAATAACCGAACCCATTAAATAGCTGGACTTCGTGACACCATGTTCTGTTTCCTAAATTTTACTCAGCCATCCCCTCTTGACCTGTCACAATGGACCATGACCACTGCAATGTCTAGACGACCATCTTAAGTAAGCACACCCTGCTAGTATTTCTCCTCCATATATCTTGCTACTTCCTCTTCCTTTGCAATTGTTCATCAAGTATTTCAATTTGGAAGACCGGAGCAAATGCATTGTCTAGCCTTGAGGATGCGATAAAAGGCAGCTTCACGGTGAAGTGGAAGGTGGGTGTGGGGTGGTGTGGAGACTGTAGGTATTCCGGAGGGCACTGTGGGTATAATGTCAGCTCACCTAATGATCAGACATGTTACTGCCCTGATGGGCTAGTTATTGGATCATGTTCTTCAGGTACCCTCTATCGTCAAGGTTGGTATCAAGGTTGTCATCTAGGTTATCTGTTTTTGTTAGGTCAACAATCTTTGATCCAAAATACTTTGGTCATGCTATTTAGGTCTAATTTTTTATTCTCATCGTAGACAATTTAAGATTGATCACGCTTTGTTCTGACCAGATATATGCAAATGTTGGAGCTTTCATAGTTACAGAAATAAACCATTTCTCGGACCATTATCAACCATGGTTCAAATGACACCGAGTATTCGCTTACGTTACTTGAGAAAGTCTATGCAAAATTCATATATCTTGAACTAGTCCCATTACATGTCTTTCGAGACCTTTTCTTCTTTGATGTTGACATTTCACCTAGAAGCTTAACTCTAACTAGGGGATTAGGATGTATAGAAGAATTAATTAATTAATTAAGCTCATTGCATAAAAGCAAACCAAGTATTATTGACTAGATCTTTTCCTGAATGCATAATTTCCTCATGTCATACTATACAAGATTACATAACGTCTTAATAACAAACAATATGAGAAAAAGAAGACTCGCACCTTGATCCACTTTTAGTGCAATATCTTGAGTTTCTCTGAAAGAGCATGTTCAATGTCCATTTGGTCAGAAAGTTAGTTCACATTATCCGCGTTGCTTAGGTTTGAGCTCTGATGAGTCATGAGAGTTAAGTATGTTTTGACACTTTAACAGAACACAAATGTAATGTGCTAATTCTTAGCATTGCAGTAGCAGATACTAAACAAGGACCAAACTCACAATGAGATATAATCCTAACTAGCTTGTATTGCAATAAGACATAACCCCTGGGGATTTTGATTGTGTTATGTCAATGGGTTAAGTTTTTCACTGCTAGTCTACTAATTCCATCATGCTGTGTCGAGTTTGGTGGTCACTTGGTTCAACCCAACCTAATTCTGAAGATGCAGAGTAATGTGTTAACATAATGCATGTGATTCTTAGCATCTATTTAGCAGACAAGCCTACTTAGCCTAGTGTTTAGTAGATAGTCATAACTTAATATGGTTTTGCATGCACACACACATATAATTAAGACATATAAGCATCTGATGAGCTCTCAGCTGTTGTGCAATTGCAAGATTGCAGGTGCACAAAGGCTAGCTAGCATAGTCTGATAACATAGGTAAGATAATATGTAAAGAAAGCATCAGTAATTTAGCATATTGATATTGCCAAACAAGTGATAGATTCATAGAGTGACACACTGAAGAAGGATGTTAAAAAAAAGAAAAAGAATTCTAGATCTAGTCTCTTAATTAAGAAGTTTGTTTGAAAATCTACTTTGGAATGGAATCATATATAGCTAGCAAAGGAGCTGGACTTATTAACATCCTACACAGTTTATTACTTGAGTTGTTTCTGAAATTTTAATGTGCTACTCAAACTTTCCATCTTGTCCAGTCTTATTGTGGCATAACTTTTTATCCATTTGTCTGATTTTGTCACATATTTTAGATTACCTACAGCTTAGCTACCTAACACTAATTTTCTGCTGTTTTTGCTGATTATTCCTTTTCTTCATCATGGTAGGTACACAGGTACAAGGTGATAAGTTTCTGGAGTAGTAACTTTTGTGTAGTTGGGGGTGCTACAAGTTTTTGGAGTGGCAACCTTTTGTGCAGCAAGAAAGTAGTGCTGTTTATGGTTAGAAATGTTAACTAGTAGCTAGAGAAGCATATACATCCTCTCTTTTAATGAAAATGTATGCCCTTATTTACTAGGCTGAGACTTAGCTCATTACCTCTCACTGACCGTTACTTATTTTGGACGGGCATGTATGCAACTTAACTTATTTGAAGGATCTATGTTTATCAAACCCTGTGGTGGAGATATATGCGTTGCATTATTTACATGTTGAAGTGACTATTTGAACTGTGATTGTGTATGTATATGGTTATATATGTGAGTGGCACTATTTGCATGTACAAGTGTGTATGTCAATTCAATGGTGGATAATGTGGAATTGGTTCTGTATATATTGCATATTTAATTTGTATATCATGTGTGCTGGCACCTTTGCCGACACAAAACTTGTGTAGAAAACCAGCTTTGGTCTATGAGGGGAAAAGTGATTAGCCAACAAGTAAAGTGTCGGCAATTCATATTAACTGTTGGTAAAGCTTGTACTGTCAGCAAAAAACCAACTGTCAGCAAAGATTGGAACTGTCGGCAAAACTTAGATCTTTGCCATCAATTTATCTGTCGGCAAAGATTTCATCTGTTGGCAAAGCCTAAGCCGACTGCTTCTACCGCTACTGTTTAGTTACCATCGGCTAAACTTTTGCCGACAATTTTTGGGTTGGGGAAGGTGCCTTTTGCCGACTGTACCATGTGTTGGCAAAAGTGTGGCATGGTGTAGTGGGGGGAGTGTTATGAGATAGAACTCTAAACCGTATCAGTTTAGAACTCTATCTCTTTATGGTGTGGTCGAATTCGAACTCCTCTCTCAGACTGCTATATATATCGGGTGCTCCCCATTGTAAAAGAGATGAATCAATAAAGTAAGAGAGAATTTCACCCCTTACATTGTGTGTTCATTGTTCTTGCTCCTGTAATTGCGTTTACAACTTGTGATTGATCGTGGACGATCGACGACGTTTTACAACATGTAGAACCACATCCTAGTTTTTATTTTCCTTTTCTTTTGCTAGCGAAAAACACAGCACATTTAGGTCCACTTTAAATCCAAACTGATCCTACTAGAAAACCAATGTAGTCGACGTTTTGTAGCAATTAACGTGACGGTAGAACCTGCAGATTGTTTGGCAGCCTAGCTAATGCTTATGCTAATCACTTTTTCTTTCTTTCTTTCTTCCTCCATGTAGGATCGACGCACACCAAGAGGGGAGTGAATTGGTGCAAACTAACACCTAAAACCAATTTTTTATGTTTTTATTAATTCTAGAAATTAACAAAATAATAACTAATCTGAACAAATCAATCAAGCTAGCAGACTAGATGCTCCTTCCTTTCTTGCTTTCTATTGTGCACAGCTACACGGAAGCACCCCGGCTTCCTATGCCTCGCGCACTATCGCTGCCCTGGCGCATCCCTGCACAATTTCCTGTAGCGATCCCTGTGGCAACGCGCATCTCGCGTCCCTGTGTTGCACTTTCTGTTGCCTGCGCTGCATCTCTTGTCACAAATAAAACAAAACTTCGTAGTACCTTGTTTCATAACAAATATTATTATCACATAAATCATCACACATATATTAAATTGTTGTCAAACTAATCATCACAATATAAATTTCGTAAATAGAATTAACACTCCACCCTCTATGTTCATGGCCTATGCATCCGAGCAATTTATAGCCTGATGTCGAACAAGGTTGTTCTGCCTTCTCGGCGCTTCACACCTCGCATGGTCGTGTGCAAGGATCGGACTCTCGATTCTGTCCAAAAATTTATTTCCCAACTCTATATGTTTATTTCCCAATTAAGGCGCTTAAACGGATGGAAGTGGATAGGTTAAAACTAGCACAATCCGTTAGGAAACAGGCCGTGGTGGGGAATCCTTTCGAATCAACGGATGATGAATCCGCTAATGATGATAGCAAACTTTCCGTGCATTTCACTAGAGATGCTTCGGAAGTGGACATAGAGACGGAGGATCTAGACATGAGAATTTGTGATCTAATGGCCTCCTCTCGTAAGTCTCGTAGGAATCGGTATTCCAAAGAGAAAAATAGGTTACGATGAAAGGTTTGTTTTGGAATAGCAGAGGTCTTTCGGACTTGGCTAAATTTAGATATATTTCAGAGGCGGTCAAAGAAAATAATTTGGAGTTTATTGCTGTTATGGAAACAGGTAGACAAGATATGTCAAAATCGAATTTGGCACGACTTTCTGGCGGTGCGGATTTCGTTTGGCACTGCCTTCCTCCTAGAGGTAGATCAGGTGGAATTCTATTAGGGATTAAATCGGAGTGTTTTGATCTGCTTCTGATTGAGGAAGGTGAATTTTTTATCAAATTCCATATCAGTAATAAGGTAGACAAGTTTAAGTGGATTTTAATGGCAATCTATGGTCCGGCTCAGGATGACTCTAAAGCAGCATTTCTGGCTGAATTGGTGAGAACTTGCCACCACAACCATCTACCGACTCTTATTGGGGGGGACTTCAATATTATGCGGAGATGTACAGAAAAGAATAATCATAGATTCAATCCTCGTTGGCCATTCTTATTCAATGCTATCATTGATAGCTTTGATCTGAGAGAGATCGATCTTACGGGCAGGCAGTTTACCTGGGCGAATTCTTTACCTATTCCAACTTATGAGAAGTTGGATAGGGTTCTCATGACCACCGAGTGGGAGTTTAAATTTCCACTTGTTTCTGTTCAGGCTTTGGATAGGGGTATTTCGGATCATACCCCCCTTCTGTTAGACACTGGAGTTCCTGCTTTCTCTGGGTTAGCTAAACCGTTCCGATTCGAATTGTGTTGGTTTACCCGAGAGGACTTCCATGACAGGGTGGTGGAAGTTTGGAATAAGCAGGTAGGAGGGAGTAATTCAGTACAACGATGGAACCGCAAAATGGGGGCTTTGCGTAGTTTCCTTCGGGGTTGGGCTCAACATACCAATGGGGAGTATAAGAAGAAAAAAAGAGAACTCCAACTAAGAATAACTGAGTTGGATATTATCGCTGAGGGTAGGGATTTGTCTGACGTTGAGCAAGAGGCTCTTGCTCAGTCTCGAGATCACCTGGCTAAGCTTCTTAGAGAGGAAGAAATTAAGTACTTTCAGTGGGCAAAAGTGAATGATGTCCTACTGGGTGATAATAATACTAGGTATTTTCAAATGGTCGCCAATGGTAAACAGAGGAAGAAAGGAATATATTTTTTGGAACATGAGGATGGTAAGGTTGAGGGACAGGCAAACCTTAAATGTTTCATAACCAAATTCTATAAAGAATTATTTGGGGAACCAACTGAGAATCTGCTAGAGCTCGGTGAGGGCCAAAATCATGATATTCCGCAAGTCTCCCAAGAAGAAAATGCTCTTCTTACTGCTCAGTTCACTGAGAAAGAAGGTAGGGATGCTATTTTCCAGATGGAGCATAATAAAGCTTGTGGTCCGGATGGTTTTCCTGTGGAATTTTATCAGAAATTCTGGGAGACTATCAAAGGATCTTTTGCTTATGTTTGATGAGTTATTCTCAGGAAGCCTTCCACTTCATAGTCTGAATTTTGGAGTAATAACTCTTATTCCTAAAGTTCAGGAAGCTAATGTTATACAACAATACAGACCAATATGTTTACTAAATGTGAGTTTCAAAATATTTACCAAGGTAGCTACAAACAGGTTGAATATGGTCGCTGATAAGGTAGTCAGTCCAACTCAAACTGCCTTTTTGCAGGGACGAAACATCTTAGAAGGGGTTGTCATATTGCATGAAACCATCCATGAGATGCATAAGAAAAAGATGAGTGGTGTTATCTTTAAAATTGATTTTGAGAAAGCGTACGATAAAGTTAAATGATCATTTCTGTTTCAAACCTTGCGAATGAAAGGTTTCTCATCCAAGTGGATCTCTTGGATTAAGTCTTTCATTTCAGGGGGTAGTGTGGCGGTTAATGTTAACAATGAGGTGTGACCATTTTTCCAAACAAAAAAAGGGCTTCGCCAGGGTGATCCTTTATCACCTTTGTTGTTTAATATCGTCGCTGATATGTTGGCAGTGTTAATTAAACGAGCTAAGGAGAGGGGGCTAATTAGTGGTGTGGTACCTCACTTAGTTGAAGGAGGTTTATCTATTTTACAATATGCGGATGACACAATTTTGTTTATGGAACATGATCTGGATAAAGCTTGTAACATGAAGTTATTACTTTGTGCATTTGAGCAAATATCGGGTCTCAAAATAAATTTCCATAAAAGTGAATTATTTTGCCTAGGTGATGCCAAAGATTCATTAGATCAGTATATGGAGTTGTTTGGTTGCAAGCAAGGGGAGTTCCCTATGCAATATTTAGGAATTCCTATTCATTTTAAGAAATTGCGACAATCTGATTGGAAAAGGGTTGAGGAGCGATTTGAAAAGAGGCTCAGTAGTTGGAAGGGGAAACATCTTTCAGTTGGCGGTAGACTAACACTGATAAATTCAGTATTAAGTAGTCTTCCAATGTACATGATGTCTTTCTTCAAGATCCCGAGAGGTGTCCTTAAAAAACTAGATTACTTTCGATCTCGTTTCTTCTGGCAAGGGGATGAAGGTAAAAGAAAATATCGCCTTGCAAGATGGAATATACTCTGTCAGCCCAAGGATCAAGGAGGACTTGGGATTCATGACTTACAGGTAAAGAACATTGCACTCTTGAGTAAGTGGTTGTTCAAACTGCTCACCTCGGAGGGTACTTGGCAGCAGCTTCTTAGAAACAAGTACTTTGGGTCTAAATCATTGATCCAAGTCGAGGGGAGACTAGGAGACTCGCATTTTTGGTCCAGTTTGATGAAGGTGAAGCGTGATTTCTTTCGCTTTGGAACTTTCAATATCAACAATGGATCACAGGTGAGGTTCTGGGAGGACACCTGGCTTGGACATCGTCCTTTGAAAGATAAATATCCTGGATTATATAGTATTACAAGGAGTAAATATGTAACTATTGCAGAGGTTCTCATATCTCCTCAACCCAATATTTCTTGGCGACGGTCATTGATTGGATCTAAGTTGGTGGAGTGGAATGATTTGCTTTCACGCATCGCCGATTTACATTTGTCACAAGTAGATGATGAATTTCGCTGGAAATTGTGTCCATCTGGACAATTCTCAGTGAAGTCTCACTACTTGGCTTTGATCAAATGTGACGTTCCCAATCTTAATAAGCGTTTATGGAAGTTAAAGGCGCCATTAAAAATCAAAGTGTTTCTGTGGTACCTAAGAAGAGGCGTTATTCTGACTAAGGATAATCTGGCCAAACGCAATTGGCAAGGTAGTCAAACATGTTGTTTCTGTCACGAACCAGAGACTATTAGGCGTTTGTTCTTTCACTGTCGATTGGCTCGTATGGTCTGGGGTTTCCTGTACATGGCTTTTGGTATTGTTCGACCTGTTAATGTTTCTCATATGTTTGGAAGTTGGCTTGGTTGTTTTCCACATGATATTAAAAATGTCGTTTTGCTAGGGGCACAACCATTTGTTGGTCTATTTGGTTAAACAGGAATGATATTGTCTTCGGAAAGAAATCAAGTTCATCTCCTTTGCAGGTTATTTATGCTACGTCCCATTGGCTGCGTACTTGGGTTGTGTTGCAGAAGTCGGAATTGCGATCTCTTATGGTGGCGGCTACGCACCGGTTGGTTCAGGTGGCCAAGGACTTCTTCTCCCAGGCATATGGGTGGCGGTTTAGTCTTCGCATTGACAGTCACTAGAGTGTGTGTGGGTGTTTTCTTTCCGTTCTTTGTTATGTGTTTTTTTGGGCTATGTGCTTCTTGTTAAGCAGAGGCCGGAAGACATTTCAAGGATTTTGTATCTTCTCGATGTATTGTTCTTGAAATTAATAAAGCCTTCCTTCTTCAAAAAAAAATATGTTTATCATATTAGTCTCATAATTTGTAGTTGGCAGGCATATGTTACATCATTTCGTCATAGTTATAAATAAATAAATAAAACAGAGTAACACATAATATTAAACAATCATATGTAGTATACACGAACAAGCATTACACAAATAGACTGATCAGCGAAATTAAGATAAGGGGGGGCTTCGTTGTACGCTTCACCGTGACCACCTCTCTCCGTAGCCGAGCTTGCACTGTGCTCTGCACAGAAGCTAGCCTAATTAGTGCTAACGACAGTAATTAAGTTATTTCAGCTTAGTTAATCTCGGTTAAGGCTCGTGAGTCTGTGACATGTGGGCCGCTAACAGCACTGACGTCCCGTCAATTTTTAATACTTAAATGTATAGACTTTTCTACTGATTTAGCTTTTTCTGTCTATCTCCCTATGAAGAAAAAATGGAGTCTTATGGCCTAGTTTAGGAAGCCTATTTTCGACCGAGATCTCTATGGATGGATTCTGGCCGGAAAAAATGGACTAAAATCTCAGCTCATCCACAGGGATTCTGGCCGGGAAAAAGGCTTCCCAAACCAGGCCTATATGTACCAAAATTACCCCGGGGAGCAAGCAGTGAGGGGCTTGATATCCTCTGTCAGAGAGCTACAGTACCAAAAATCTTGCTTACAGGCATATATGTGGATGATTTAATTATAACTGGACCAAACATCTCAGATATTGCTGAGTTCAAGGAGCAAATGAAGAGCACTTTCAAAATGAGTGATTATGGTAAATCAATATTCAAAAGGTATTTCTTTATGTCAACCCTCTTATGCTGAAAGGATACTAGAGAAGTGTGGGATGAAAGACTGCAATTCGACCACAGCTCCCATGGAGGTAAGATTGACTTGAGCAAGGTCAGTGCAAACCCTCCTATTGACATGAGCATAGTAGGTAGTCTCAGATGTTTGGTACATACAAGACCGGACATTGCATATGCTGTCGGCATAGTCAGTCGTCATATGGAGATGCCAACAACGCAGCATATGGCTACAGTGAAGCAGATTTTGAGTTATCTAAATGGGACACTGAATTTTTGTTGTGTGTACTCCAAAAGGATTGAAAGCAATCTTGATATAGTTAGGTACACAAATAGCGATCTTGCAGGGGATTTGGATGATAGGAAAAGTACATCTGGTGTAGTTTTCCTAGGACCAAATCTGATTAGTTGGGTTTCGCAAAAGGAAAAGGTGGTAGCCCTTTCATCATGTGAAGCCGAGTATGCAGCAGACACCGGAGTTTGTCAAGTGATTTGGATTAGTAGGTTGCCAGGAAATTTGATGAACCAGGACGTGAAAAAAGTCGTACTGAAAGTAGACAATAAATTAGCAATTGCTTTGTGCCAGAATCCTATTCATCATGACGAAGCAAACACATCGACACCAGGTATCATTATATACGGTAGTGTGTTGAAAAAAGGTGAGGTTGATGTTGAGCATATTAGCACACAAGATCAAATTGCTAATATATTAACCAAAGCACTTGGAAGGGTGAAGTTCACTCAGTTGCATGAAAAACTTGGCGTCGTGGAGGTTTTTTTTTTTTGATAAAGGAAGCTTTTATTAATCTTAGTAAATTACATCAAGATGATACAATTATACTAAGAAGACTCCCGGCCTCTACACAGCTAGGGTGTACACAGCCAAACACACACACATAAGAAAAGACAAAGGAACCTCCGCGGAGGTAAAGATAGGATAATAACATCAAGCGGGAGATTTGTTAGTTTAATCTTGTAATTTCATAGTTTGTTTCGTTCTGGTATGAGCAAGTTGTTCAGAGTCAGTTTCTGTCTTCAGAATTTGTATTCAGAGTCGGTTTCCAGGAAAGCGTCAAGTTGCTTCAGAATTCGTATCCGTGCGTTTTGAGTTCAGACTTTTCGATTGGGATTGTTTGCAGTCGAGTCTGATTTGTACGCTTGTAAATTGAGTCTATATAAATAATGAAAAACCAGAAAAGATGTGGGAATTACACATCGCAAAAATCTTTGTGCGTCTGCAGTTTTTCCCCTGATCTGAAAGCTCTGTTCTGATTTTGTCGAGTCATTCAGATTACACGAGAGAGAAGTTCAGACTTCAGACAATTGAGTTTCTCTGAAGATTTTGGCTTCAAGTCTGTTTTGTCGGAAGAAGTATTGTGCCTGGGCTTCTAGTTTCAATATGCTGCGGCTACGTTTATCAAGACGGTGGCACGGCATGGACGGCCTTCTTCTTCCAATGCCATATGATTATTTGTACCAACATTTTATTGATAGACCTGAACACGATCGTTGCAAGCGGCATGATCCGACGAATCACTTGATAGAGCACTTCCTAGAAAGGAGCAAGGTTCCGGTGGGCGGCCACGACGGCCACCGGCGGAGGAGGGCAGTCCACGGGGAGAGACGGTGTAGCAAGGGGGTGATTTACTCTCCGTCTGCTCGGTATCCATGGACGCGTCGTTGATTTCTATGGACTCGGGTGTGATTGATTGGCCCCTCAGCGACGGTCATGACAAGCAAGAAGAATAAAAAGGAGGGATAAAGTTATTCAAACTGACGAAAGGTAAATTATTCACTCTACAAAGTGGTAAATTACGAATTGTACTATATAGAGTGACAAATCATCAATTATTCTTTTTTTTTATGTTTTGAAATGAAATACCATAAAGCTAGTGTAAACTCCTCCACCCATTCGTCAAAAGCACTCCCCCAGGTCATTCTTCTTGTACACTCTGTACTTGCTCCGAAAATGCAGAGGTCCTTTCACGCCCAAGAGACACCAACCACGTCGCAGCGCTCGCCACTCACTGAGGTAGGGTTCTTCTTAGAACTAACCAAAAGCTAAGTTGCCCCCCGGTTTCTTCACTGGACCTCGAGATGGCCACAGTTTACTTCAAGTGGAGGTTTTGTTAATTGCAAATGGAGTATCTTTCTACCAAGTGGAGGTTTGGTAGAAAGATACTCCACAAAATCTTAGTGGGTCCTCCACTCCTCCCATCCATATTCTCTGAAACACACACTCTGTCCATTTCTCCTCTGCACTCTCCATAGCAGCTTGTTGTGTTTCCCTGTGTTGAGTGCGTGTGGTGTTGTGAGTTGTGAGAGCAACAATGGCTGAGTTGGTGATCGGGCCACTGGTCACCATGGTGAAGGACAAGGCGTCCAGCTACCTTCTGGACCAGTACAAGGTGATGAACGGCATGGAGGAGCAGCGGAAGATCCTGGGGCGCAAGCTGCCAGCCATCCTGGACGTCATTGAGGATGCAGAGGAGAAGGGAGCTTACCGACCAGGCGTGAGTGCTTGGCTCGACGACCTCAAGACAGTGGCCTACGAGGCGATTGATGTCTTTGACGAGTTCAAGTACGAGGCTCTCCGGCGTGAAGCCAAGAACAAGGGACACTACAGCAAGCTTGGCATGGATACTGTAAGCCTCTTCCCCGCTCATAACCCCATTATGTTCCGTTACAGGATGGGCAACAAGCTGAGCGGAATTGTGCAGAGAATTGGGGTCCTTGTCACAGAGATGAATGACTTTGGGTTCACACGCCGGCAGCAAGCACCATCATCCAAGCAGTGGCGTGAAACGGTTTCCATCATGCTTGACTCTGAGAAGGATATCGTTAGCAGATCCAGAGAAGAAGAGAAAAAAGATCATGGCGATGTTGCTTGATCAAGCTAGCAACAGGGATCTCATGGTCCTCCCTATTGTTGGGATGGGTGGGCTGGGTAAGACCACCTTTGCGCAACTCATTTACGAAGACCCTGAAATCAAGAAGTATTTCGAGCTACAGAGGTGGTGTTGTGTCTCAGATGATTTTGACATTGGTAATATTGCAAATAACATCTGCAATACCAATGAGAAATACCATGAACAAGCATTGCAGAAACTCCGGAAAGAAGTAAGTGGAAAGAGGTATCTGATTGTGTTGGATGATGTATGGAATCGTGATGCTGATAAGTGGGGAAAACTGATGACCTGCTTTAAGCAAGGTGCCAAGGGTAGTGCAGTACTCACAACAACTCGTGATGTAGAAGTAGCTCGAGTTATGTCCATGGGTATAACTGAAGCCTATAATCTCGACAAGTTGGGTGATGAGTATCTAAAGGAAATGATCCAGACGAGAGCATTTAGTTTGCAAAAGCCAAACAGTGATGAGCTAGATGGCATTGTTGAGAAGATTGTGCACAGATGTGATGGCTCTCCTTTGGCTGCCAAAGCCTTTGGCTCTATGTTGAGTACCAAGATTAGCGTGGAAGAATGGAAGGCTATATTAGCCAAAAGCAACATTTGCAATGACAAGACTGGAATTTTACCTATACTCAAGCTCAGCTATGACGACCTACCATCACACATGAAGCAGTGCTTCGCATTCTGTGCCATATTGTAACATCCCAAAACTTTAATAAAATAAAAATCAATATTTTGAAATTGAATATTATTCTTTCTGAGTTTTCTTGGTATTATTGATTTTTATTTGGAGTTCTTGGATTTTCATGTTGCAAGAAAAATTCAACAAATGGAAATAAAGAATGAAAAGGAGAAAAGGCAAAAATGTAAAAAGTAAAAATTTATAAAATTTGCCATGAGAACCCTGAGCATATAAGTAAATCATTTTAGCCATAAAATGATATTCCATATATGGAGAAATGAAGGAATAAATAAAGAGACAACTTTTAAATGAAAACAATGCATTGTAATAATTTATAAAATATTTTAATGTCACAAATGAATCTGCAAAAATTATCATGAACATATCCATGCAATTTATACCCTTGGTCAAAATATCATAAATTAATAATATAATTTAAGACTTTTATAAATTCAAAAACAGAAACCCTGAAAATCGAGAATTTGCAATGTCAGAATTTTTATAAAATAATGGAACCATATTTTGATCTGAAAATTTTACAGAAGCATTCTGAGATCAAATAATTTAGAAAAACAAAATTTCAAAAATAATAGACTTCAATTGATCTCAATGAAAAATAGGAATCCGAAACAAGAAATTTGGAGCGATCACTGTTGTCAGAATATTATCAAATTTTCGGTAACTCATTTTAAATTCATAATTTTACCAGGCATCAAAATATATTCAAAGACCATGGTCAAAAATTTTGGATATTTTCTACTTCAATTTGACAGCAATAGAAATTGGAGACTAGGACCATCCGGAGCTGGACCATCTCTTTGACGCCATACCTCATGATCAGTGGTCCCCGGGCCACTTGTCAGCTTCGTCTCCTTCCTGTGCTTGCGACCGAGCGAGCTCACCCGGCCAGCGAGCTTGACCGGCCCGTTCAATGAATCGCTTGCTCGATTGGTCGTGTCTCGGCGTCATCCTCGGCTCATCACACGCGATCATCGCCACGAAGTCTCTCGAGCCATACCGCCTGTTCTTCCTTTGTCGCCTCTGGTGAACCTCGCATAGCGAGACCAATTCAGCCAGGCCGCTCATCCTCTACTTTCTTGGCTATAAAGGGTACCCGGTGTTCGCGATGAAGCTCTTCCTCATTCCCTCACTTCTTCTTCTTTCCCCTCAAGCGGCGCATGAAACTCCCTCCTGTTTGCGCCATTGCCAGGACCTTCAGAGCTCCAAGCCATGAATCAAATCGAGCAATCGAGCCAACCATTCTCAAATTCCTCTGGGCTAGAGCATCACCCGGCTGCAAGAAACAAGACCCCTCAACAATTTCGTGAGTTCTCCATGCGAAAAGTGGTCTTGCTGTGAGCCTCTTCTTCCTCAAGACCGCCACCGTGGGCGGGCTTCGTCGCTTCTTCTCCGGCGCCGATTCCAGGTGAAACCGAACCCCCTCGTCCCACTGATGCTGTTAGTGCCACCGGTTCAAGCCCTAACGCCCTGTTCTTCCTCCTCCACGAGCCGCCATTTCATGCGCCGCTTGAGCTCGTGGTGTGTTGCTCGAGACTCTTCCGCCAATTGACACCGCCTCCAGACTCTCTGCCGAGACCTTCCTCTCATGCTCTCTCATTCGCCGGATCTTCACCGGAAAACCGTCGCATGCCAAGCCCTAACCGATACTCCATTACGCCTCTGCAGAGTCTGCCGATCGAAGAAGAAGAAGCGGGCGTAAGACGCTTTCCTTGGGTGAAAACGTATTTCCATTCCTTTAGGCATTTTCCAACTGGTGAATCTCGCAATCATGAATATCTTTTGTAATTTTAATTCAATTTCAGTGAATCAAATTTATATAATCATCTAAAATCACAGAGAATATAAATATGTAAAAACATTTTATTCTTGACCGCAGAATAATTATTTATATTAAACTTGATTATAATGCTAATATGATTTTTAAACGAGACTTTGTGAATAATAAGTAATGAAGAGATGAAATCATTGATCATGGGATTTTAGGATCAAGATGTATTCAAATATCCAAAAACATTTAGTTTTTGAGTCGTAGGATGATTATTAGAATTGAAATGATACAAGCACTTCATTATGGGCGATCTTGCATATAGGATATATACTTCTTGAAATAATTAACTACATTTTATGTGCCCTGGATCATAATAAACTTAAATATACAAAAATATTTAAGTATACAATTCAGTTTAATTTATTTACTTTATGATCATTAGTAAATCTTGATATGGCCATTAATAAAAATGAAGGCCTAAAAGCTCACAAAATTAGGAAATGCTTTGTGTTAGTCTCCTGACAACAATGCAGATCCATGTATGCAAATACATTTAAAATAAGATTTAGGTTGCATGTTCTTAATGAAAGAAATGTTAATTATAACAATAAGTAAATAGTTTATCTATTGCAATTAAAGCTAAAGTAATGCCAAACCAACTTTATAACATTTCTAGGATGATACTCTGCTAATACCTGAAAAATGAATCAAGAATCATGTATAGGTTAGTTGGAAATTAAGATTTAAAGTTGGCCGATTTAAGGTTTCAAATATGATCACTTAGGCTATTTCAGCCATCGATAAAATAACTCGTCTAAACACTAAAATAGGTGAAATCAGTTTAGTAATGCTGTACAAAGTTTATACTACCATATTCTGTAAAAGAATCATATTCCATTAAGGTTTGCCTATTAATCTCATCAGATCAAAACCCTTAAGTGTTAACCCTTTTGATTCACCTTTTGGCCGATTCCGAATAGCGTCAATTTTACAATACCACTTAAGCCTTTTCAACAATGAATATAATGTATCAGCCAAAGCCTAAAATTCATGGAATCAGCTTAGGATTGTTATACAAAGTATAAATCATCTTAGTATAAAGAAATAACCATATTTCATCATGTTTTACATATTAATCCAAATAGCCTAAAACCCTTAATCGTTAATCTGTCAATCCCCCTTCTTGCCGATTTTGAATAGTGTAGTCTTTAATTATAGCATGAACCGTTTTAGCAACAAGATTATAGTCTCGTCCAAAATCCTAAAACTTATGGAACTGGTTTAGTAATGTTCTTCAAAGTATAGCCTACCCAAATGCGAAAAGATAATCTTAGTTCACTGTGATTTGCATATTAATCTTAATAGCTAAATAACCTAAGTAATCACATTACTATAGACCGTAACATGAATGAACGAATTGTAGTTTCAATGAGGAATCCGTAGTTAAGTTATTTTTATCACCAGAACCTTCTCAAATATCTTGAAAATAATCCCAGTAGCCTAAAACAGTAGATTTAACTTATGTAAAGCTAATTCTAAGCGAAATCCATAAAAGATAAAGAACTATTTAGTCATAATCCAATATGATCGTTTAAGCCTTTTCATTAACTCGCTAAGCAACTCATCTAAATCCGAATTTAGTGCAGAACAGCTTAGAAATGATCTTTAGGTGATAATCTATAGCAATCTAAGAAAATATTCTTATTTCATCTTGCTTCGAATCTGAATCTTAATAGAGCAAAACCCATAAGTAATAAAGTTTCGAAACTCATATTATGAATAGTGAATCAATGGAAGCTTGCAACTAATGATTAAATCTATTTAATCTAAACTATTTTTGCGTCTTGAATTCATAAAATAAAATTAATAAATTCATAAAAGAGCAATCCCTGTTTCTTTATCAGAGTTTTATTTGTTCTTGTTATCTATTTCTTTCGCCCTTATTGAAGTTAGTATTTTGCTTATTTTCCGTTGTTCGACGCGTAGAACCCGACGTTGCTGTTTTCATCGTCGTCCTCGTCAACCGCAATCCTCGCCTTAAAGCGTTGATTAAGCAAGGCAAGCTTCTTTTGACCATATTGCTCCCAATATTTTATATTCCTTTGTGCATCAAATTGTTTTATGCATGCGTTTACCTTATGTAAATTGCTATCTTGTGGTTTGGTAGATATACATTGTCACATGAATCTCCTTTGATGATTATGAAATGTGAACCTTGATAACCTTAGATTAAGGTTAGGCGTTACTTCTTGTCATCATGGGTATATCGTTCATATTATTCATGCTTAGCCATGCTTTAGAATCAACAATGTACATGATCAAAGCAACATTTGTTTCACGAAAACCTTGGAAATGGCATCATTCTGGTGGGTAGTTTTGATTAAAACCCAAAATGAAACTATGCTTTGATGCGAGGCGATTATTGGCAATAGCAGTCGCAATAAGGAAATGCACGTGTAGTGTAGGGTGAAGTGTCGCCCGTGTCACAACTAAGGACCGAACATCGTGTAGCTTGATCCGAGAAAATCCGTACAAACCACGAGGGTGAGTATGGGTTAGCCATAGCCTATTAACTTATTTGGACATGGCTTTGCTCATTGGTAGGCGGGAGCTTGCAGAGGCATTCCGTTATGGATTTGCTTGTTAGGGGCTGCCATGCAGTTCGTATGGGTAAATGCATAACCGGTGCAACGGTGTACGCCTTGCCATGGACAGAGACGTTGTGTTGGTGTACTGAAAGTGGATCCACGGCTTGGGTGAGTGTCTCTGTTTTGGCGAGGTTAACGTCCGGTGGTGTAAAGTCATGTCCGTGTAATGAACAGCTGTGTATGATCGCCTGGCAAGCACAATGGCCTAGTGGAGGCATGTGTGATCTTGCAAAAAGGATGATCATTCCTTGTGGGTAAAGTTGTACACCTCTGCAGAGTTTAAATCTAATTGATTAGCCGTGCTGCGGTCATGGGTGTCTTGGTGAACTCTGCATGAGTTAAATGTTTTATTATTTTCAAAAGGGTTGGATCTATTTGTTTTGCAACCGTGCTTTATGTCGAAGGGTGACATTGTTGGATTTCGTGAATTCATGATTCGCCGCTCACGTCATGGAGGATGTGAGTGTTATTATGCTTTACTTATTTGTTATCAATCAAATGCTCTTATAAATTCCGTTTGCAAATAACTTGATTTATAACGCAAATTCGCTTTATGCAAATTAACTGTAGTAGCCTCCTTTGAAATGGCTCGCATATATTGTAGGATTTGCTCAAGTCTTCTTTGTACGCATAGCGTACTCACCCTTGCCTAATTATATTGTAGGTGTGTGCTAGCGAAGCTTCGAAGTTGTTCATCGCAGTTGCGGGTTCTTCCTGGCGTGTTCTATCTGGAGTTTATGCTCGTCGGTTGCTGCTTGGTCGGTTGGGCAAACTACGGATATTGCTTCTTCTTGCTATATTTCTCTGAGTTGTAATATTATTTGTATAATCGCTTCCGCTTAATTATTAAATTGTATGGTTGTGATTTCCAATTGTTGTAAACATGTGAGTGCTAGCTCTTGATCCAGGAATAGCACAAGAATCACATGGAGGTTCCTGTTCATCCGAACGGGGTCTCACAGAGTTGGTATCAGAGCTATACTGACCGTAGGATAAACCTTAGATAGAATGGTCGTTAGTATTGGAATGAGCGAATTCAAATTTTATTTTCCGAAGCTAGCATATTTGCAAAATGTAGACCTTGCTATTCTTTTCTCAGTCTTAAGATTCTATTCTTACCCTACATTCATTTTGGTTTGCAAACAAATTCCCCTTATCTCAAAAAGAAATTGTCGCTAGTGGTTATCTTCGCTACTGATTTTGAAGATGTACAAGACTTGGCGTTACCATGCTTCATGCCGACCCAAGAAGACTACAATATCTACGCCAACCGTCTCAAGAAAGCATACGACACATCGCTAACCTCGACAAAACAGAAGCACAACTTGAAGGTGCTACTTCATGAAGAGTTAGTATCATCCAACGGCAAAAGGGCAGATGATTAGAATGCATTAGGATCTACCTTAAGATGAGAACCCATACGCAGTAGCATATTATTCTGCTCTAGTTATATAGAGCAATATATGTTGGTGTTATGTTATGCTACTTGAAATTTGGTTTTTGTTCTGAATTGCCAGGACCGATTTATAAGTGGGAACTTAACCTCTAAGGTTAAGGTTTCACAATAAATTGTCCTCATGTATGAATATGGAAAACTTAACCCATAGGATAAATAAGAAATCATGAAATGGCTCCTCACATCTTTTTATAAAGCATATACAAACTTATCCCTTCTTCCTGCATAACTTTTCATATGTGTAACCATTATGGACATTAACCATTCACGAAATTAAACCTCATCAAGATTAACAATATAATCCCTATTACTACTCTTAGCTTTGCTTGAGATCACACCATTCATGTATAAATGAAGTTAAGATCTTACCACATTAGTAACACTAAACTACTTATGCTGCTTTAGGCTAGTTAAAAACTTAACGTTCCAGTAATAACGTTTGACCATGAAAATGAGTTGGAACAAAAAAAAAAGTTAGATGCTGTAGAATGGAAACTAGAAAAATTGGGAACCTTACTTTCCTAAAAAGAAATATAAGCATCAGTTATACCTACTCTTTTCCCCATCTATAGAATTTAATCTTCTTATATGTATACTCATTCTTCACTCCTAAGTTATTCCTTTTAGTAATATTTCTTTCACTGTCTTTCTGCAACATGAAAACTACCAACAAACTTGTTGAAAATAATTTAAGCAACAAGTCAGTAGCATAGTGATGCCTATATCAACAACTTCAAGAGGATAGAAGCAGCAGAGCAGCACAACCTCCCCGACTTCGTCGAAGCCTCGGAAGCCTAACAACACAAGTGGTGCAAGGATTAAAAGAAACTCGTCGCCGAATATACTACGATAAAAGATAGTATTATACGAGCTATACATTAGTCTAGTTATGTAGTAAACTTTTATGCATAAATATGTATGGCCAGTAGAAGGAAAACCTTAGATACCCTTCCTACATATTAAGTTAAATATATACATATTACTTCCGTGTTATTGAAGTTTTGTTGTAAATCTTTTTTATTGCTTTCGGGTTACTCTCGTGAATGTTAAACCACTAGGTTGAAATTTGCGATGCGTTAACTCTGCTTAATAAGAAAATTTTAATTAAAAAGATTTTAAAGAACGAAATGTTGCCTTGTAACCCAACAGAATCTCATCTAAATAGCTTTACTCTAATAAATATTGTTGCAGGATGCCTGCGACATAATTCATTAATACAACTACTGAAAGTAATGAGTAATAAAATCTTTAGCTTTATGACCGACCTTCAGCTCGTTCTTTGAATTGTTGCTGCCTTACTCAATGTAAACTTTCACTTCATATTTATGTTTTACAAGGTCAGCCTTGAATGAGATTTAATTGCCACTAATCTCATTAATATTCATTGAGTTATTCAAATAGTAATTGTATTTGGATACTCCCCTTGAAGTCAACCTCTGGCTCTCTCCAAATAAATCTGGTTGAGATGCATGCTTTCATTCATCTCAGATATTTTAACATACTCTGTATCTCTCTTTAAATTAACTTATTCTTGCTAAGGATTCTTGGCATGAACTGCTAACACTCCTTGTCTACTTCGTGAAACCCCGCAAGACACTCAACCATCAAGAAATGATAATCCTATCCAAGTTCAACTAAATCCTTTGTAATTAGCTAAAGCACTTCCTTTTCAACATAGCAATCATCATAACTCTCCACTTTCTCAAGGTTCAAAAAAAAATGTTAGAATATGTAACCATGGTGTAAATGCTCACCATAATTGAACAAAATCATCAAATGCACACCCTTCTGTTTTAGTAACTAGCACAAAATATTTCCAACGTCGGCGTAATTCTTGCTAGGAAAGGAAATGGTTTAGACTAGAAATCTACTTCTATACCTTAATTAATGCCTACACACTGTTTTTGAAGTGTTGCCAATCCAGTCAATCCGAAGTTTGTGCTTGCACTCACTATGGAGAAATAGGTCATACTGTTGATGAGAGTGCAATCAATTGCTTCAGTTATGAAAGGAAATCATTCTCCTGGAAAATGTCATATAAGCAATATTTCTTGTTACCTTGTGAAGGTCAAGATTATTGTCTAGCTCAATGTCCCCCTCGATCCGATAGTCACCAATATAATCTTTGCTCAAGATTTGGTGATCAAAAGAGGAAGAACACCAGCCACACAGGAAATATCACTTAAGGAATAAAAGAAACAACACCTGGTTCTAACCACCTTCACTAAGAACGTAGTAAATGTCAATTGCCAACGCCATGTTCCTGATCCGATAAAGAAAATTATTAGACTAAAGGATGTTCTAGAAAGCAACAAATTGAAGTTCACAAAATAATATTAAGCATACCCTTGTATCTAACAAGATACCATGAGAAAAGCGGAAATAATTCAGCAGTCACAAAAAGGAACCATGTTGCTAAACGACGTCTGCAAGTTGAACAAATATATTCTACAACCATAACCATACTAGGAATTTCATCAGTCGTATTATAACTCTAAGAGTAGAAGAAATAAGATTTGAAGCGGATTGCTTGAAGAATCAGTTAAAGAGGAGGCGTGAACAAAGATACTTGTCCCTAAAAGAATTTTGCTTAACTTCATTCTCCATCTCAATCACCATCTGTTCATCCCTCCAGCAACACCAATGAATAGTGGTCTGGTACTAAAAATCGGAAAGACAATATGATCTGCCATATGTAGCATTAGGTACAATACTTATGTAATTGAACCCTACCAGGATACAAGTTTAACTCCATAGTCAACTCCTTGATTTTAGTCACTTCCTGATCATCTATTTTATAACATTAGCAAGTAATCTTTTCATTGCTTCGGACAAAACGGATATCGTCATCTGCAACAACCGAAAATAACTTGGACACCTTGCCAACACCTACCCAAGAACAGTTCTACATCACCTTGTCAAGAAAGACATTAGTAACTTTTAGGCTGTCTCAAAGACCTGGAAAACATTATGCGCTCATGTCAACCCCTGATGTCAACCCCTGCTTTAACATCAGGCTTTGAATGTAAAACATCTTCTCATGTAATTATACCCGCACTTATGTGATATTGAGTATGCCTTTTGTGTATTCAATTCCCTGCAACCAATCTTGTGATTTTGTACATTTCATTTCTCCATAATTGCCAAATCCAAAGAAGATCAAAACCTCCTATCTATCAAAGTGAACAAACAAATCAAATCATCGGATCATCTTATATTTCTTTTACCTCAACCCAATACTTGAATTATCTCTATCTTGTTTTCAATCTGAAAGTTAAACCGAAATGACATTTCTTCCTCAACTCATTTCATCAACCAATGTTGAATCAAGCAAACCAGCCGTTGTATATCAAATACCCTTCTTAATGATAACATTCGGGTTTTCCCAAATAAATCTAATGGAAATACATCATTTTCCCCATCTCAAGGATTCTACATATACCACATGCCACTCTATAAATTAGCTTATCCTTGTTAAACAATACTGATTGTGCAATCAAAATAGACGTGTAGAAAGCACTAGTATTTCTCATCTGCTTGCCTAAAACTCAAATAGAATACTTCTCTATTTCTTCGCACGACAACTTGGAATCACAAGACGAGGTTCAGTAAAGCAATTGCAATGAAGACGAAGTGTCAACCAAACGACAAAGTCATCTCCGAGAAAGAATTCCCAAATTTATCTCACCCTCGAGAATTACAAGGTTCGTGGTATTCACCGTTTCCAAATCCAAGGTAACCTGGCACCACGATATATTATGCCATATCGTATCGTTAAGAAGATAAAAAAAAAAACATATAAATTAGAGCTGCCATCTCAGCTATCCAGTGTTCATAGTGTCTCTCATATATCACAATTAAAGAAATACCTTTGTCTTCCTTCTAAGCTCACCTAGCTAAATGAAATCAATCTACAACCTGATTTAACTTATTGGAAGCATCTGACTAAAATTTTAAAAGAAGATGAACGTCACACTCGTAATAAATCCGACAAGGTGATCGAAGTTCAACAGAGCAATCATTTTGAAGAGGAAGCAACTTGGGAACGAGAAGACTGACTCAAGGAAGAGTTTCCGACTTCTGTTAGAAATAATTTTCCTTAGACCCGCCAAATCTCGGGGTCGAGATTTTTTGTAAGGGGGGTAGATCTGTAACATCCCAAAACTTTAATAAAATAAAAATCAATATTTTGAAATTGAATATTATTCTTTCTGAGTTTTCTTGGTATTATTGATTTTTATTTGGAGTTCTTGGATTTTCATGTTGCAAGAAAAATTCAACAAATGGAAATAAAGAATGAAAAGGAGAAAAGGCAAAATGTAAAAAGTAAAAATTTATAAAATTTGCCATGAGAACCCTGAGCATATAAGTAAATCATTTTAGCCATAAAATGATATTCCATATATGGAGAAATGAAGGAATAAATAAAGAGACAACTTTTAAATGAAAACAATGCATTGTAATAATTTATAAAATATTTTAATGTCACAAATGAATCTGCAAAATTATCATGAACATATCCATGCAATTTATACCCTTGGTCAAAATATCATAAATTAATAATATAATTTAAGACTTTTATAAATTCAAAAACAGAAACCACGAAAATCGAGAATTTGCAATGTCAGAATTTTTATAAAATAATGGAACCATATTTTGATCTGAAAATTTTACAGAAGCATTCTGAGATCAAATAATTTAGAAAAACAAAATTTCAAAAATAATAGACTTCAATTGATCTCAATGAAAAATAGGAATCCGAAACAAGAAATTTGGAGCGATCACTGTTGTCAGAATATTATCAAATTTTCGGTAACTCATTTTAAATTCATAATTTTACCAGGCATCAAAATATATTCAAAGACCATGGTCAAAAATTTTGGATATTTTCTACTTCAATTTGACAGCAATAGAAATTGGAGACTAGGACCATCCGGAGTGGACCATCTCTTTTGACGCCATACCTCATCGATCAAGTGGTCCCGGGCCCACTTGTCACTTCGCTCCTTCCTGCTTTGCATCGAAGCGAAGCTCACCCGGTTCAGCAGCTTTGACCGAAGTCTGCTCAATGAATCGCTTTCGATTGGTCGTGTCTCGGCATCATCTCACCATCATCATACCGCGATCATCGCCACGAAGTCTCTCGAGCCATACCGCCTCGTTCTTCCTTTGTCGCCTCTGTGAACCTCGCAACCGAGACCAATTCAGCCAGCCGGCTCATCCTCTACTTTCTTGGCTATAAAGGGTACCCAGGTGTTCGCAGTGAAGCTCTTCCTCATTCCCTCACTTCTTCTTCTTTCCCTCAAGCCGCGATGAAACTCCCTCCTGCTTATGCGCCATTGCCAGACCTTCAGAGCTCCAAGCCATGAATCAAATCGAGCAATCGAGCCAACCATTCTCAAATTCCTCTGGCTAGAGCATCACCCATGCAAGAAACAAGACCCTCAACAATTTCGTGAGTTCTCCATGCGAAAAGTGGGCCGCCGTGGAGCCTCTTTCTTCCTCAAGACCGGCCACCGTGGGCGGCTTGTCGCTTTTCTCCGGGCCGATTCGGTGAAACCGAACCCCCCTCGTCCATCGATCTTTGTTAGTGCCACCGGTTCAAGCCCTAACGCCTGTTCTTCCTCCTCCACGAGCCGCCATTTCCGCCGCTTGAGCTCGTGGGCGTTGCTCGGAGACTCTTCCGCCAATTGACACCGCCTCCAGCACTCTCCTCCGAGACCTTCCTCTCCATGCTCTCTCATTCGCCGGATCTTCACCGAAAACCGCCGCATGCCCTAACCGATACTCATTTCGCCTCTGCAGAGTCGGCCGATCAAGAAGAAGAGAGAAAGCGAAGACGCTTTCCTTGGGTGAAAACGTATTTCCATTCCTTTAGGCATTTTCCAACCGGTTGAATCTCGCAATCATGAATATCTTTTGTAATTTTAATTCAATTTCAGTGAATCAAATTTATATAATCATCTAAAATCACAGAGAATATAAATATGTAAAAACATTTTATTCTTGACTGCGAATAATTATTTATATTAAACTTGATTATAATGCTAATATGATTTTTAAACGAGACTTTGTGAATAATAAGTAATGAAGAGATGAAATCAGTGATCATGGGATTTTAGGATCAAGATGTATTCAAATATCCAAAAACATTTAGTTTTTGAGTCGAGGATGATTATTAGAATTGAAATGATACAAGCACTTCATTATGGGCGATCACAAGCATATAGGATATATACTTCTTGAAATAATTAACTACATTTTTATGTGCCCCAGGATCATAATAAACTTAAATATACAAAAATATTTAAGTATACAATTCAGTTTAATTTATTTACTTTATGATCATTAGTAAATCTTGATATGGCCATTAATAAAAATGAAGGCCTAAAAGCTCACAAAATTAGGAAATGCTTTGTGTTAGTCTCCTGACAGCAATGCAGATCCATGTATGCAAATACATTTAAAATAAGATTTAGGTTGCATGTTCTTAATGAAAGAAATGTTAATTATAACAATAAGTAAATAGTTTATCTATTGCAATTAAAGCTAAAGTAATGCCAAACCAACTTTATAACATTTCTAGGATGATACTCGCTAATACCTGAAAAATGAATCAAGAATCATGTATAGGTTAGTTGGAAATTAAGATTTAAAGTTGGCGATTTAAGGTTTCAAATATGATCACTTAGGCTATTTCAGCCATCGATAAAATAACTCGTCTAAACACTAAAATAGGTGAAATCAGTTTAGTAATGCTGTACAAAGTTTATACTACCATATTCTGTAAAAAGAATCATATTCCATTAAGGTTTGCCTATTAATCTCATCAGATCAAAACCCTTAAGTGTTAACCCTTTTGATTCACCTTTTGGCCGATTCCGAATAGCGTCAATTTTACAATACCACTTAAGCCTTTTCAACAATGAATATAATGTATCAGCCAAAGCCTAAAATTCATGGAATCAGCTTAGGATTGTTATACAAAGTATAAATCATCTTAGTATAAAGAAATAACCATATTTCATCATGTTTTACATATTAATCCAAATAGCCTAAAACCCTTAATCGTTAATCTGTCAATCCCCCTTCTTGCCGATTTTGAATAGTGTAGTCTTTAATTATAGCATGAACCGTTTTAGCAACAAGATTATAGTCTCGTCCAAAATCCTAAAACTTATGGAACTGGTTTAGTAATGTTCTTCAAAGTATAGCCTACCCAAATGCGAAAAGATAATCTTAGTTCACTGTGATTTGCATATTAATCTTAATAGCTAAATAACCCTAAGTAATCACATTACTATAGACCGTAACATGAATGAACGAATTGTAGTTTCAATGAGGAATCCGTAGTTAAGTTATTTTTATCACCAGAACCTTCTCAAATATCTTGAAAATAATCCCAAAGAGCTAAAAACAGTAGATTTAACTTATGTAAAGCTAATTCTAAGCGAAATCCATAAAAGATAAAGAACTATTTAGTCATAATCCAATATGATCGTTTAAGCCTTTTCATTAACTCGCTAAGCAACTCATCTAAATCCGAATTTAGTGCAGAACAGCTTAGAAATGATCTTTAGGTGATAATCTATAGCAATCTAAGAAAATATTCTTATTTCATCTTGCTTGAATCAATCTTAATAGAGCAAAACCCATAAGTAATAAAGTTTCAAACTCATATTATGAATAGTGAATCAATGGAAGCTTGCAACTAATGATTAAATCTATTTAATCTAAACTATTTTTAAGGCTCTTGAATTCATAAAATAAAATTAATAAATTCATAAAAGAGCAATCCTGTTTCTTTATCGAGTTTTATTTGTTCTTGTTATCTATTTCTTTCGCCCTTATTGAAGTTAGTATTTTGCTTATTTTCCGTTGTTCGACGCGTAGAACCCGACGTTCTTGTTTTCATCGTCGTCCTCGTCAACCGCAATCCTCGCCTTCCGTAAGCGCGGTGATTAAGCAAGGCAAGCTTCTTTTGACCATATTGCTCCCAATATTTTATATTCCTTTGTGCATCAAATTGTTTTATGCATGCGTTTACCTTTATGTAAATTGCTATCTTGTGGTTTGGTAGATATACCTTTGTCACATGAATCTCCTTTGATGATTATGAAATGTGAACCTTGATAACCTTAGATTAAGGTTAGGCGTTATTTATCGTCATCATGGGTATATGCTCATATTATTCATGCTTAGCCATGCTTTAGAATCAACAATGTACATGATCAAAGCAACATTTGTTTCTGAAAACCTTGGAAATGGCATCATTGTGGTGGGTAGTTTTGATTAAAAACCCAAAATGAAACTATGCTTTGATGCGGATTATTGGCAATAGCCGGGTGTGGTAATAAGGAAATGCACGTAGTGTAGGGTGAAGTGTCGCCTGTGTCACAACTAAGGACCGAACATCGTGTAGCTTGATCCGAGAAAATCCGTACAAACCACGAGGGTGAGTATGGGTTAGCCATAGCCTATTAACTTATTTGGACATGGCTTTGCTCATTGGTAGGCGGAGCTGCGAGGCATTCCGTTATGGATTTGCTTGTTAGGGCTGCCATGCGTCAGATGGGTAAATGCATAACCGGTGCAACGTGTACGCCTTGCCATGACAGAGACGTTGTGTTGGTGTATCGAAAGTGGATCCACGGCTTGGGTGAGTGTCTCTGTTGTGGCGAGGGTTAACGCCCCGGCCGTGTAAAGTCATGTCCGTGTAATGAACAACATTGTGTATGATCGCTTTGGCAAGCACAATGGCCTAGTGGAGGCATGTGTGATCTTGCAAAAGGATGATCATTCCTTGTGGGTAAAGTTGTACACCTCTGCAGAGTTTAAATCTAATTGATTAGCCGCATCAGCGGTCATGGGTGTCTTGGTGAACTCTGCGCGAGTTAAATGTTTTATTATTTTCAAAAGGGTTGGATCTATTTGTTTTGCAACTGTGCTTTATGTCGAAGGGCTGACATTGTTGGATTTCAGGAATTCATGATTCGCCGCTCACGTCATGGAGGACTGTGAGTGTTATTATGCTTTACTTATTTGTTATCAATCAAATGCTCTTATAAATTCCGTTTGCAAATAACTTGATTTATAACTGCAAATTCGCTTTATGCAAATTAACTGTAGTAGCCTCCTTTGAAATGGCCCGCATATATTGTAGGATTTGCTCAAGTCTTCTTGAGTACGCAACGACTCACCCTTGCCTAATTATATTGTAGGTGTGTGCTAGCTAAGCTTCAAGTTGTTCATCGCGCAGTTGCGGGTTCTTCCTCAAGCGTGTTCTATCCGGAGTTTATGCTCGGTCGTTGCTCTGGGTCGGTTGGGCAAACTACGTGATATTGCTTTACTACTGCTATATTTCTCTCGAGTTGTAATATTATTTGTATAATCGCTTCCGCTTAATTATTAAATTGTATGGTTGTGATTTCCAATTGTTGTAAACATGTGAGTGCTAGCTACTGATCCAGGGAATAGCACAGTAATCACATGGAGGTTCCTGTTCATCCGAACGGGGTCTCACACATATTTCCCAAAGATTATGAGATTGGTGTGGAGATTTTGATCCGGTTATGGATGGCACATGACTTCATACCACAGCAGGAAGAAGTCCATCTTGAAACCGCTGGCGAAGAAATTTTCAAGGAGCTCGCTTGGAGATCATTCTTTCAAGATGTGAAGCCTGCTATTCAGTTTGGAGAAAGGCAGCAGCTCTGTTACAGAACCATATGCAAGATACACGATCTTATGCATGACATTGCTCTTTCTGTTATGGGAAAAGAATGTCTCACTATAACTGATAGGCCCAATTACAAGAAGTTATGGTTAAATTCTACTCGCCACTTATTCTCATTATATGATGAAATCGGAATTCATTTCGATGATTTTATGAAGAAACAATCTCCTAGTCTCCGGACGTTGTCGTATCCACCTTGGTATACTGGTTCGGCACCACGTTTATCGAAGTGTAATTCTCTACGGGCAGTACGCCTCTTTCCATTGAAAGAACTGCCGCCAATCAGACCAAGGCACTTACAGCACCTAAGGTATCTAAGTCTCACACATAACACAAAAATCGAAGAACTTCCAGAAGAAATAAGCATGCTGTACAATCTACAGACATTGGACCTTTCTCATTGCGAGTGTCTTGGTCGACTTCCAAAGGACATGAAGTATATGACAAGCCTCCGACATCTCTACACTAATGGATGCAAATCATTAAAGTGCATGCCTCCAGATCTTGGACAGCTCACTTCTCTGCAAACTCTGACATATTTTGTGGTGGGTGCTAGCTCTAGTTGTAGTACTGTCAGAGAATTGCAGAACTTAAACCTTTGTGGAGAATTAGAGTTAAGTTGTCTAGAAAATGTAACTGAAGCGCATGCAAAAGCTGCCAATCTTGGAAATAAAGAGAAACTCAGACACTTATCTCTTGAATGGAGTGATCACAGCAGAGCGGAAACTGTATCAGATTGTCATAAAAAGGTCCTAGATGCTCTTAGACCTAATAATGGATTGCTGATGCTAAAGATAGTTTCTTACAAAAGCACTGGTTTACCTATATGGACGACAGATCTTGGTGTGCTACAGAACTTGACTGAACTCCATCTAGTTGGGTGTACAGCGTGTGAGGAATTTCCTCACTTCTGGCATTTGAAGGCTCTTCAAGTTCTTTATTTGATTAGATTGGATAAATTGCAAAGCCTATGCAGTGACACGGCATGCACAGCATTTCCAGCATTAAAAGAACTCCGGTTACATGATTTGGAGAGGTTGGAGAAATGGGTGGCAATGGAAGGAACAAACCAAGAAGAACTGACATTTCCTCTGCTGGAGAAGTTCGATATTAAGAGCTGTCCAATGCTGACAACTATACTTGAAGCACCAAAACTCAAGGTTGTACATCTAGAAGAGGAAAAGGCACAGCTATCCCTATCAATAGCTAGATCCAGATACATGTCTATGCTGTCCAAGTTAGTACTGTCTTGCCATGATAGGGATGCAACACCAACACTGCAGCTCGACGAGAACCATGAAGCATCTGTTTTGGAAATGGAGTTGCTTGGCTGCGACTTTTTCTTCCCCTCAAGTCCATCGCATCCAACAATTGGGATTTGGAAGTGGTTTGGAAAACTCGTAGATTTGAAAATCGAGTCATGTGATAATCTCATCTACTGGCCAGAGGAAGAATTCCTATGCTTGGTATCCTTGAAGAATCTGTACATTGTTGAATGGAGTAGGCTAATAGGGCCCACACCCACACAGGTCAAAGGAGACCCAACTCGGGCAAGGGATCAGCTCCTGCCGCATCTCTCAGATTTAGTGATACGGCGTTGTGAAAGATTGACAGAGCTCTTCATTCTTCCCCCATCTCTCAGTTTTATTAATATTGGGAACTGCCCTAATCTCGTGTCCATATGGGGGAAGGAGTCAGAGAGTGTGCAGGTGGAACAGCTTGATACATTTGCATCATCGGAACACTGCAATGACCTCTCATGCACAAGTATGCTAGAGCGATTGCCATCACCAAGAAATAATTCTCTATCATGCCTAGAAAGTCTATACATAATTTGTTGTGATAAATTGGTAGCACTTCCGTATCTACCACCGTCCCTCAGGAGTTTACACATTTATTCTTGTGGTAAGCTTCGCTCCGTGTCAGGGCAGCTGGACGCACTCGAGTGGTTATGTATTGGATACTGCGATGCGTTGGAGTCACTGGAGTGTTTGGGTGACCTACCATCATTGCGACAACTCATTCTTCATTGGTGCAAACGGCTGGCATCCTTACCGGCTGGTCTTGCGAATCACACAGGTCTTCGGAGGATTGAGATTAAATATTGTCCAGATTTAAATATGAAGCCGATTTATGAATGCCTGGAACAAGGACTGGACAGCCTTGAACACAAGGACCTATCCCATGCTCGTTCAAGCGATCCTTTCGAAGGTACCTTTCGATTTGCTTTCCTTCTTTTTATTTTTTCCCCTTGCCTACTATGCTACAAATCTACACCTTGCCTATACATTGAAATTTTATTCACGTCCCACTGTGTTTTTGTCTTTTGAAAACAAATTTGGTATGGCTTGTTATTGTCATTTTCAAGTTTGTCAACACACTTTTCTTATGTTTTGAGGTGAAGGTGTATTATTTTGCTCCCCTGAGGGGTGGTTTGCTTTCAGTAGGAACTTGGAAGGCAGCCCCTTTTTGATTGATTAAGTATTTCAGCACAACACGTATGCCAACATCTATTATTTAGTACTACTGATCTATAATTCGTTGACCGCCAATACAACGGAAATATATTTCTTATGTGTACACAATTCATTACGATAGGGGGACACCCAATTTCATTAGTTTATATGGCTATTCAATCTACTTTTTAATAAACTAGCAGGTTTATCTGCAGTAACTACAACGCCTAGATATTATATTACAATTATTTTTGATATACAACTCTACTTGCAATTATTGAAATACAATTGTTTTTGTTATATAACTCTATTTATATACGATTAATCAAGCACCGTTGTAATCTAGCCCCACCAAAATAAGTGGTAGTGATCCTTTTTTTGATATACAAGTCTACTTCTAATTATTGAAATACAATTGTATTTGTTATATATGATTAATTTGCCCTACCAAAATAAGCGGTGGAAATCCTTCTCTTTTTCTTCCGATTAATGTAGGAATTTCTAGAATTTAGGATTATTGTGGGATTTTCTTACCCTTAAAACGAAGGAGGTGCCTTAAATATCACCAATTGTTTATATATATATATATATATATATATATATATATATATATATATATATATAGGAAAATGATTCCATACTCCTGGTGTACTTACTCCCACCTCCAAAGATACCGCTTAAATGATGTTGTTATACCTCTTTATCTTTTGAGTATACTCTAGTACTAATTATAAGATACTCTAAAGTGAATTTCACGAAAAAATTCATTAAAGTCCACCCTTTATAGCAATATTTGTTTATATATTCCTTTTACATATGGAAAAGGTATGTAGTAAAAAAAGGGGTTTTCATGAAAAATTTTCAACCATGTTGCATTGGAGTATCTTAGAATTATTATTAGAGTATACCGAAGTGATAAAAGAGTATAAATCGTTCATTTAAGTGGTATATTAGAGGTGGGAGTATGTACTCCTAGGAGTACGGAAAAAGGCTTCCTATATATATATACTTACTCAGTTATGGGTGTAAAATAGATAGTTTCAACTAAAATGTAGCTCATTTACATTGAGAATTCTAACATCATTTTTCCATTACATTGAGAATTCTAACATCATTTTTCCATCTTTAGGGCCTAAACTAAGGGACCCAAAATCTTGGAAATATGTTATTCCTGGATGTCGGCATTACTAAAGCCCCAAGTGGAGATCTAGATACCATGAAGGTATGTGCAACTAGTTATACATCTTGAATCTAATCAGTTTGGTAGTTAAGCTAAAAACATTGGGTATCGTTCGTGCTTTAATCTATTGCAGATTGTGTGCGGCTTCCTCGCAGAGTTGCTCCTAGACATCCAGGAGAGGTAACTGGAAGTAGAATAATCTGCTATCCTAAAGACAATCTCCAGCTTGAAGGTTTTTGTCCTTTTTGGATTCCAAGATCTGATAAATTGAAGCTCCTCGAAAACCTCAGGCCTTCACAACACAGATCTCAATTAGTGAAGGTCAAGCCGAAATTTGTGTTGTGCTTTAGATGTGTGCTTCGATAAATCTTGTTTGAACACGTACTGATGCTGTGGTCATTTCTGAGCGAACAGGATGTACTAAGTTACTTTGATGCCCTTTATTTCCATGGGGAGTTGTAACAGCCCAATTTTCGTTAATATGGTAAGTGAAGTTCGTCATGTTAACATCTTCCGTACCGTTGTTAAAATCCTCACTTAGTTATAAACATACAAGTGTTAGTACATTATTTTGCATGGTTAGGGAGTAACAAAAACCTAGCAATCATTTTTCCAAACTACACACATGCTATCTTACCTTAGTCAATGACATGTGGGCCATATTCATAAGAGAGAGGAGAGTAGGCTGCACACCTACCATACCAATTCCTACTCTATCTACCCCTACCCCTAGTCAATGACACATGGGACCTACCATTGCATAGGAAATTGTGGCCGCACATCCTTTCCATGTCTTTTCTCACTAAAACCACTCATACCCACTCTTTTAACCACTCTATGACATGTGGGACCTAGCCCCACATGTGAGGCATGAGTGGGTAGCCTATATAAGGCCTAAACCTTGGTTTCTCCTCCCTTTTTCTGCTCATTTGCACAGCCCCAACCCAGAAAACAGCAAGCACACCTTCTTCAACCTCTTGCCATTCTCCCCCACCAATCTCCTCCATTCTTGAGTTTGAGCTTGTGCATGCTATACCATCTTGTAGCCAAGGTCAAGAGCTTCACATCCATCCAAATGGATTCTTGAGGAACCAAGTTTTGGGTAAGTGGCAATCGTTTTTCTTGCTACCCATGTTCTGAAATTCTGCTCCTTGTAACTCATTGCTATTTTCCCCATGGAATCCATCATCCCCCTTGATTCGGTCGGGTTTGTCGCAAAGAAGTTCGAGGAGGAGGGCTAGTGGTCGCTGCAAGCACGAGCAAAGGAAGGCATTGTCGCTCACGAAGCGAGGAGGAGGTGAACCGTGAAGAACCGCATTGTGATATTTTCATCATCCACCACCAAACCAACATTCACTAAGTACACAAGCAACCCTAGCGTGGTAAGAATCTACCTTAGTCCATCCCCTAAAACCCTAGACCTTCCCTTTGAAATGTAGATGGCAAATAGGCAAATAATCGCTTTGAAATGAACGCCTAGCCTCGGATAGTCCGAGGTTTAGCTCGGATATCTCCAACTATTCGGATATTCAATGGTATTTTGATGGTCCGAATAGAACTGTTATGGCGTGACTAAGAGGGCCTCGCTCGACATTCTCGAGGTAACGCTCGGATACTCTGAACCTACCTTCGGATACTCCGAACCAAATTCATGATAGTCCGAATGGAATTTCACTTCATACCGAGAGGGTCCACTCGGACAGTCCGAAGTGAAACTCGGATACTCCGAACATAATTCAATAAAAGCTTTAAGACTTGAACTTTTAACGCAAGAACTCAATTAGTACTTTCATATTATGACTAGTACTACTCCTCATGAGCATTTCATGCATCTTTTCATCATGTGCACCATTTGAATTCTTGATTTGGTGTTTATGGATTTGGATGTTCTCGTGTTGGTGTTGATGGTTGAAGGCGCTCCCGAATGCGACTCACGCCTTCAAATCAAGAACGAGCAGCAAGGCACTATCTTAATCCTTGAACATGATTGCTCCTACTAATTGAAAGTTATACCTGAGAACTATTTTATCAATTGCATGCTTACTTTCAATTACAATTATGTTCGGTAGAATTCGTAGAGTTAGCCGCAGAATGCATTTCATCCCTTTTTCCATGTCATCAATTGTCGCCTAGGATGTGGGTTTATCATTATTATGTATATGGGTTCGCATAATTTATTTAGAGCATGCTTAGAACATCGTTAGAAACCGCGATAGATGGACTTAGTCCATTGGTCGCAACGATTGAGAATTATTATGATGTTGATGGTTTCAAATGTTGTTCAATGATTAGAGATGTTTGGCTAAGGACCTTAAGGATTGAATCCTCGTGACGCCTTTTTGAGTAACTATCGTATAACCACACGCCGTTAATGGGACCGGCGTAACCAAGTACTTGTGTATGACTAGGGTATGTAAACCATGTGCACTGGAATTCCTTGAGCTTAGTGGAGCGTCAAGGAATGATCACCGAATTCCTTGGGCTTAGTGCGCGCCATGAATATCCCTGAGTCCCTCGACTTTGTTGAGTTGGGGATGTCCAACAACGGGTGTACCCTTGATCCACACACACCGGTTAATCGGGCAAGGATCGAGGGTCACAAATATCCGGATGGTTTAGATACACTACCATGCATATCGAAAATGGTTTGTCACGTTTCACCTCTACCGGCCACATCTAAGGAAATGTGTTAATAGCTTGGCTTACGAGTGGCGGTCGTCGGGTAAAGTCGATTACCTCTGCAGAGTTTAAACTATTCGAATAGCCGGCGTCCATGGTTAAGAGCGATCTCTTGAATTGTCAACAACGCGGTAGTATTAAGGACTTGGTAAGAATGGGATGGAGTGGAAAAGAGACACAAGTATTGGAGTACTTAGTGTGTAGTCTAACATGAGCGATGGAACTCATGGTTCTGGAGTATGCTTGAAGGCATGATATGAATGTGATTATGATGATGTTATATTATGTATTAGATTTTGCAAATGTTTACTAAATGCAATTCTTTTCAATCTATACATGTTTATTTATTGATTCCAAATATTGCTTTATGCTAAAATTGCCATTTTGCCTTTCTTCGATGTGTAGCAACCACATGTAGTTAGAAAACAGCATACAACTTATATTATTGTGCGAGTACACTCTTTGTACTCAATCGGATTGTCCACTTGCTGCAGGTGAGGATGAGGCGCTGTTCGGGACTTTACCGGGCAGATTTCACAATTCTAACGCTTAGTCGCCGTCTTGCCCCGCTTGGTTGCTCGAGGGTTTGGGGCATGCCATGCTGGCCTTTTGTTGTTTATCTTATGATTTCCGCCGCTACTTGATGTAATAACTCTAAATATGTCGTTATGGACAGCAGTCCTACTTTTGTTATGTAATGTCGCTTTATGCTTCCGCTAATTGTGTATGTGTTGTGATGTCAATCGTTGGATGAGAATGCTCGTGTTGGCGAACTATCCCGACCAACACGGGTATAATCATGGGACGCTTAAGGTTCCCTTGATTCACTTGAGATATGCCACGATTTGGGTGAATCAAGGAGTCCCGGGACGGTTCCCCACAGGAGTATAGTACTCCAAATGGCTAATATTATTGGTTTCATTTGGAAATCTTAAGATTGTTTTCTAATGCAAATTCCAGTTTGGTGTTATTGTCCCTGTCATTGCATCCTCCTGAACTTCTCAAATCCGATTCTCTTGCCTATCAGTCAGTGACATTGCAGAGCACGCTGATACTGTATACCATGTCAAAGTTTGCACGGTGAATTTGGGCTAAACTAGTCATCAACTAGCCATTTTTTCATTCTGATGTAAATTCAAAATCTCATATGAGTTTTTTTTCCTACTCTTTCTTAAAGATGGAGTAGTGTTTGTGGTACATGGATTCCCCACTTATTAGAGAGCCACTTCCATTATATCACTTTGGACATGCATGTATGTGTATTCGTGTGTAAGTTATTTGGGGCAATCAAAAAGAGAAGGTTAATACATTTCGGTCCATTTTGTCCTTTCGGATGAATTGTTTCATATGAAATTTCATTATTGCAAACAAATCCTTACAGGATTTGAAAACCAAAAACAAAACCTTACGTGCTTTTGAACGATGGATAGAAAAGACATGCTCCATCGGTTGCTAAATATATAGGTCATCGTAGTATGTAGAAAAGTACTAAATTGATTGCATGAATTTGGTACTATCTCTAGTCACAAGAGAGTGAAGTCTTCAAATTGCAACTTTGATCAGTATTTTTACATTAATATAAACTGAATAATATTATAATACTATCAAAGTACTTTTCAAGACAAATCTATATATTGTTAAGGGACCGAAAATAATGACTAGAGGGGCAAATAGGAGCCAAATTAATTCCCCCATTGGTGGGATGAACAGTAAAATTGGCAAGCGGGTTGGATGAACAGTAAATAGTAACGGCTATCCTAAAATTACATGCCTCCTGTTGTAAAGAGAACTACACTGGTAGGATGAATAGTGAAAAGTAGCGCTAGTCGGATGAACAGCTCCTCGATGAACAATATGAACACATCACTGGGTTGAGATGAACAAGTGTTTTGAGTGAATAGTTGTCGGACCCGAATATGCAAATCCGGACCCTTTGTGTATACTGCACTAGTTCGAGATCACGCTTAGTGCACACAAAGCTCAACATTAGTGAATATCATAATCATACACAACGTAAATAAGATAAAGACATAATATACTAAATATTAGCAGCTTGTATGACCTTATGGTCAACTTACTTAACAATGCCTCATAAGGCTGAACAACAAATTGAACTCAACGAAATGAAGACGAGGGTAACCCTCAAGATACCACAGTGCAACCGACAAGGCTCGCACCCTAAACATTCTGCTCTCCATGGTACTCCTTCTTCAGCACTTAAGCTCCTGGTATTGCTCCGAAGACTGCTCCTGAGTTGACAACTCCTCTTTCGAAACCTCGCTCAACTCAACGTCTACACGAATCGAGAAGAATAGCAAATAAACACCAAGAACAAATAGCAAATGAACTCAAAAATTCAAATAAAAACCACCATTGGAAAGATCTCAGTTTTACAAATGTTTCGGAATTTGAATCACCCAAATCGGAGTTTATATGCAAAAGTTATAACATTTAGAAGTCTTGAAAATAAACTAAACTCTGGAATTATAATTTCTAAATCTTTTCGAATTATTTTTATAAAGAAAATCCGAATTTTCCCGCCCCGGCTTGTACGGACAAAACATGGCGAAATCTAGACTGATGAACTCAATCTAGCGGTTACGGGTAAATCTACTACGTGGCCTAGTATCAATCATCCGACTTAAATCCAACGGCTGATATTTAATCGGAGACGTTTACCGATTCCGCGGTAACGTGGACGAACCCCACGCACTTGATTACGATCCGACGGCTGGTGAAATTTCCGATCGGCGATGAGGCGACGGCGACTTGAATTCCCTGGAGACGAAGATGACGACCTCGGCGACAACTTGACAAAGATGCGATGGAAATCTCTCGGCGACTTCGCCGCTGCTCGCAAGAACTTGGACGACGGCACAACTCTCGATCCCGACAAATAGCGGCGAATCGTCGATGCTCCTCGGAAAACAGCAATGGCGATGACCTCCGCTTCGGCGAGCTTCCACAGCGGCTTCTACGGTGGCTCTCCGGCGACGGCGCGTGAGGAAAACGAAGCGGCGGCTCAAGGTGAGTTTTGGGGAGAGGTCGGGCCTCTATTTATACCCGTGGGGGCACGCTATTCGCTGAAGGACAGCGACGGCGAAGTTTGTATCGAGACGGCTACGGCGTATACTTTCCAAATATCTTGGCGGTAACCCGCGCGCTTTCTCGAACCGAGCCCTTCGGTCCGGCGCCACGCGCAACGTAACGAGCCAGCCATTTTTTTCCTGCGCGGGTGTACTTCCGAATTTGGCGCCAATTCATGAGTTCGATTCGATCGCACGTACTGATGACTCGGCACTAGCGCGAAAACTCGAACCAACACGTATCGATGGCTCGCACCCGTACTACTCCCGCCCGGAAGACTCCCGAGTTCGTGTCGATTTCGGTGCTAGTGCCAGCGCTGGATGTTTTGAGTGGCTACGTGTTGCTCCCGCCGGAAACGGCTTCGAGTCCTTGACAACTACGGCGTTGCGCTGGCGTTTGAATCGAACACGTGTTGCTTCTCCTGCTCGGACGGATTCCAAAATCCCGTTGGCTTCGGCGCCGTCGCTAGCATCCAGATCAACCGAGCGCGGGAGAAAAACGGAAGGAGCTTTCCACGTGCCTGTGTATGCGGCTGAGTCGCATGCCACGAACACAACCCGATTCGTACTCAAGATCGATTGGATACCAGCTTATTCCCAATCCGGTCAATCTCCACCACTACTAGGTGATCCAACGGCGAACGGATGTCCATTTAGAGCCCTGGCCATACGGCCCGTTACTCGCCTGGCTTGGATATGCACAGCACTGTTCCCATGGTCAAATCAAGATTTTCCCCTTTTAAAATATTTACCAAACTAGATCGATTTCCTTAAAAATGCCCGGAAGAAACCCAGAAAGAAAAATCTCAAAATACTTTAAGACCTTCCATACTTCAATAAAATATTTTTGGCAGTCTTTATTTTAAATTTCCCTTTTTATATATATTTCTTAACAAAAGCCATATATACCAATTCAAAATGATTTAATTAAATATCAGAAAATCCAATAAATCCAGAAAATTCACAAAAATCATAAATTGCAGTAAAATAATATTTAATAATTGAGAAGTCAAAAATTGGGATGTTACAATAGTCTCAGATGAACAGTGTTCGGTGTGAATAGTCACGAGTGAATAATGAAATCAACACGATCTCATAACCAAGAATCGATTTAACTTTTGATTGCCTCATACAAAATCCGTAAAATTTTACATGCACCTTCCTAAGGAAGTCGGTAATCTATTCCAACTTTTAATCATTAATATTGATGTTAAAGTCCAGATCATTTTTCAATCTAAGGAAGATTGCACCAAAACTGAGCAAAAACAAAACTTCACCCTGAGGTAGGCAAAGATCAAGAATGTATAAGGAAACCAAAATCCTTCTCACAAACCCTAATGGAGATATCCCTCCACACCTCTTCTTATAACACATTAGGAGTAACCTTCACTCTTAGATGACCACTTGACCCTCAAGAAGCCTCATCAAGGGCTGATATTCACTCCCTCACTTATACATAGGTTAACCTGAAATCCAACAACATAAAGGGTTTTGATAAACACACACTTACATGCTTCTCAAAGCACCACTAACTTAACCACTACTACACCCACGAACCCTTAATCCAATGATCCTCCTTCCCTTGAGTATGCTTAAGTTAGCATCTTCTCCATCCACTTGTCATCTCAGCTTTCAGCAACTCCCTGAACTCAATTATCTTCTAGTGTCACCTTAACCGTCTAGACCTTAGCCCTCTTAGCCTAGTCCTGGTCTCCTCCACCTCACCATGACCTAACTATGAAATCCTGCAACCATCACAAACAAGCAAACATATCACTTAGCAATGTCCAATAGCATATGCAATTAAATCACCACATGATTCAAAATGATACACACACCTCAACCCATGATCAGACTATGAGCAGCAAAGGCAATGATTACCCTAGGATGCCTTGACCACTTAAGGCCAAAAGCGCTGAAGGCTAAGACTAGTCAAAACTCGACCACTTAAAGCCACAACCACTCAAGGCTTAGACCAGTCAAATACACGACCACTGTAAGGTGCCCCAACCACTTAAGGCCACGTCCAGTCGAGGGCACAACCACACTAGGGTGGCCTAACCACATAACTCAAATTGCTCAAAATCAAACTCATTTCAAACTTAAATATGAGCACCACAAGCTCAAACACAGTTAATTACTTGTCACAAACATGAGTAAACCACTATATGGTCTCTCAATCGTGTTCACATGTTCAATATAAATATTTAGAAAAATATTGATAAATCATAGTTTAGAAAGTCTTGCACGATTCAAAAATGCAGCTCTTTCTACAGGGAGTATTAGTAGATTTATTGAAATATATTTTAACTATACATGACTTTTTTATTAATATATAATATATAATCAAAATTAATCGTCAAAGTAACACTACAACACTATATAGACAAGAGTAAATGCCTCAAGCCACCATTTTATTAGGAAGCCCAAAACTAATCTACGCCTCGTGAAAAGGGAATATGAAAATCGCCTTGGAGGAGTCAGGAGTGGAGGCGGACGCTGCACAAGTCAGATGGAAGAGAAAGAGATTGTCGACGATCGGGATCGTCAACCGCGAGAAAAGAGGTAGTAGGGTCGAGAGTTCATGGGACCCGAAATGCTTTGTTTCGAACGAAGGAAGAAAAATCGATCGCAGTGATGGTCCGAGCAAGGCGCACAACGAGCACGAGACAAGAGTTTATACCGGTTCGAGCCCCGTGAAGGTAATAGCTCTACTCCGCCGCCTTTGCGGCGGTGATTCTTGTTATCTGGGTGTACAGAAAAGGTTTACAACTCAAGACAGAATGGTGATTCCTAGCTCGAGCCGTTGTGTGTGTGTCAGGTTCGCCTTCTTTGGAGCCTATGCGCCCTTGGTCTTATATATTCTCTCGCTCTGAATTGCCGGGTGCGATCCTTGGAAAGGGGCCTCGTGCACCTTGAGGGCGGGCAAGAATCGCCTCGAATCTCAGCCGCAAGACTCTTAGTCATCCCCACGACCCGCCTCCGAAATCCGACCAAATGTTAGATCCGAAATCCTTGGGCGGACCAGGGCCAGATGAGACCCGCCCGAGCTAGAGGTCGGGCAAGGAGTCGAAGCCTGGCACACCGCGCCGAGGTCGAGCGCCTAGTGGCGCACCCCAGGTCGCGGGTCGAGGCCTTCCAGCTGGGGATCCGCTGATCGCACGCCGGCCGGCCGGGGAGTTCCTGCACTGTCGCCGCCACCCCGAGGCTCTAGGCTCTGAGGGAACCCTCGGACGACCTCGAGCCTTATTCTTGGGACTAAAACCTTCAGAGGTCTTGACTCCTTGGTCGAGGTCGGTGGAGACCACAAGGCAAGTCCCTTGGCCTCGACACCGGCGACCTTGGACTTCTCGATGTTGGTACGGATGTGAACAATTGTTGGGCACTCCGGCGGCGCCTCGACTCAGAGCCCAAGCCTTAATCGCGCTCATCAAATCACGGTTGGCACGCCTTTTGAGGCACCATGGACCTAACTTTGCGGTTTATAAACCCAAAGGCTTCAGTTGCGTCAGGGTCAAAAAGTTTCCACACTTGCGCTTCGCCTTCCAAGTCTTCTCTTCCAGAAAGCAAGTCCTTCCTCGCATCAAACCAAAGCCTCAACCGCCATGGCCAAGTTAGGAAGGAGCACTCGTCAGACTCGAGGATGAAGGAGCTCGAGTCCTCGGGGCCTCTAGACCCGCTTTACATATGGGCTACCGGCAACTAAATCGAGCCGCACCTCAAGGACGATTTGAGATCGTCTGCACCGAGCACTATGCCCTCTTTGGCTTGTGGACCTGGAGAGCGAAAGTTAGTCGCGGGTCCTCCTCCAGTAAGACATCGAGCTCATCAACCCGGTGCCGAACTCCGCTTCTTCTCCTCACCATCTTTTCCCATCAGCGGCGAGGGATTCCTAGGGATCCTCCCGATTCTCTTCGCTTCTTCTTCCCAGATTTCAGCCTTTTCGCTCCGGAAGGACCCGTGGTCGGATGCCTCTATTTCCAGTGCTGGTCGGCCTCATGGGCCTTCCTTGTTCAAATTTCCTGGATTCCTCGCCCATGGAACGAAGCGCCTGGTTCTACTCAAGAGGGGCGAGGCCGGACGTCTGAAAATAAGGGACCCCCATCACCAACCGCAAGAAGGAGACTCGAGTCCGATGACCTCGAGGTCGACGAGGAGGCCATCGCCTCATCCATACGCGCCATGCACGGACTCAACAGCGATCGCCAACGATT